>CM059585.1:47460000-47520000 GCA_030407085.1 Trichopria drosophilae
CCGCAGTACGCGCCCCTAAGTTTGATGGACTCTGGGGTCACACTTTCCAGACCGGTGGCCGAGGCGAGTGCGAGTGCCACGTCGTTCGTGGTTGTGGCCTCGTCCAGGTCCGTGATCTTTATGCAACATCTGGATGAGAGCTGACCCGTTTAGGAGAGACGCGGCCTCGGATCGGAGCTCCTCCGTTGGTACTCCGTCCTTGCCCAGTTCCAGGAGGAGGTCTCCTGCCTTCGTGCGCCGAATCCTCGTTACCCTTTCGCCCAATTTCTTGAGTCCGGGTGCAGTTTTCACCTTTCGTAGGATGTCGACGTACGAGACTCCTCCTGTCGCTTTGATCTTGATAGCATCAGGACGGTGTTGTCTCGGCCCAGTTTTATGCTCTTGATTGGGTCGCACGCCGACATTCTGTTTTGTCACTTTTTTCCCATCTTTCCTTCCCCTTTTCACCACCGTTGCCCAGGCCTTGTCGTGCGTTCGGGCTTGCTGTTGGCGATTTTTCACGGGTGAGGAGGAAAGGCCCTTGTCCTCTGCCCCAACTCTTTCTTCGCCGGCGTTGTTATCGGCGAAGGCTCTCTTCTCCCCGTGTACTCTTCTTTACGGGGCCTGCGAAAGAGAGGGGAGGTCTGGCTCGCCCCATCTTTGCAGTCGCACGCCGTTTTCGAAGGCCATAGGTTATGCCTCACCTCGGCATAATCCCTGGTTGCCTTTAAGGTAGCTCTCGCCATATTCTTAAGCTTCTTGTGGAGATTCTTTTTGTCAAGAATGAAGTCCACAAGGCCCTTAATTCTCTCCTCCAGGACCCGGAATTTTGCCGCCTCTGGGTCCTCCCCTGCTGGTGGGTCCATCGATATGCTGCTGGAAACCTTTTGGAAGAAGGCCGCCAGACAGCCCACTCCGGTTTCCATCACCATACTGTCACTTGTAGCATCTGATGCTACAGGGGCCGAGTGACCAACCCCTGCAGCACTGCGGTTGCCTGATATCGACGCCGGAGAGCCCGCTTGCGCACTCGTGCCCGACGCCGGTACTGGGGATCCGACCCCTGCACCGTAAACTTCTTTCTGCCGCTGTTCTGCCATATTTGGTTTATTAATCGGGGTTCCTTCCCCTAGCTAGTTCTTTGGTCCGCGTCGGATATTTTGTTTCTCCGATACCTTTTACCAGCATTCCCCGATCCGCCACCTGGGGACGCGCCCGTTAGAAGGATCCAGCAAGACTCCGGCGGGTGTGTGTGTGTGTGTGTGTGTGTGTGTGTGTGTGTGTGTGTGTGTGTGTGTGTGTGAGAGAGAGAGAGAGATTGATTGATTGATTGATTGATTGATTGATTGATTGATTGATTGATTGATTGATTGATTGTCTTTATTATGGCTTGAGGTATTACCTCTTAGGCCAACCAATATAGAGCATATATACAGATAACTAAAACTAAAACTAAGCTTATTATAACAAGACATACTAACAGATGCATATAAAAGCGCAATATTAGTTTTATAACAAAGTAGATATAAAATAGATATATAATAATAATAGTCGAGCGATTACAACGTAGGGTAGGGTACACGCATACCAGAAGTAAAAGTGGACTAAAATACTAATGTAAAATACTAAAAATACTAATACTAATACTAATAATGCTAATACTAAAATATAAAATACAAAATAATTACACTGAAGTCCGACTTAATAGGAATTTTTTTAGTTTTACTTTAAACGAATACACATTTTCACTTGCGCGAATTTCGACTGGAAGTTCATTCCATAACCGGATAGATGTGACAATAAAAGAGTTGGAATAGGATTCTAGCCGATGTGTCGGTACTCGAAGTTCTTGCATAGAGCCTGGTCGAAGAGCCCTGGATATAGATTCTTCGCGCCACAGATAATGTTCATAAAGATAGTGGGGTACGTGGGTCTTAATAATCTTATAGGTGACGATACCAATGTAGTATAACCTACGCGATTTGGTGTTGAGCCAGCCAAGCTTATTACGATATGGGGTAATGTGCTCATTTCGCCGTAGATCGAAGATGAAACGAATGCCCGCATTAAACATTCGTTCCACCCTGATTTTTTAAGTTACATTGATGTCGTAGTAAACTGCGCAGCAGTAATCGAAATAGGGTAAAATCAACGAGGAAACAAGGGTTTGCCTAACATCAGTTGGTAGTTGAGCACGGTTATTACGTAGTTGACGTAGAGTGGAGAAGACTTTATTGGACATTTGTATAAGATGGTACTTCCACGAGAGCGTTCCATCAAACACGAGACCCAAGTTCCTCACCGATTTAACCCACGGTATGACCGAATTATTAATAACAATCGGTGTGATCGAATCAGTATTAAAGGTGTTCAGATAAAAAGCACTGCCGACCAGTAATGCCTTAGTTTTTTCAAAGTTAAGGACGAGGTCATTGCTATTCGCCCATTGACAGAAGCGAGTGATATCGGATGTTACCTTTGCAATGGCGATGTCAAGTTTTGAATCACGACATTTAAGAAAAATTTGAGTGTCGTCAGCGAAAATCATATGATCCCTATGATGGAGAACCCCAGGTAGATCGTTAATAAATACTGAAAACTACAAAGGTCCTAACACAGAACCTTGGGGCACTCCAGCACCCACTGGAAGCCACGACGATCTACTGCCATCCACCCCTGTGACAGCCTGAGATCGACACGAGAGGTAAGACGCAAACCACCGAATAGCGGTATCCGATAAATTAGCCATTTTTAGTTTCTGCAGCAAAAGCCTATGACTAATAGTATCGAACGCACGACTAAAGTCAAAGAGGTTAACAATAGTTATCTTGCGATTGTCTATTGCTTGCCTGCAATATTCAGATACATATAATAGTGCTGTTTGCGTGCTATAGTCTTTACGGAAACCCGATTGGTGAGAATCAAACCAATTACTGTTATTCAGGAACCCAAGTAGCTGATTGAAAACAATACGTTCTAGTATTTTAGAGAGAGCAGGAACAATAGCGATAAGTCGGTAATGAGCAGGAGAAACAGGGTTAGTAATTTTGCTAATGGGTATCATCAATGATTTTTTCCAGTCAGCAGGAAAGATGGATAAATTAAGCGATTCATTGAAGAGATGAACTATGTGAGGGGCAATGACAGAGAATGATTTGATGTAAAAACTAATAGGCATCGAATCAGAGCCACATGCTTCCGACTTTGCTTCCGACAAACGAGCAGCTACGTCCTCGATGGTGACATTAGCGAAGAAAAATCTGCTATCGTTAAAATCTCCGTGATAAAAGTCTTCATCGAAATTTAGGTCGAAAAGATCAGTGTAAGGAGAAATAGAAGCTGTGTGAAAGGAATTGAGTTCATCCAAAGTGCAACACAACGGTTTAACAGCTTTATTGGAAGCCACCAGATCAAGGTTGCGCAACTCCCTCCACATGGTCTTAGCATCCCGAATATTAGCAAGTTTGTTTCGATAGTAGTTTGCCCTCGCTAATACTCATGCCTGCTTATTAGCCTTATTAGCAGAAATGAGTCTAATTCTTAAGGAGGGGTCTCTGGTCCTGCGATTAGCACATAAAAGGCTATTTCTCCCGTATTTAAGTCTAAGTAGCTGAGGTGAAATCCAAGGGGAAGGCTTGTGAGTCGGTGTAAAGATGTGCTTCGGGCGTGCTTATCAAAAGTTTGCAATAGACGATGACTAAGCGTATTGGTGAGTAAGTTCACGTTATTCAGTGGAGAAACAGAATTAAAAATATTCCAATCATAGCTACTCAGGTCCCTATGCAAACTCGATACATCCAACGAGCGATAGTCTCTACATGTGATTTGTGTCGGCTTTGCTTTCGGTGTTCCAATCTTACATTCGATATCTATCAGATCATGGCCACAGATAAAAGGTAGATTGGCATGGCTATGTCCTATGACATTTGTAAGGCTATCGACAAGGCAGTGGTCAATCCATGTATCAGTTCGGTTCGTATGATTAGTAGGATGATGTGGCACGATTTGAAGAGCATTGGCTACGGCAAACTGCTGCAAATATGTAGATTCAAAATTAGCACGATTTAAGTCAACATTGAAATCACCCATAATAATGATTCGATCATAATTACAGCTATGTTTTTTCAGTACAGATTCAAATAGTTCGAGAAGAGCTTTCTTCGGTGGTCGATAGATAACCGCAAGTAGCACTCTGAGGTTCGTAGTAGCGCTGTGACCGACTTCAACAAGCATAAACTCGAGGGGGTTAACGGAAGAGCATTCAGATTTTTCTAAGATTTTGTAATTTAGAGCGGTATGAATATACATAGCAACACCTCCACCTAGCTTATACTTGCGGTCATTGCGAATCAAGTGATAGTCAGGCAAAGAAAAATAGGAGTCAACAGTTTTAGTATTAAACCAGGTTTTAGAAAGAATAATAATATCATAAAAATTTTCGGTGAAATAAGATTTAAAAAAAAAAAATTTATTAGCAGAGCCCAGAGATTGAACATTAATATGACATACTTTTAGATTAATATAGTTAGCGTGTACTGGAATTATTGAATTAATTAAAGCCTGGTTGCTTCCGGAAGTCGATGCAGCCGTTTCACTATTTTCGCGAACACTAAGAGTGCCACATGCCAAACGTCAATTGCTAATTCTTCGAAGATCTTCCTCGCAAGTAATGTCGATCGCGTTAGCGCCCCTAGTTGGTCAAAAGCGTACAATGCCGTGATAGGTGTACACATACTTATGCGGATGGTCCTTCACTAACGCACGTGCTTTTCTGAGTAAGTTAAGCGTCGCAGATGGTAAGTGCTCATTGATAAAAACGCGGTTTTTCGCATAAGAGTTATCAATGTCGGTGGTAAATAGCATCTTCTTAGCTCTCATGCCTTTGATGAAGGCAAATCGTGGTCGGGATTGGAGAGTTTTACCAGTATTGCTGGGTGCCTATGGGATGTTGACGAAGACGCAAGCATGGAAGCAGATGAGTCGGTGCCATTTGTGCGTTGTAGCCGATAAGCAGAAAGTATGTCTTCTATGTGAAGCGTCACATTCAATACATCGGCAATTTTAAGAGAAATTTGTCGCAAATCTTCCATACCTTTTGGAGGAATCCCTGTGATTATTAAATCGCAGTTCCGAATGTCATAGCCCATAGTCGCTCGATCTGCCTTTAAGGACTGTACATCAGTTTGGAGTGATTTTACACTAACTTCTATATCTTCTACTCGCTCCTCCAGCTTCAATATTCGATCCACCTTTCCATTTATTTCTTTAAAGCGCGCATTCTGTTGCGCGTTGAATTGTTCTTGTCTATCAAGATATAGTTGTAGCGCAGGAGGTATGGCACACGTATCGGACGTATCCGATTCTACAGAAGTAGCGATATTAGAACGGAGAAGACGAGGCGGAGCGAGCAGAGTTGAGTTCAGCTTCCTTTTTTTGCTCTTAGCGGCAGGTGTATTAACGCAGCAAACAAATGCACCCGATGCAGTCGTGGCCGCATTTTCAGTTTTACAATCTTCATGAAATGCAAGTGCGCAAACAACACATTTTATTTTGTCGTCGCCAACGAGTCCGGCATTGCATTTATTGCAATTCTCCATTTGAGAAGCGTGCACGAGATAATAAGAGCCCGAAATATAGCCGTACGTGCGTTAAAGAGAGAAGGCTATACAAGCGTGTGGTAAACCCGCTTGGAAGAGGCGCGTGAACCGTACGCGTCTCGTGCACCGCGCAGCACGTGAAGAGAGGAGCCGCCGATAAGCCGTCAGCTGAATGTATAGTTCAGAAATAAGGCAGATAATCACAATACGAGTGGTTGAACTAATCAATCACGACAATGCATGCGTGATTACAAGGCAAATGTCAGGCAGAAAACCATTTAGATAATGAATATTAATTTAACAATTATAAGCATTCACAGGTCTCGCATCTCCACATTTCACCAACCTGCCAGTGGAAAGAAAGCGAAGTCAAAGGTGACAAACACTCGGTGATCGGTGTCATGCGACAAAGTGTCGAAGTCACTGACAGCTAGTGGGCAGCGCCATTTTGCGTAGTGTGACGTAGGCGATGACGTTTCGGGCGTGCGCAGATGTCTCGGTGGAAAAGCAGCAACGGTTAATTCCACAATGACTTTTTTAACTTTTCTCGCCTGAAGTAGACTCGGAGATAAATATCGCAATTAGTGATCGTGATCCGAGTCTGCTCAGGAACGCCTATGCAAAATTTTAACTCCCACAAAACGGGGTTTAGAGTGCAATTTAGAGAAATTTAGCGGAGCTCGACAAAACGTGACTGCGTGTACTCACCGCTAGAGAGAGAGAGAGAGAGAGAGAGAGAGAGAGAGAGAGAGAGAGAGAGAGAGAGAGAGAGAGAGAGAGAGAGAGAGAGAGAGAGAGAGAGAGAGAGAGAGAGAGAGAGAGAGAGAGAGAGAGAGAGAGAGAGAGAGAGAGAGAGAGAGAGAGAGAGAGAGAGAGAGAGAGAGAGAGAGAGAGAGAGAGAGAGAGAGAGAGAGAGAGAGAGAGAGAGAGAGAGAGAGAGAGAGAGAGAGAGAGAGAGAGAGAGAGAGAGAGAGAGAGAGAGAATGAGGAGCGAGAGAGAGAGAATGATGCGTCAATTAATGAAGGGGACAAGCAAATCAGTATTAGGTAATAGAAATGTAGTATATTGCTGACGTGCAAGGATTCCCCGGACCTGGTAATCGGTTTATACCGAAGGAAGTGTGCATTATGGATATTTTCGACAGTGATGTTCGAAAGTACGGTTTGAACGTAAAACAATTGGTTAATGCACAATTATCATGGTCTACGATGGGAATCGGGAGATATACCCTTTGATGCAATCAACGAAACGTTGGAGGACATCGTTATATGTGCTCACAAAATATACATAAAAGACCCAGACAAATATAAGACATAGGTTGCAAGAAATTTTGAATGCTGACAATGATGTCTACATAGACATGTTAGCCTGTCCATCTCTATCGAAACTCATAGGACAACAACAACGTCGATTTTCGATAAATTGCGAAAATCATACATTTAACGAAAAGTGTGCTAAACAAAATGTTAAAATGCATAAAAATTAGATACTGAAAAATCTTCAAGACTAGCCTTCATCTCCTCAAAGGTCAATGAGAATTTACTATGAAGTGAAACGTCTTGCATGAATGGTAACAAAAGACATCAAGTGTCTACCTACAGATTTTATCTCAAAGTATGCAGAACGTGAAATTGAAAAAGTATGGTCATGCTTACCACTCACAATGCAAATGCATCCAGATTTACATGAATGTCGTCGATAAACATTTTGAAACGAGTTATGATACCGCGGTTACACAACCGCCGATTATTAAAGACTGTGCAAAGTGTCAATTTCAGAGGGATGTATAGTAATGGCAATATAGGTAGTTTAAAAATAAGAAATCTCGGGTCCTCGAGGGGGTCGGCGCCAGGACTTTTGAACGCGTTGAGACTTGCTTGGCGGCTTTTCTACATTAATTTCAAAATGGTCTTAGCAGTTTTGGGTGTAGGGACTCGACGGTTTTGTCTCTATTGGAGATCATTAAGATACGCTAATTAATCTGTCAGCAGCTGTAACCCTCTGTACCGTGAGCAATGAATAATTGTCTCTAACGATATCTTCACCCCATTGGGAATGTGAGGATTGGCCCTTAAGAATGAATTGTTTTTCTCAATATTTTCGATGGATTCTCGAATGAAGTTGGAAAATTGATTCCCCGTAGCTTCTTCTTCAAGAGTGTTGTAAACCCTCTTCAAGGCTTCGTCCCATGACAAAAAATCTTCATGACATCTACCATTGATGTAGATATACAATATTTGAAATAGAGGTGCTTACGTGCAGTCAAACATAGACACAGGAACGCGACATTCCGTTGAAACGATGTCTGGACCTGTTTACAATTTCGAGAGTTTCGAAAAAACAATTGCACGGTGAATAAGTGATCGACGGATAATTGACGATCGTGAAAACGGTATACTGTTAATGTTAATGGATCTAACAAAGAGTATGCGAGATCGAGAGAGGTCATAGAAATTATGACATTGGAATATTTGAATTAGACTGCCTCCTTTCTCTTACGCCACGGATTACCGAAATTTGGTAAAGAGATAATGTTTTGAAGAAATTGTTCAATGACATTTTAAACGCGTGTGGACTGGTATACATTTTCGACAGTTTCGGGAAAACAAATGTACGGTGAATATGTGATCGATGGATAATCGACGACCATGAAAACGGTATACTGCTAATGTTAATGGATTTAAAAAAAGAGTATGCGAGAGCGAGAGAGATGATAGTAGGACGCACCCGGAAATGATCATTTTATTTTCGCTTTCAATAAGGCTCCTAGCTTACGATGTATTTCCACATAAACACGGAGAAGCGACTATAATGTAGCAATATCTGACCTTTAATGAAGGCGACTTTTAACATTTGTTTTTCGACAGTCCACCCATGGCAATACTACATTGACATGCTTGAATTAGGCTGCCTTCTTTCTATTAAGTCATGGATTGCCGAAATTTGGGAAAGAGGAAATGTTTTGAAGAAATTGTGGACCTGTATACAATTTCGAAAGTTTCGGGAAAACAAATCGATGTATTTCCACATAACCACGGAGAAGCGACTATAATGTAACAATATCTGACCTTTAATGAAGGCGACTTTTGACATTTGTTTTTCGACACATAGCAATACTAGTGTGTAACGGCCAATACTTTTCAATCTCCCTGATTGCATTTTGTAAGATCATGCATTACAACGACGCCATTTTCAACGATAATGTAAAAACAGGGCATTTTATTAATAACAATATCTAATGAAATAATAAATATTGGTTGACCTTTACCCTCTCTTTTTATGAGACAATGTAACGCAATGCATACATTAAATTACCTATGTTTTTCGACCTTCACAGCTTTCAAAATTTATAATAACAATACATGAAATTGTTTATAATAACCTCCTTTCACTCCTGACCTTCTTACGGCCCACTTGCGTAATTCTTCCATCACACTATCATCGATGGGAGGTAGGGTAGGGGGGTTTGTTTTTCTTTATTTATTTTCAGAAACTATCTATCTTATAACCTCCTGGTCTATCCTATAACCCCCATTTTTTTTTATTCTGAAATTTCAAAAGTTGAGTTACCACGAGTTGCAGTGAAAAAATATTGAAAATTGTTACTTTTCAAAAGCTTGGTTTTTCTTATTTATTAAGAAAAGTAAAAACCCTATAAATTGTTTTCAAAGGAAAAAAAATGTAGGCCATGTCATTCTGCATATGGATTAAGCAATAAAATTTAAATTTGAAATATTTGTAAAAATCAACTATTGGACAAAAGTTTTCTGGCCGAATCCGCGCGTATGCCCTTTTGATCGCCGGAGGTTTATATATATATCAGTGTCGACTACCCTCTCGTTGGTAAGACTAAAGGGCCTCGCTGTGATCATTTGTCGAACCACCGCGTCTAGAATATCCCACCGCTACGGTGGGACATCCGAGACGTATTGTTGTGACCCAGACTCCTGACTGGACCTTCAGATATCCACGGCAATGTCTCTAGATATTCCGATCGCAACGGTTGGAATGAAAATTCTAACAGCGCGCTTTAAGAGCGTCTCAACGCCACGTAGTGAAATTTCTCTCATTATCAGTGCAGTTGAGTTTTGCTGCATTGGCCCTATCAATTCTGAGAACCCTCTGGAAGCCCCCCCCCCCTGCCCCCGGTATTAGCGGAAATAGACGAAACATTGCTTACCCTATAATCTAAGTTCATGACGTCATGGCAGCTGTGATTGGCTCGTAGGCGGGTCTTGCAGAGGCGACTGTACTTATTCATACATATTGTGTTTTTCAAGGTTTCGTCGGGCAGCGCGGTAGGGATGAAGGGATACCGAGAAACGCAATACAGCATAACTTGATCGCCCCAAGCTAGCGGGACTTCGATACATGCGATATATCAATACATCGAGACTACTGTTCTGGGAGGGAAAAAGTGTGAGAAGGAGGGGGGAGGGGAGAAATAACAGACTAATGGTTATAATACCAATCGGCTTCGGTTTTCATTCAAAATGGAAATATTTATTTATTGAAGTAAAGACAACAAAAATATTTATTTATATATTTGATCTTCGAGTAGCAAATTTGGTATTCTAAAGGTCTCCTTCTTTTCCTCTCAGATTTCTGACAGATCATCCTCGAGCACGAGAATGATTAGGCGTTAAATTGCTAGCCATAAGGTAACGCGACATTCGCAACCAAGGCTTATAAATAAACAAACAAACAAACAAACAAAAATTTAGACTTACATCTTCCATTTCAATATCGCTATCGCTTCCATTAGCTGCTGAATTACAGAAACAAAATAATGCTAGAACTATTGCAGCATCACTTTGTTCAACAATTTTCTCATCAGTGCTTGCGCCCGCACGCACACGCACACGCACACGCACACGCACGCGCGCGCGCGTGCACACACACACACACACACACACACACACACGCGCGCGCGCGCGCGCACACACACACACACACACACACACACACACACACACACACACACACACACACACAATGGGTCTAAGGTGTACATACAGTGATATTAAAATTGGTCCCCCCACAGTGGTGTTCGACATCTTAAATGGGAATCCCTATTTTTTATTGCATATTCAGATTTTTTGCATGCGTATGATTTGTCTAAAACATTTTTCTCGCTTCGCGATAGATGGCGCTGTAATCGACGAAATTTAATTTTTCTTCATTTTACTGTTACTGAGAATGACTCTGCAAAATATTAACAATAAAAATACACCATTTCCACTATGACATGACAGACCACAGAAAAAAAGAATTTTTCAAATTGCTTCAGAATCGTTGAAGGAATACAATAAAAACTGGAACATAAAAAAAACGCACATCGTGATGAACATACAACCTTCTTCTTTTTGAAATCGGTTAAAAGTAAGGGCAATGGAGCTAAGGGTCTCCTTGGTAATTATTAGTTTGAAAAACATGACAAATCGTACGTCCTTTTTTAAGAAGTAATTATTATGTACGACCCTGAAATTGGCAGGTTATTGCAGGAGATTCGAGCGCGATTTTTTCGAAAAGATTTTTCCGAATACTACTTTACTATGGAGTATCTAACTGTACAAGAAAAAATTAAAATTGTTCTGGTGTATGGGGAAGCTCAAAGAAATCTTGATGATGCTGTCAATGTGTACGCTCAGCGTTATCCAAATAAAACTGTGTCACGTGCATCAGTTTATCGTACTATTCGAAAATTTACTACCGATGGAAGTGTTCGACCTAAAAAAAAGACCCTTAGAAGAACAGTGATTGGAGAAAATAATGAAATTTCCGTATTAGCAGCAGTGGCTAATAATCCTCACGTTAGTATATGGGATATTAGTCGTTATTCCGGAATAACTCAGAGTGGAGTTTCGAGAATTTTAAAACGTAATAAATTTCATCCGTATCGTGTCTCTCTACATCAAGAACTGCAAGGTATTGATTTTCAAAATCGGGTAGCTTTTTGTCAGTGGCCACGCGAACAAGTATAACAAAATCCGAACTTTTTTCGTTATGTATTATTTTCTGACGAATCGTCTTTTACAAACCATGGAATAAATATATATCTATAAATTCTCACAAAGAGAACAATAGGAAATTTCTTTGTCGCTCGTTTTAAATAATTAAACAAGTAAAATTTCTTGGTATCGACGGCACTTACACAAAATGTAAACAAAGGAAAAAATAATAATCAATATATTTATAAAATTGCAAATAAATTAAATGATCGCGTCCAGGGTACGGCTGCTGGATCCCTGTTGATGAGCACAACCAGCGGACAAGTGCGAAACGCCTATTTTTGAACATAATACTTTGCAATATGAATAACAAGTGGGGTTTGTTTTTTTTCTCTTATTCAATAGTATATTACACTTTTCTGGCAATATATGCTCCCGTTGAAATGTGATCTTTCGCGTTGCGTTCATATTAGCACGACGCATATTTATTTCCTTTTTTTCCTTTATTTACATTTTGTACAAGTGCCAAGAAATTTTACTTGTTTTAACCATGGAATAGTTAATCGACACAACATGCATTATTGAAGGCAGCTTAAATGGTCCAAAGTATCGAGAAATTTTGGAAAAAGACTTGAGCTTAGAAATACGGCAGAACATGTGGTTTCAACATGATGGTTGTCCGGCACACTATTCAGCGGTAGCACGAGAAGTTGTTGATCGTGATTTCAATGATCGCTGGATTGGTATAGGGGTTGCGATCAATTGGCCTGCAAGATCGCCAGATCTTACTTCACCAGATTTCTTTTTGTGAGGCTATGTTAAAGACAAAGTGTACAAAGAAAAACCAACAACACGTGAGAACATGATTGATCGAATTACAAGTGCAGGTGCTGAAATCTAAGAAGATACACTTCTGTCGTTGTATAAATTCATTTGAATTACGGATTAATAAGTGCATTGAAGCCGACGGTCATTATTTTGAACACTTACTTTAATTAAACGATGATTCCCTAAGTACCTCGAATCGTGAGAGAATTGAAATGTAAGTAATTAAAAATCTGACAATTTTGGTTAAAGACTAATTTTGAGTATTGCAGAATCGTAAGCGTGTATTCTCAATAACAGTAAAATGAAGGAAAATTAAATTTCGCCTATTACAGCACTATGTATCGCGAAACGAAAAAAATGTTTTAGACAAATCGTACGCATTTTTAATCAAAGAATCTGAATATGCAATAAAAAATAGGGATTCCCATTTAAGATTTCGAACCTACCCCCACTACTGCCCTCATAGGCGGTATGGGGGGGGGTAAATGTTAATATCACCGTATGTACACCTTAGACCCATTAAATTTCCATTCTTAACATTTTTTCATAGAGTGCCTGCTTTGCGAGATATTTGTCAGTTTCAAGTTAAAAGAAACAACATGTATATGTATATATACGATCCGTTGATCCGAATGAGCGGTCCAGACACTGCGCATCTCATATTAGCTCTCCGATTATTTCCGGTTCTCTAGTTCATAGAGCACTAAGCATGCTATTACCTTTGTGACGTCGCAATCCTCATAAGCATGCGTTAAGTTATGGTGTCAGCCTGATTTGCATGTTAATATTACATTGGTTGTGTTGTCCGCGTTTGTGTGTATTGTGCAGAGAATATTCTCGTGGAATTGAACAAACACTCAGGGACATATTATCTGGGGGGGGGGGGGGGGAAATGTACAATGCCCGTTCCTGAGGTTTTCTTGATTGTACAGTGTGGCCGCATCGGCCCTTGCTAACACGTGACCGAGTCCATTTGGGCGTAAAAACCCCACTTTTTCGAGAATGAAGGTAACTTGTTCGGGCTCGGTAGACAAGTCTTGTCTGTGCTCAGCAGCAAGTCCAAAACTCGATCTAATTCCCGAGGCTGTCTCGATCAGAGACATCGAATGGAAATTAATAGAATAATACTCTTTGAATATTGCAGGACGCTTAGCTCTGCGATACTTTGCTAATTTTCAATTTATCTAAAAGGTTCCCAATTGTCGCTTATCCCTGCTTAAAGGTGAAGGCGATTGAATTGTAGTAAAATGATTATCATAAAAATTTGGCTGCTTGCTGCGATACAACTAAGGTTGTATCGTCCTAATTAATAAGTGTTATATAGGATTAAATGCGTCCGTAGTTATTTGCAAGCTCAAATTAATTCAATAATATATATTATTAATTCAATATTATATCAAATTAATGCAAAAACCGACAGCAATTGCCCTATGGCCGGCGTGACGCGCAGTCGCTTTTTTAAGTAAAGCATCCTGATTGGGGATCCATACTTTGAAAGATGACCTTTGAAATAAAAAAACGAGTGTTGCGCCTGCTACGGCAAAGACAGCAGGCCGATTGCTGAGTGGGTGATACAGCTGCTTTAACATCAGAGGGTATCCTCTGATGATAAAGTAGTTCATCGACTGTATCTGTCTGCGTTTTCCGTAGTTTTCTCAGACCTCGTGAAAATGCGATAGAGATGGGTCAAGTCCCTCTACGGGGCGCAGTGATTGGGGGAATAGCTCTGGGTGGGTGTTGCCTTGTATTGTCTATGTATTGTCTTGTAATGTCTTCGATTGTCTGTCCGACCTATCCACCCAAGAGCCGACCCGCGAATAGGCTAAAAATGTCATTAAAGCGGGGGACAATTCCTTTCCTAATATATCGCATATTCTAGAACCTAAGATTGCGTTATTCCTTCACGCCCCGGCTATCTCTCCAGAACTCCTATATAACCGGGAATCATTCATAGTTTAAAATTTAATTAGCAATATTTGATCAATGAAATTCAAAACTAAATTATAATTAAGTAAACACTCGATTAGCGTGTTACACTATATATATATATATATATATATATCTATATATGGATATATATATATATATATATAGATGCAAATTACTTGCAATTAATATGTGACTTCTTTCTATCACAATGACCATACCGTTAATTTTTCCTGTTATTTTGTTGAAAGAATTGTTTTAATTATTAACCATAATACATAAACTCCCCCATCAGTAGCAACGTCGTTTATTAATAAAGGGATCTGTTTTTTTGTAGCAGGGTGTTAGATTCGATCCTGATATGCCACAGACCATACGCTTGGAATTTGCAAAAAGTAACACGAAGGTTAGCAAACCTAAGCAACCGACTATTGCAGCAGCCACCTCGCATCCTGCTTTGATGCACCCTCTAACAGGCCGTGAGTATACACTAACATGTTTTCACTAGTTAATAAATAAATATAGAATTATCTAGTGATTGGCATATCAGCATTTACTCCCAAATGCAATAGTTCCGAGCTATGGAAAACCTACGTTAACTAAATTAAAAAGAAGTTCGGTTCGTTTCGGCCAATGTGATGACCCTCTTCAGAAATTTATTAACTAAAAAACAAAGTGTGATTTTACAAAAAACTTTTACAAATTGTATAATTAATATGGTAATAAATTACACCTACATAAATTTGATAGTATACATAAATTCTATACTAAGCCTTGATGATATTAGGCCAGTGCTACCACGATTCCTAATACAAAAATGACTCATACAACTCACAATAAAATACAAAAAAAGTATTGCAAATAAAATACAAAAATACGCACGTCTAGATGTTGATCGATAGAGTTTAACACTCACTATCCTTGAACATATTGAACCAGTATATAGGAAATTTAGTAAGAACGGTTTATATACCGGTTGCCAACTAGCTTACAATGACAACCAATAGCAAGGATGACAATTTTGTTAACTGTATTGCAATTTGGTTTGGAATTTGAAATGAAAAATAATGATATTTGAAAATGGAATATAAAAATTAAAGAAAAACTAGACATTTAAGACATAAATGTATGTGCATTATGGCCAAAATGATGTTGCGAAAAACATAATCAACGTATAATAACAACAACATTGTGCGCTATTGTATTCAAAAGTGTGTAAATTAATCAAAGAGATACTATATAATATTTACATTATTATATTGTCTCGTATGCTGTTTGTAAATTTGATTGTTCGAATCTAATCACAGTGTGTTTAGACTTTTTAATAAAGAAGTTCTCAATTTCTTTTCTTTTGTTAAGGTATACTTCAATAGCTAATATAACTGTTTTTCCATAATCAAAACTGTGAAGTGTCAATACGATGTAATATTAAACCCGTATATTTTGATTCTGGTCCATGTATGTTTTTTTGGTGTTCTTTTAATCTAATACCTAAAAGCCTACTAGTTTGACGAATATAAACTTTATCACAGTCTTTGCATGGAATTTGATAGACAACATTACTCATCTTTTCTATCTCCGATTTATCTTTCAACGGTTTAATCCCTCCGATATTAGTATTAATTGGTTTGTGTGCTACTCTGATTTTATTTTTTCTTAAAGTTTTGGATAGTTTTTCTGACAGTTCTTTAATGTACAGCAATGACGTAGTAGTTACAATGGTGTTATTATTGTTTGTATTGTTTTGCGTGCAATTGTATATATTATGGACTCGCGTTTGAATACCATTAAAAACTAAATCATCAGGATAACCATTTTCTTCATAAACTTCCTTAACAATCTGTAAGTTCTGTTTTCTTAACCGCACCTCCGCTAGTTTAACAGCGAAATCTACTAGCCCTGTAACTACTCCGATCTTATAACTAATAGGGTGTTCCGATGAAAAATTTAGATATTTTTTAGACCACGTTGCTTTATGGTACCAATCCGTGTCTAACATTCCATTATCTCTTCTAATAACAAGCATATCTAAAAAGTTTATACTTTGGTTTATTTCTTGCTCTAAACTGAAGTGAATCCTATTTTCAGTTCCATGAATTTTTTTAAAACTGTTAAAAACATTCAAAAGGGTATCTATTTTATCTTTCGGGACTGAAGTGAGTATATCGTCCACATATCTTAAATAGAAACCTAACTTAAATTGCAGTTTTCTAATTAAAAATCTTCACTAGTTCGATTGAGACATTTGTAAAAAGAGAAACTACGTCTAATGACACCATTACGTGGTTATTAGGTAGTTCAAAGGATTTTAATTTTTTACGGCAGTCCCACGAGTCTCGGACGAAGCTGGAACTTTTCCCTGTGATGTTATGTAGGAAGTTGGTATAAAATCTTGCTAAATTATAGGTTGGAGAGTTGATAGTTGACACTATGATTCGTAAGGGGAACCTTCTTTGTGGACTTTTCGTAAACCATAAGCTCCCGGTATCACTTCGTTGTTACACTTTAACGATTTCGCTGTGGTTGGTGAAATGATCTATTTCCCTTATTAGCTCTTGTGAACAAGACGTTTTTATGGTTATCACAAAACCCTTTCACGATTTTATTGGGTGAATGCTTACGTGAGTATTATCTTGATTTCTGTGTGTGTGATTGCAAACCAAGAATGATTGAGAAGCATTTAAACTTTCAATACTTCTGTATCCTATTTGTATATTTATTTTATCCTTCGGTAAGAATTAAGAAGCATAGCAAATTTTAATTTTTTGTTTTTAAATTTTTTCCTCTTTATATACAAAAATTTTGTTTTCTTTTCCTTTTTAATTTTATTATTATTTTTTATTTAATTCAAATATTTTTTTTACTTTTTTTTAGTTGATTTTTCAAGTAGTGTTCACCACCAAGAATGCTTGACTAGAAACAATGATCGCGCGCGACACCGACCACTGGTCTACCACTGTCGATCACTATCTATAACGTATTATGATATTTCTGTTACACGATCAAATTTAAAAAAAAATCTTAATTATCTTAAAAATGGCCTGATAAGCAATATCTGCCAAAATTTTGAAGGCTATCAAAAGGGGGATGATATTGAGTCGATTAATGCATACATACAAACGAATTCTGAAAATTTGCCAAACTGAAAATTTTCAAAATTCTCGAATTTCTCGAAAACGGCCAGAGCTGAGCGAATTTTTGGTAGTAAAAAAATTAAAATATGTTCATACTTCAGGAAGGACAAAAAAATCACTCGCATCACACGACTCGATCATAAAGCATTGAGAAAATTTTAAAATTAGTCCCACAAATGCTTCTAGAAGTATCCAGGAGCATTGAAAATATTCGCATATATGCTTCCAAATGAATTACGAAGCATTCGCAAACGATTCGATGACGAAGCATTGAAAGCTACTTGCACAAATACTGCTAGAAGTATTAAAAATCATTCACTTTATGACTGAATATTACAAGTATTAAGAAGCATTCAAAATTAAAGGTTTAGTCCTAATTGAAGTTTTCAAAATAATTAAGTTTAAAGAAGGATTCACAAGAAGCCAGAAATAGAATTTACGCTCAGTGAAACGAATGTTCCTAAATGCTTCTCAATCATTCTTGGTTTGCTGGGAGTAATAATATTATCATCCTCATCTGTGATGTTTTTTACTTTTGTAACTGCACATTCAATTCCTGCTATGATGATATGCAATAGTATTTGTTTGCCGTCATGTATTGGAAATGCATGTTTATTACCTAAACCCACGATTTCCTTTACATTATCCGGTATTATAGTATGAGTCACATTCATAAACCAACTATGTTTATGTGCTGTATTGTCATTATTCGCGCGTGTTTTGTTTTGTGGTGTAGTTATTCATTTAAATTTCTTGATTAATTTTTGTTTATGTGCATTTAATAGATTTTCAAATCTCTGTTTCTCAAATATGAAGAAATTGTTATAAACTTTGAATTGTAACATATGGGCAATCTCATAAAAAATTGATATCCGATGGTTTCTTAAGTATGTGATGTGTGAAACAGTATCCATTATTTCAATATTTAAAATCGACGATTTGAAATGAGTTGTTAAGTTCTTGTATTTTTGTATGGCATTAAAGGCATAAAAGTTTCGGTTGGCTTAAAATTGATTTTTGTATAAATGATTTGGAAGGACCTTATTTTTTCTGCATCTTAGTAAAAATATTCGTTGATTGATAATTTTGCTAGTTTCCTTATAATGTTGGTCCATTCCGATCAGAAGAAATAATAGCGGTGTCCGTAGGTATGATAAACCCATCTTCGAAAACCATTAAAATTGTTTCCATTAAAATTATTATGATAATAATGCTCAGGCATATTTCAATTCTCGACCATAATGACTAAATATTTCAATAGTGAGTATTGGAGAGACGGTCAGGGATTATAGAGAAAATGTGTTTATTAATAAATTATAATAATACTATGGCAATTTCAAATATACAATCTTAAATACTACGATGCTATATCGACAGTATTACGTATATTTAAAAATTATAAAGATCCCAATAAAATGTATGTGTCTATATTAATATTATATTTAATTCCTTTAAAATAAAATATGGCACATAATTTACAGCTAAATTTTGTTGTTTAATGATGTTTTGAGCAATAATCGAAGCAGTTTTCTTAAAATATCTTCTTTTCTTTCGTTTTTGAAATTCGACTATGTACGCCTGCAGATTCTGGCTTACTGTTATTTATTTTAAGTTAATTTAAAAAAAATGTAATGTTTTTAAATTATCTCCGTCATAATATGTACCAATAACTTGCCCTATTACCTTTAATATTTAATGTTACGTTAGTGACTTTTAGACGTATTTT
Source organism: Trichopria drosophilae (assembly GCA_030407085.1). Taxonomy (NCBI): domain Eukaryota; kingdom Metazoa; phylum Arthropoda; class Insecta; order Hymenoptera; family Diapriidae; genus Trichopria; species Trichopria drosophilae. The sequence goes on from CM059585.1 coordinate 47,479,143, forward strand.
TTGTTTTTTTTTTGAGCAGAAGAATGATCTTTCTAATGAATAAAACTTTTCGGTATTATTATTATCATGTCGACATTTTTATCATTAGCAGCGTTATCATCAAGAGGAGTGGTCGCTCGTCGCGCCAGGTTCTTAGCGCGCGGCGACCGCTACTCCTTTACAGCGAACATCGACTTATTTCGAGAGCGCTCCATGTACTTTTCGCTTCGGTATTTTTCAGAGTAGCATTTCCGAATTTATGCTATATCTAATATGTTGTAGGTATTTTTTTTCTTTCATTTCAGTCAAATCCGATCAAAATCGGTTCGGTAGATCGCGAGATATCATTAATTTTTATATTATATTCATTGATTCGCATTATACTTTTTTCTTTCATCAGACCGATATGACATACATTATAGCGTGTACGTAAAACCTAAAACTGTCGTTTTCATGTGTCATGATCGCGATTGCGATAAGTCACGAGGTTGATTGAGAGCTTAACGTCTCGGTTTTTGTATTTTGAAAAGTGTGTTTGTGTATATAAAATGAAACTGAATTAATGTTTATATTATATTCATTGATTCGCATTATACTTTTTTTTTCTTTCATCAGACCGATATGACATACACTATAGCGTATACGTAAAACCTAAAACTGTCGTTTTCATGAGTCATGATCGCGATTGCGATAAGTCACGGGGTTGAGAGCTCGACGTCTCGGTTTTTGTGTTTTGAAGTGTGTTTGTGTATATAAAATAAAATAAAATAATAATTTTTTTTTAACTCCGTGCGCTAAGTGCTCACTTAGCACACTGTTTTCCGTGTGCAACGTAGAACATTCGTGCACCGTGCGCTAAGTATTTACTTAGGGGACATAGAGACAGATAGATGCTGTTTAGCATGAGTGCGACAAGGATTGATAGCTCCGTTAGCGAACGTGAGGACATAGAGATAGAATGATGTCGTTCAAAATAAGTTTTTTTTTTTTTTTTTTTTTTTTTCTCTTTTTTTTGGGGAGGGGAAATGCATTTACGCACACCCAGAGAGTAGGTAGTGTGGGACTCCCTCATTAGGTGCATCCGTCATCCCATTTCTGGTCTGGAATTACCTTCGGCCTACCCACTAAAACCCCTGCCCTTATCACGTGGCTTTAATCCATCCCGGGGCCGCGTTAGCATTACTTCGGGATGGAGCCACCTTTGGGGGGACTAAATATCCCCACGGCAATGCCGCACAGGGCCGACCGCCGCTGCCAACAGTCTCCTACCCTCAAGCCCTAGTAAGGGCTGGAGGTCTCTGAAGCAGGATCTGCTGAGCATGTTCTTCCTCTCTCTTTTTTTCGCGTATGACGGCCTGGGCATAATCGTTCACGGCCCTCCACTCATCCTCGCCTTTGAGCATGGCGGTGACGATGTTGTCTGGCGTGATCTTCACGCCCAGGCGGTCTTCCACCGCCCTCCGATGTTCGGCCCACCGCACCCATACGAAGAACGTGTGCTCCGGCGTGTCATCCTCCACAGGGCAGTAATCGCATCGCGGAGACGCTTTCATGGCCATGCGGTGGAGATATGCATTGAACTGCCCGTGTCCGGAGAGAAGCTGGGTGAGGTAATAATTCACCTCACCATGGCTTCGCGCCAGCTACGGGCTCAGGGCCGGAATAAGGCGATGTGTCCATCTGCCCTCACCAGCATCATCCCAATCCCTCTGCCACCGTTGCACACTTCTTGCCCGGCGATCCGCGTCCGTTTCGCGACCCTCATCTATAAAACGGTCGCGCCTCTCGATGGCCAGCAGTGCGATGGGGATAGCATGAGCGATCACCATGACCGCCGCGGAGGAGACCGTGCGGTACGCGCACGCGACTCGAAGCATCCCGATTCTCTGCACCGACGTGAGTCGTTTTCGGAGACTCTTCATCGCTAGCGCGACCGCCCATACCTCCGCCCCGTACAGCAGGATGGAGTTGGACACGGAAGCCAGAAGCCTCCGTTTCGCCTCGCGCGGCCCCCCAACGTTCATCATGAGCCGAGCCAGCGCTGCCGCCACCTTCGTCGCTTTTTCCGCGGTTCTCGTTATGTGCACCCCGAAGGTGAGTCGCGAATCGGTCCACACTCCGAGGTAACTCACCGCCGGACTCGCGGAGATCGCTGCACCCGCGACGTTGAGACGAAAATCTCCGCCGAACAAACGCTGCCTGGTAAGGACGACCATCTCGGTCTTTGTGCCGCAAGCTGAAAGCCATGACCCTGCAGCCATTCCGACACTATCGCGATCGCCCACGATATCCTGCGCTCTGCCTCCTGACGGGATCTTGCCTGTACGAGCAACGCTACGTCATCCGCGAAGCCAACCAGGCTGACCCCCGGAGGCATTTCTTGGCGCAAGAGTTCGTCGTAGACCAGGTTCCAGAGGTCCGGGCTCAGCGTCGATCCCTGAGCCACGCCCGACGTGACGCGCCTCTCCCTCGGGCCCTCAGTGGTATCGTACCGGAGCACTCGATCCCTGAGATAATTGTCCAAGATCCTCCTCAGATACCCCGGCACTTCTTGCTTGCGCAAGGACTCTCGAATGAACTTTGCGGAGTTAAAAGCGTTCTTGACGTCGAGCGTGACCAAGATACAGGCACTCCTCGTCTTAAGGGGCGCTTGCCATGCGGCCCACGCGGTCTTCAGAACCTGGTCGATAGCCATGGATGTTGAACGGCCCTCTCTGAACCCGTACTGGTTGCTGGACAATTTACAGGCCTCCCTTAATCGCGCTCTGAGCATTTTCTCAAAGATTTTCCCCGCGTTGTCCAGCATACACAGCGGTCGGAATGACGACGGGGACAGAGGTGGTGGCTTTCCCTTGTCCAGGAGGACGAGGCGCTGGGTCTTCCACCTCCTGCTGAACAGTCCCGCGCACAGATACGCATTAAACATGTCCAGGAGGACATGCGGGGTCTCCCTCGCCACGACCCTCAGGACCTCGGACGGGACCTCGACCGGGCCCGGGGCCTTGCGACCCGGCATGCTCGATGCAGCGGCCCTGAGCTCCTCGACGCTAAAAAGCGGAGTATCATCTACGACGCTTACATCAGTGCCCCTCTCCTCGGTATGATCCGGGAAGAGGGCAGTCACGATCTGGCTCATAAAGTGCGGCTCCATCAAGCCTACCGAGTCGACGCCGCGCAACTTTTTGAGCGCAATACGGTACCCTAGACCCCACGATTCCCTGTCGATCTCGGCGATGAGCTCGCGCCAGCAGCGCGTCATACTCGCCCTAATCGCCCCTACCAGATCCTTTTTTGCCGCTTTATACGCTACCATCGCTTCTTCCGCATCCTCCCGCCTGCTATGGCGCTGTGAGACACGGCGAAGTCGATTGCATTCTTTTCGCATCGCGGCTATGTCCTCGGTCCACCAGTAGTTCGGGCTTCGCTTTGACCCGGTCCTCCTTCGGGGCATACACTCGTCGCAACAGCGCGCGATCCAAGCCATGGTACCACCCACGAACTGCTCAGCCTCCAGGTTCAAAATAAGTGCAACGAGGACAAGCGTCGAGACTTCGCGACCGGACTGAAACATATCTTGCAATATGGCGGCGTGCGCTCAGCTGACCGGCGGCGGCGTTTTACGTTCAGTACGAACAGCATTGAAGTTTTGACGTTTGTGGAATTGAAGAACAAGACACCTTTGTGAAAAAAACTATATTGACGTTACCGTGAGATGACACAATAGAGATCCGTCTGAAAAGTAGGTTGGAGAAGCTGCTTGGAATTTTGACAGCGGTCTGTGGCTTGATAGTATCTTTGCCAGTGAAAAAATAAAAATTTGTAGCTCCAGAATCTCTACAAAAACGTAAGTGAACTTTTCTCAATGTAATGTTGAAATGATCTTGTAAGTGCAGTTTATAATTTACAAAAGAATCTTTGTAGTTGATTGCTGAAAAGAAATTGAAAAAGATTATAAAAAGTGTAAACAGCGGTATTAAGAATTTAAATAATTTGTCGTAATGTCATGTATCATGTACAGAGAGCAGCAAATACTAATGGTTTGTCTTTCCGACACAACTTGCTTGTGTCTAATAATATATTTTGTTTTTAAATACAAGTAGCCAAGTAGACAAGTAGTTCGTCTCTATACATTAGTGAGTTGTCTTCCAATATTAGCCAGTTGTCCTCCGACACGAGCCAGTCATATTTAGACATTAACAACTCCTGTCGGATGACGACTCATTGATGCGTAGAGACGAACTACTGGTTTATGAAAACAAAACATTATTAGACATAAGCCAGTTGTGTCGGAAAAACAAACCGCTAGTATTTTCTGCTCTCTGTACATGATACATGACATTACACCAAATTATTTAAATTCTTAATACCGTTGTTTACACTTTATATAATCGTTTTCAATTCCTTTGCAGCAATCAACTACGAAGATTCTTTTGTAAATTATAAACTACACTTCCAAGATCATTAGTATCATTGTTCGTTCAGCTTCTATGTGTACACATTTTTAAGCATTTCTTGGCATTTTGAGTGTGAAATGCACTAGAAATGTATTTGCGATATATGATAGTTAAAAAAGAAAGTATCTAATAATATACTTGATTGTTACAGTCGATTGTCGATGATATGAAACAATTTAGATACGAAACAGTCCCTCTTGTTGCCTTCAATGCTCTTCACCACGAATAACTATTGAAATGTAGCTGAGAATAACTTGACGAGATTAGTGTGTTGACATCGGTTTTCTGAAATCCTGGCTGTTGAAAAAGTAGACATTTTGTAGCTTCTGTAAATTTATTGAAAATTAAGTAAACATTTTTGAAATGTAATGTAACGTGGCAACACGTTACAGCCGCATTTTTGAGCGAGAATCAACTCGTTGGGATGCTGCAGTGCTAATAATAGGGGGGACTGCCGATGGAGGCGCTAATATTTTTCTAGTACTGCAGTCGCGGGGGTCATATCCGTTGGGTAAATGGGGGGACTGTCGTGATGGCGCTAATTTTGAGGATGTGGCTCCAAACCGTGGAGCTGATACTACACCATAAGAGGGGGGACAGCCGATCGTGGCGCTAGTTTTTAGGAGTAGTTTTGGCTCCCGGAAATAATCAACCGATTTAAATAATTACAGACTTTGTCTTGCCGGGAGGCTCAATCCGGGGCAAGGGTGATTTTTATAGGGGGGACTGCTGTAGTGGCGCTAATTTTTGGAATCACTTTGCATTGCGTTAAATAGCATAGGCGCCAATGTATTGAAAGAAGATACTGCGCAGCTCTTAGTAAACTAGCACAGGCGCCAATGTATTGAAAGAAGATACTGCGTAGCTAGTGAGTAAGTTTAGTTAGTAACGCATTAGTAAACTAGCACAGGCGCCAATGTATTGAAAGAAGATACTGCGTAGCTAGTGATTAAGGTTAGTTGATTAGATAGTTTTTAGTTTGAGCAAGTGCATAGTTAGTCGATCTCGGCCTAAAGGATGTGGCCAGTAATTATTTAACGAAAAGTTTAGGAAAAGGGGGAGGAGATTACATCATGCATCGTATAAATTCGTCTTGGTTTTCATCTGAAATTGAAAAGAAAACTAGTGTTGGCGTGGTGCCTCGCTCGCTTCGCTCGCTCAGAAACTTCGACCCAGTGGAGAGTCGGCTATTCCTTAAGACTCGTTTGTTTACTAACAGTTTCAATTATATTATAAAATTATATTGATATTTGGGGGTCCAATCATATTTAGGTCCAAGTGGCTTCGATAGATATGTTACAACAATATAGTGTTTCTTATATGTATGAAAATTGAAAATGAGCATTTTCAAAACTACGACCCCGACAACAGGCCAGCCGAAGTCCAAATAAAAGTTGCAAAACACTTACTTCATGCGCTTGTATTCTAATAGACTATTCGATGCATATTACATGTTTACTGTGTTTTACTAATTACTGTCTGTATTATTATGATATTATATATACAATATATATACAAATAATTCGTCAAAGATATCTTGAAAGTGTCGAAAAGATCTATGACGGATATCTTATAGATATCTATAAGACATCTTTGAGATATATCGAAATAGATATTTTCGTATCAAGGGCGTAAAGGAACTTTGCGCCCGTAGGTGGTCACCGCGCCCGAGGGGCTGGCAAAGACTACCCCTGGGGGGTAGGGGGTCGAAACGTCGAAATTTGATGAAAAACAATAGGGTAATTTTTTTGCCGCGATTACCAAATTCAATACTTTTTCAGTCAATAGTCATAAACATTTTAAACCAGTTTTTATGGCATTATCGTTGACTTTAGGAAGAAAATGCATACAACCTTTTTTGTAGAGATTTCATGCTCTATCTTTTTTGTTTGAAACATTTTTTAATAAAATTTGTATTTTTCAAAATAAATGCAAAAAACTACGAAGAAACATAATTGGGGCTAATTTTTTTTAGTAATGGACGGGTGGATCTGCCCCAAAATCTAATCAGATCTAAGTTATGCCAAGACGCGTATTTTCAAAAAAAATTTATGTCAATACGTTTATCCGTTCGCGAGTTATCGCGAGACAACAAAAACGGGACGTACGGACGTACATACGTACAAGATCACGGACACAAATTTTTTTATTGTTGATTTGGGTTCCTTAGGGTCTGAAACGTCGACATTTGATGAAAAACTATATGGTAATTTTTTTGCCCGAAGTGACCAAATTCAATACTTCGTCCAGACTTAGTCTGGGTCGAAGTAATTTTATCGTTTAAATTCTTTTCTTTTGCATTGTTTAATATTTTTGGATATCGTGTAGTAGCGGATTTGAGTAATTATAAAACTTAGTACGCATACTTGGGCATTTTTCACATCATTTTAGAATATTAATTTCGTTAGAAGGTTCTCGATATTTTGATGATTTCGAAAACAGGTTATATTTTGCATCGCGGATAATATTATATCGTTTATTGTTTTGAAATTCTCGTTAATAATTGAACATAAAGAGCCCGATTAGAAAGGTTCTCGTCGCTTTGTTATGATGGTTACGGAATAAACAAAGGCATCCGTTGTTTTGATAGAGGTATCGAGACAATGGATGTTTACCGCTACCGCTTCTGGAAGTCTCTAGAAGGTTCCAGAAGGCGTGAGGGGAATCGGTGGAAAAGGGGAAGAGACGCCGCGGTGAAAGCCACGGTAGTCACGTGGTACCGCGGGAGCGAATCAGCGCGCTCCGTCTCTGGTACCGGCGGGCGTCGAGGACCGCGTTCTGGCAAGGCGGTGACGAGCCTCGGGCCATTCTCGTTCTGGCAGCGGCAGCGGCCGGACTACCTGGGCTTTGGAAGGTGAGCGTCGCTTGGTGACAAGGTAACACGAGTTCCGGAAGGCAAATCGATCTTTCTTGATCTTAATTCTTGTCGTTCTGCTATCGCCTTCCGGGATTCGTTCGTGAATTCCTCGCTCGCGTTCCTGAGTGAAGTGCTGCGGATCTCTCGTGCTTTCGTTTCGTTTCTTTTTTTTTGACTTTAAAATCTTCGGTTCCGGTCGCTTCGGTTAAAATTAAAATGTCGGGTCTCGTTATCTTGGAAGCATCGAGGCGAAAATGTAATTTTTGACGTAGTGCGGGTTTCGTCCTTTGTTCGGCTAACGCGTTTCAATAACCAAGTTCGTGCGCGGTAGGCTGGCACTACGCGGTAAAATCAAAATAATAATTTCTTTGTTCCGCGTCGCCCGGGTTGTAAAAGTTCCAAGGAAAGTGAAAATTCCGTAACATTTAAATAATTCTTAAAATGGATATCGTCCTTGAATTTTATTCAAAGGGTTTAATTAACCTTAAAGAAAACCTTTTGCGGTTATCGTCCTTGACATTGGTCAAGGAGACACTAAACTTTTCTAAATATTTAAATCATTATTAAACTGGATATCGCCTTTGAATCTCATTCAAAGGGTTTAATTAACCTTAACGAAAACCTATTTGCGGCTATCGTCCTTGACATTGGTCATGGAGACAATAAACTTTTCTTAATGTTTAAATCATTATTAAACTGGATATCGCCTTTGAATCTTATTCAAAGGGTTTAATTAACCTTAAAGAAAACCTTATTACGGCTCTCGTCCTTGACAGGGATCAAGGAGAGAATTAAAATGTTGTAAAGCTTAAATAACTCGTCCCGCGGATACCGCCTTCGAAAAGATTTCGAAGGGTTTAACCGAAGATCCAAAAGAGACTACCTCACGGCTATCGTCCTTGAAAATATTTAAGGAGAGCACTATTAATCATGCAATCTTTCACGCGTTTATTAAAATACGATACGCATTACCTTGGAATTTATTCAATTGATAAGTGAAAGGTGGTTATCACCGCTAGCAGTAATTTGTTAATTTATAGCACAAAGTTGCTGTAAAAGAAAATGTGAGAACTCGAAGCATTTGATTACTGAAAGTGGATAGCCTGAAAAAATAAATACTTTGTCGTTTGTTATTATCACTAGCTAACTTTGGAACTAGTTCTGATTCGATATATGAGAGAATAAATACTTTGTGGTTTGTTATTATCACTAGCTAACCTTGGAACTAGTTCTGATTCGATATATGAGAGAATAAATACAGGCCATTTTGAAAACAATTTTTCACTGTTTACCGTCATTTATTTTATTTTCAAAAATGAATTGTCTAAATTAATTTCACATACCGGGTGAGTTTTTCTTGGTGAGACATAGAAGAATCCAGGTTATAGCCAGTAACCAATGAGAAGCAAGCTTTAGCCGAGTACTTACACAAATCGACTAATGGCGTGAAAGTTAAAGAGTGATCGATTCGCTTTCTTTTTATAGAAAAATATCACTCCTTAACTTTCGCGCCATTGGTCGATTCGTGAAAGTGCTTTGTTGAAGCTCGCTTCTCACTGGTTACTGGCTATAACATGGGTTGGGGTGATAGCGAGTTGCCGAATATCGTTCTGCCGAAATTCGTTTTGCAGACCGTCATTTTTCCGAAAATCGTTTTGCCGAAATTCGATTTTCCGAAAATCGATTTGACGAATGTCGATTTGCCGAAATTCGATTTTCCGAACGGTCGTTTTGCCGAAAAATGTTCTTGCCCCAGTACTGCTCCGGTCGGTAACGAAGAGTGTCCAGAGCAGGAGAATTCACATCCCCACCGCGTTCCAGCCACGGAGATTTCGTCCCCTTCGTCCCCTTCAAATTTCTCCTCCGCACTCACACTACCAAAGTCCACGTGCCCGTGTGATATCCCCACCGCACTCACACTATCAAAGTCGGCGTGCCTGTGTGAGCTCTACAGACGCTGTTAAAAGGAAATTTGCCGGACGTATCCTTCCGCGAATTCCTATACTATAAATAACATAAATATAATATGTGGCTCCCGATTCGATCCTGAATTTTCTTTTCTCTTATGATTTTGGAATAAATCTAACCAAATACATCGAAGCAAAGAATTCTAAATTTAGACTGTAGAAGTTAATTAATAATTCTTTTTGTTCAACTTTTATGAAGTTCAATTTATACATTTTTCATATAAAAAAAATCAAAATTTTATTATTCGCGATTATAATACGGAAACTTTTGCTAATGGATGACAATAGGCAATGTATTGAATCCAACAAAACTGCTTTTATAATAATAATAATTCTTTTAATTAGGATTGCAACTTATATATATATTTGTATAAAAATGCTGTAAACCCAGAATTAATAATAATGAATGGAATAAATGTTGTGGGAATCAAAACAGAGTATTTTAGTATTTGCTTTAACATTACATATGCCAAAATAATTTTTAAAAATGTAATATTAAATTGTCCAATAAACAATTTGATAAGCATGATCGTTATTATGAAAATAAAAAAGAAAAAAAAATCGTCCCATATTGGGCGCGAACGCCAAAAAAAATCTTAACTTTCCAACGCTTAGACCACTTGGCTACCAGGTGGTACGTAAAATTTAACAAAAATCCTGCTAATAAAGTTTTACCCGATGTCATGACAAAGGGTGTTTTCCAAAGAGGCATCAGGTCTTCTACAATTCTCACCATGTTTGGGTGGACATGGAGGCGTTTGAGCAACAAGCTTAAAAGCTCGTGCGATGTTGAATAATACGCCTTCATGTAATCCAGCCAGGCTATCGAAAGGTTACGCTTGTACTGGACTGCGTCCTGAAAAACACACCTGTCGATAAGCAAGTTGTCCTTGCAGCCGGATACACCCATTTTGCAGCCTCGTTGTTCTACTATCCGTTGCCACACCGGTTTCACGGATTTCTCAATACGTTCGTTCAAGATGTTAGTGAACAATTTGTATAAAGTATTGAAACACGTGATCAGTCTATGGTTTTTCGGATCGGACAAGTCTCCCGATTTTGGGATCAGTGTCGTTCGGCCCTCCACCAGCCAGTGCGGAATGGGTTGGTCTCCATTTATATAAGAGGTGAATATTCGGGCTAGGTATTGATGGACAGAAGTGAACTTCTTCCACAAATAGTTGTTAATTCCATCCCAGCCCGGCGAGGAGAAATTCCTCGCTCCTGTGATGGCATTTTTCACCTCTAATGCACTGACAGGTGGGCAATCTTCACTTTGTTGTGTGACGTCGTCGCACAACTCGGTGAAGATTTCAATACCTGGAGTGTCTGCATTAAGCCTAGATGTTTTCTCGTAGATGCTCCCCAGAATTCCTCAACTGCGGCCATCGACGGAAACTCGCTTGAGGATACGATGTTTGAAGAGGTTGGAAGGATTCGTCCAAAATAATGAGTTTTGTCGAATTCCTTCTTCCTGTCTTTGCAGCTTCTTTTTGGCATCGGCCAAAACCCGAATTTTATCCGCTTAACGTTGCTTGATGTTGAGCAATTTCAGCTTGTTCAGTGTGTGATAGTACGTCCGCAGTTGTTGTGCGAACTTCTTGACTTTAGCCGTAAATGAACGGCCAAATGTTAAATAGTCGATCACACACTGAATTCGGGAAGCGAGTTTCCGTGTCAATCGAATCTTACCGTTCAATTGAGACATGCGTTTTGTAATCTGCCGACTCCCCGATATCTGTGTCAGATTTCACGGAGTCACCAGATCACTTGCTGCCTCGTAAATCGCACAAATGACTTGCCACAGGTCGCAGTCATCTGGAAGAGCATCTAGAAGTAGGCTCTTTGCTCTGTCTAATTCTCGTTGTTTAGGCAAAATTTTTGTTGTCAAATTTTTCCTAAACACGAGTGTCGTGCTTTCATAATGTGGAGCATCTCTCTCTGCACCGCGTACGGGCTCAGTTGTTATTGCCCGCACATCCGGTACCGGTTGACAGCTGGGAACAACGAAACCTGTCCGCCTCAGATAGGCCACATAATCTCTCAGTTGTTGTTGAGAAAAGCGATCTGCCAGTTCGGGATGCATTAATGCAAACCGACTATGCATTCGCGCTATGTAGCCTCTCTGTTGCGGACAGCTCTCCTCGTGGCAGCGCATTAGATGTTGCCTGAGATACTCCGTCCACTGAAATCGTCCGTGGGTATTCGTGGGTCGTTGTCCCGGGACACCCGTTTCGGCTCCTCCACCTCGGGACTGGGCTGCATCCGAAGCAGCCCGATGGTCAGGAGCCCTGCGCGTTCTATTCATAATAACCGCAAATACAGGGAGTAGGGTGGTTAGCCCTACCCCCCGTTGTTATGCCTCTTACCTCGCCATCCACTAGGGTTGGTTACCCAATCTCTGGCAAGGTTGCTAAGAGTCCAGGGCCCACCGGCTTTAATAAGCACACGTGGAGGTGAGAGTAGGCCATTTGGGAAGATAGGCTAAGATGCAGCTTTTTGCATAGCCGCATTGTGTTACGCGTCATTCCCTTTGGGCCCCTTATTTTTTATTTTTTATTTATTTTTTTTTTTTGACGGAGGGGGGAAATGCATTAGGCACCATAGGGGGTTGAAGATGTTGTGTAACCCCCCGTGTGTCGGACTCCCTCACCTTTGATGTTAACGGCAAGGTTTACCGACTAAAACCCTAACCTCCCTTGGCCCTCCAGAATCCACGTGTGCAGTCTGCAGTAGAAAAGTGGCTCCGATATCCATCTCCTCCGCTGCAGACTGCACCGGGCCATTTCGTTTGCAACTGTAACCACTCCCTCTACCATTGGGTAAGTGGTTACAGGATTTCGTGTGACCTCAGTAGACGGAGAGATCCCAGTAGCACTGCTTTCTGCATTCGGCCTGCGATGGAATTTGCATGTTCTCGGCAGGCCGGAATGCTTTTGATGTTTTGGAGGAAAGTTGGTCTCATTCCTCCCAGCACTCCAATTATCAGCACGACGAGCTTGATTTTGAATCCTCGATACAGCCTGCGAATCTCGAACAGGAGTTCCTGATATTTCATCCGGTTTTCGTCCACTTTGCTGACTATATTTGTTTCTGCTGGTGCAGAAAACTCGATGACGAAGATGGATTTGTCATCGAAGTCAACAAGGACGATGTCAGGCTTATTGACTGATATTTGCCTGCTCGTCGGGAATGAGTAATTCCAGTATATTCGGCAAGACTCATTCCCGACTACGGATTCAATATCAGTGGGGACGTACGGCAAAACTGGGGTTGCATCAATACCATAAGTGCTGCGAAGATGGTAATACAGCACTCGAAGAGCCGCATTGTGACGTTCGATGTATGCTGAAACTGCATATATTGGACATGCTGCCAAAAGATGCATTAGTGTCTCAGCATGACATCTACACAATCTACAAAGCGTACTCTGTACCGCCTGGTGTAAGATGTTCTGGCGGTACGCTAAGGTATTGATGACCCCATCCTGGCACGCGAAGATAATACCCTCGGTCTCGGATTTCAAGCCGGCTGATCTTATGAACTTCTCTGCCGACAAGCCAAGTTGTTGGACATTTCGAAAGAATTGTCCATGCAACGGCTTGTCGATATGCCTTCCCTCCAACATACGGAGTTGTTCCTTCCGTATGTTAGCCCTGAGACGCACTGGGCACAGATTGATGACTGATTCAGCCTCCTGTGCACCACTACGTCCCACGTTGAAAACCAGACCGAGGTTTCGCGCCGCTCGTTCCGCCGCGTTGTACAAAAACGCCCCCTTCCCCTGAATTTCATGCTGATGTACTCGCATCATCAGGGGATCCTCCGTTCGATTAATCACGTCGCAAGCTGTTTCGAGGACCAATCGGTCATGCATACACTCCAGGCTTAAAAGGCCACGACCTCCCATATTTCGGGGCAAATACAGTCGTTCCACGGAAGATCTTGGATGCAAACTGCGTTGCATACAAATCATCTTCCGTGTGCTTCGGTCAAGATCCCTTAGCTCGTCAACGTTCCACTGCAGTGCTCCAAAAGAATAGAGCACTGGTGATACGGCCAACATATTCGTGGCTGCCACCTTATTTCTCCCGGTCAATTCTGATGACCAGATCTGACGGAGAATGCGCCGGTATTTCTTAATGATGGTGGTTTTAGCAGCCTGCACATCCTGGACATGCCTTTGAGGTACGCCCAGGTATGTGTAGGCTTCTTCGGCGCTAAGGCGGCGGATGACATTTCCGTTGACGAGCTCCATATCGTTGTTATGGGAGCCTGACCTTCCTCTGTGCAAATGAACGACTGCACACTTGTCCAATCCGAATTCCATACCGATATCTCTCGAGTATGTGAGGGCGATGTACAGAGATCGATGTAATTCATCTTCGCCTGATGCGTATAATTTAAGATCGTCCATATAGAAAAGATGGGTGATCTTATGTACACGTTCACCAGGTGGTCCACACATGTACCCTTGAGATTTCCGGAGAGCAACGGATAGAGGCAATAGTGAGATGCAGAAGAGCAGAGGACTCAGAGAATCTCCCTGATAGACACCTCTTTGGAATTGAACCAGTCTAGACATGGTTCGACGCTTGCCCGATGTCATGACAAAGCGTGTTTTCCAAAGAGGCATCAGGTCTTCTACAATTCTCACTATGTTTGGGTGGACATGAAGGCGTTTGAGCAACAAGCTTAAAAGCTCGTGCGATGTTGAGTCATACGCCTTCATGTAATCCAGCCAGGCTATCGACAGGTTACGCTTGTACTGGACTGCGTCCTGACAAACACACCTGTCGATAAGCAAGTTGTCTTTGCAGCCGGATACACCCATTTTGCAGCCTCGCTGTTCTACTATCCGTTGCCACACCGGTTTCACGTATTTCTCAATACGTACGTTCAAGATGTTAGTGAACAATTTGTATAACGTATTGAGACACGTGATCGGTCTATGGTTTTTCGGATCGGACAAGTCTCCCGATTTTGGGATCAGTGTCGTTCGGCCCTCCACCAGCTAGTGCGGAATGGGTTGGTCTCCATTTATATAAGAGGTGAATATTCGGGCTAGGTGTTGATGGACAGAAGTGAAGTTCTTCCACCAATAGTTATTAATTCCATCCCAGCCCGGCGAGGAGAAATTCCTCGCTCCTGTGATGGCATTTTTCACCTCTAAAGCACTGACGGGTGGGCAATCTTCACTTTGTTGTGTGACTTCGTCGCACAACTCGGTGAAGATTTCAATACCTGGAGTGTCTGCATTAAGCCTAGATGTTCTCTCGTAGATGCTCCTCCAGAATTCCTCAACTGCGGCCATCGACGGAAACTCGCTTGAGGCTGCGATACGATGTTTGAAGAGGTTGGAAGGATTCGTCCAAAATATTGAGTTTTGTCGAATTCCTTCTTCCCGTCTTTGCAGCCTCTTTTTGGCATCGGCCATAACCCGAATTTTATCCGCTAAACGTTGCTTTCCGTGTCAGTCGAATCTTACCGTTCAATTGAGACATGCGTTTTGTAATCTGCCGACTCCCCGATATCTGTGTCAGATTTCGCGGAGTCACCAGATCACTTGCAGCCTCGTAAACGGCACAATTAACTTGCCACAGGTCGCAGGCATCTGGAAGAGCATCTAGAAGTAGGCTATTTGCTCTGTCTATTTCTCGTTGTTTAGGCAAAATTTTTGTTGTCAAATTTTTCCTAAACACGGGTGTCGTGCTGTCATAATGTGGAGCATCTCTCCCAGCACCGCGTACGGGCTCAGTTGTTATTGCCCGCACATCCGGTACCGGTTGACTGCTGGGAACAACGAAACCCGTCCGCCTCAGATAGGCCACATAATCTCTCAGTTGTTGTTGAGAAAAGCGATCTGCCAGTTCGGGATGCATTACTGCAAACCGACTGTGCATTCGCGCCATGTAGCCTCTCTGTTGCGGACAGCTCTCCTCATAGCAGCGCATTAGATCTTGCCTGAGATCCTCCGTCCACTGAAATCGTCCGTGGGCATCAGCTGGTCGTCGTCCCGGGACACCTGTTTCGGCTCCTCCACCTCGGGACTGGGCTGCATCCGAAGCAGCCCGATGGTTAGGAGCCCTGCGCGTTATTTGATGAGTAACCGCAAATACAGGGAGTAGGGTGGTTAGCCCTACTCCCCGTTGTTATGCCTCTCTCGTTTGTCTCTTACCTCGCCATCCACTGGGGTTGGTTACCCAATCTCTGGCAAGGTTGCTAAGAGTCCAGGGCCCACCGGCTCTAATAAGCACACGTGGAGGTGAGAGTAGGCCATTTGGGAAGATAGGCTAAGATGCGGCTTTTTGCATAGCCGCATTGTGTTACGCATCATTCCCTTTGGGCCCCTTTTTATTATTTTTTTTATTATTATTATTATTATTATAAAAGCAGTTTCGTTAGATTCAATACATTGCCTATTTAACAGAGTATTTTAGTATTTGCTATAACATTACATATGCCAAAATAATGTGACGCCTTAATTCTTAACAACGCCCATGTTTGACTATTGATGCAATTGAAATGGGTATTTTTTCAATGAATTTGTATATAAAAATAAAGTAATATTTATCCATTTTAATATGGTACTTTTCGCAAAACGATGAAATAAATTGATTAATGAAATTGTTCTTAATATATAGTTTACCGTCGGGTAAAACTTTATTAGCAGGATTTTTGTTAAATTTTACGTACCACTTGGTAGCCGAGTGGTCTAAGCGTTGGAAAGTTAAGATTTTTTTTGGCGTTCGCGCCCAATATGGGACGATTTTTTTTTCTTTTTTATTTTCATAATAACGATCATGCTTATTAAATTGTTTATTGGACAATTTAATATTACATTTTTAAAATTGTACCCTGAACATCGTATTGTATTTCTGGAACAAGTTTAGAGTATTATTATGACACCTAAAACAATAAATTAAGCCAATAATCGGGGCATTGAATTGTGTATAGTTCGTGTGCTTGACAATAGTGTCATTTTTTAACAACAGTTACGCACGAAGGCTATAAATACCTATTATAGGTTATAATAAGCACATAATTGAGAAGAGACAAGGCACATCTTATTCCTTGGAATACGTCACTTATTATATCATCAGTTAAAAATTCCCAAAGTATGGAGCCATAATATTGTTTGTTCCAAAAGTTATTGTTAGAAATTAACGAAAATTCCATTTTACATAAATGTTCTACACGCGACTTTGGACGCATGTCATTCTTATTAAGCGATAGGCACACTTATTTTTCAAGTATCTTTGGTTTTTATAAAGTGCCATTAATCACCGACATGATTTTCAAATGAAAAGAATACACGTTCCAAAAGTTACAGAACAAAATATTTAAAAAAATACGATTTGCACGCAGCAGATTATTCAAATTTTATGAGCTTTCATGTTTCCTTTGGTGTTTTGATCAACTATCATGCAAAACAAATAACTTTACCTTGAAAAGCATATCCGTTTTTGTAAATAGTAATGTTTTATAAATATTTCTGTATAGCTTATTTACGTGAATCTTAAAATAACATGTAAGTCAAGTTCTGTGGATTTGCCCACATACGGCACGGCGTGTGCGCCGTACTTGGCATTGAGAGTGCTTCAGAATCTCACGAGGGACAGGCAGGCGTGGCCTTTAGATGCTGATATTCTTGAACGATCCGTCTTCATAGACGGTTTTTGTTCGGTGCGGACACCAAGTCCATGCTAGTTCAAATGCGGACCGAAGTGTGCGCGTTGCTGGCTAAATGTGAGTTCGACGTAACGACGATTCCTTGCTACACGATATCTACAGTTCTCATCACGGTTTAGCGTGGAATTCGGTTATAAACGAAGAAGTTTCCATCAAGTTATTGGGATTGTCGTGGAATCCACTCGGATTCGTTTACCTATAATGTGGATTTGTCCACCTTTCCCGTAATTACAAAGCGCATAGTGTCTTCGCTCATTGCCAGATTGTACGATCATCTAGGCTGGACAGTTCCAGTAATCACTCGAGCCAAGATCTTCATGCAAGATTTGTCGCGATTACAAGTCCCGTAGGAAGATCTTCTCACCGATGAGTGCACTGCCCTCTGGACCGAGGAGTATGAGGATTTCGCCTTTTTGCGCAGCATTTCTATACCCCGATGGACGGATCAAATCGCGGACTTTGCCTCTATCACGATGCACGGTTTTGTGGATGCGTCCAAGATTGCGTACGCCGCTGTGGTGTATGTGAGATGCGTTGACGTGGATGGAAACGTTCGGGTATCGCTCGTGGCGAGTAAATCTCGCGTGGCTGCTATCTAAACCTAGAGCGTTCCGCGACTCGAACTGTGCGGAACTCACGCAACTCCTAGTAGCTCTGCTCGACATTGCTGCCTACTCACAAGCACCGTATACGTGCTGGACAGATTCCACGATCGTGCAGGCCTGGCTTTAACGCGAGCCGAATACTCGCGATGTATTCGTCGCCACCGAGTGGCCAAGATTCAGTCCTCCCAAACAAGACACATTCCTTCCAAAGAAAATCCGGCGGATATTGCTTCGCGCGGAGCATCGCCACGCGAATTTGACTCCTCGTCATTATTGTGGCACAGCCCGCACTGGCTGTCGCTTGAATCAGATCGCTGGCCTTCCGACGTGAATGTCCATCTCGACGACGTATTATCGGAAACCACCACACTCGTACATTTGTGTCACACTAATACGAATCCCGTTCTAGAGGAGCTCGCCTCTCGTTTCTTAACGTGGCGCAAGGTGGTTAGGAGTCTCGCATATATCATGCGTTTGCGACCTGCACGGTTGACATCAGATACTACTCGCGGTAGTGGGTCGTCAGTCAGCTGGGATGAATTTAAGAACGCAGAAATTGTACTGTTCAGGCCAATACAGCGACAAACGTGTGCCGACTCAATGACTGCCCTGACTGCGAGCAAAACGTTGTCCAAAGGGCACGTCCTCTCATCACTTACTCCATTCATGGACGGTTCCGGAATGCCTCAAGTAGGTCCTCGAGTAGGTACTTCGAGGCTTCGAGTACTTCGAGAGACTTCTCTCACGAGTTTCAGCATTCTCTCATCATCAGGGACCATTCACTGGTACGATTACTCATCAAGCACGTTCACCGTAAGTCTCCCCACGTAGGATTTCAGTTAACTTTACAAATCCTACGTCAGTCTATTTGGTTGATCCGCGCTCGAGTCTTAGTATACTCCGTGCTAGCGAAGTGCGTCATGTGTGCTCGGTTACGAACCGAGCCAATCACCCAACTCATGGGCTACCTTCCAAGGGAACGTGTGACTAAGCCGGAATATGCGTTTCCGCACACGGGAGTGGATTATGCCGGACCGCTCTCTGTGCGAGAATCGACAGGTCGAGGCAAAAAATCACATCCCGCATACATTGCGATATTTGTATGCCTAGGGTCTCGAGGAATTCACCTCGAATTAGTGGAGGATTACTCCACCCCAGCTTTCATTGCAGCATTGGGTCAATTCGCGGGTCGACGCGGATCGATGCGGGTCGACGCGGATCGATGCGGATCGACTCAGTACCTCTACAGCAATCTAGGCACGAATTTTCAAGGAGCAGCAGCGGAACTCACCCGGTTGTATAGCGCAGCAGTTCAATCCTCTGAATCCCAGGATTTTCTTAGTGTCGAAGGCATCGGCTGGAATTTTATTCCCCCGTAGCGCCTCACTTCGGCGGAATGTGGGAAGAGGGCGTACGCAGCGTCGAACATCACATACGACGTGTTTTGGGCGCTCACACATACACACACACACACACACACACACACACGACAAGTGAGATGCGTACACTCTTGGTCCAAATCGAGGCGTGTCTGAACGCGCGACCCGTTGGTCCGCTCCGAGATCATTCGGGTGATCTGTCCGCGTTAACTCCAGCTCATCTTATTGCGGGACGTTATACTATATAGTCAACTTCAAAACAATCGATTTTTTTGAACCTGCATTTACAAGTACCTCTTTAAAAAGAATTTAACACGTGTTTTATTGTTTTTTCCAAAAAACCACTTTTGAGGCAGAAATCACCCTTGAAGGTTTTCAGTGGTGAATCATAGTATTTTACAAATTATTTGTAGCATGCCTGTCAATATTGGTATCTTAATGTTTTTCATGTCGCTGATGAAGAATCTGAAGTGCACATTGAGAAATGGACATTATAATATGACGGTATAGTTGCATTCAGAGACTCCGAAAACTTCCAAGTTTTCTACAAATCTTACAATATTTTTATTGATGTAAATAAAATTGTCCGCCATATTGGATCCGCCATTTTGTATTATGGAAATGTGACGTCACATTCATACTTGGCGACCTCTAAAACTCCTACAATAAGTTATATAACAAGTTTAGATCATTTCGGCAGTTTGTCAAGAATTTGGCCACCATTTTGATCGTCCATTTTGAAATTACGGACCATGAGTTCATATTTGTATTTGTCCATTAAAAAGACACTATGTGTACAATTTACAACATTTTTAAACACTCTCAAAATATGGTACCTTTGATGAATTTAAAAATGAAAATAATCTGCATTGTTTATTAGGAAATACAAGTAAATTTTTTCACTTTTTTAAAAATTCTTCTCGATAGGAGTCTTAGAAGTGCTTTTATATGCATTTAAAAAAAAATTATTTAAATCGGCTAAGAATTGCCGGAGTTCACACTCTTTGAACCTACAATTCCCATATTTCCCTAGTGTGCGACGTACCGACCGCGGATAACACGCTGACGGTACCGATAACTGCCGACGGGGGTCGGCAGCGGTCCCAAATTCGTACCTTCGCCCAGCAAAGTTCCCCAGTTATTCCACACTAGACATAATATCGAACTCGGGACCTTCGCGATGTTCAGTTCGAGCGGACTAACACTGACGCCTTAGCCCGCACGGCCATCACGCCGACTTAAAAATTACTATATTGCACGATTCCTTCCGGATGCTTTCGTGCATGCGCACTTCGTTTTTTGTGTGTTGGGGTGAATAATCTATGAATATGTGCGTCTTCACACCGGGATATCCACGTCCGGGTATCAACGTCGTTATATCCCTACCCGGATGTCCACGTACAGATGTCAGGTGTTCACATTCCACCGGTCCAGATAGACATTCAATCCATGCATTTTTCGACTCGGGCAAATTACCCATCTCATTCGCGGAATCATCTCTCGACACGCTGGGGTATAATTAGACCCAAACCGTTTACACCCTCAAGGAAGGGTCGCGTTCGTAACGTGATTTTCGCCCTGCAACTGCCAGAGCCGTAAGAACCCCCGTCTTCCCTTGAACCTACAAGGAATAAATTATTTTATTTTTTTCGTATATCTGAGTGCAATCCAGCCATAAAGATGAAAGAAAAGTATCGGTTTTGCACTCGGTTATCGTGCCATTATGGTGAATACAAATCCTAGCACACCCGCGTGACAAAGTGCGACAATACACACTTGTAATCGGTTAGATTTCATTTTCACTTCTTTGTAAAGTTTTTTAGAACAAATATAATGTTCCTTTTTGTTAATTTTTTGGACTTTCGAGTTTCTCTCCAGACCACCTCTTTGCGTACCTGAACCTTTGTGCTGAATTTATCCGGCGACCAGGCGTACAAAGACGACCCCCCCCTCCCCCCATTGCACTGCAGAGGGTCATCTTATCGTTACATACAGTCAAATGTTTATGGGTGAAAATAAAAAAGTTGGATAATTCATGTCTTCGGCATATTACTCAATTATGCTAGTAGTGATATTATTAATATCAATGAAATCTCATCATGTTTAGTTTTACCTTACCTCTCTTATGAGCTAACAGCCCGCAACGTTATTCGTAACCGAATGAATGAAATTGAATATGCGAAAATGTCATCCGGTCCTAGAGCCGTAACTCGATTTCTCAACTTTTGTTAAGTGTATTTTCTCACAAAAAAAATTTAGAAATAAAGAATTTAGCGTTTTAGCGATTAAATAGTAAAGCATTATTAGACTATCGAATTGTATTTTTAGAGGAATTAATGGATTGTTTAGTTGTCCCCGAGAGTACATGCTATCCGGTCCTTCGATAAATATGGCTTATTTTCTGTCTATAGAGTGTACTTCTCCTGGGATCATTGTAGTTAAATTCCAGTAATTAATTTATATATAGATTATATACGTATTCCAAAAAAATAACAAATGTATTATCTAAAAATTTCGTACATCGATGCAATGTCATCGGCCGCTGCTAATTTTGTATAACGTAACTGTACTTTCGTGATTATTCAAACTGGAAAAATTAAGCAAATATGCTAACTTACTATCTATAAAATATGCTTTTTCATTTTAAATCATTAAGTGTATAAAATCAAATGTCATCGGGTCTCTTAACATGTTAACCTGTCAAATATGACGTTTTCTGGCGAAGCTTAAAAGCATTTGGTACCAATCTTCTCCGAAACCTATGAAATTAATTTTATCGTCCCAATGTAAGAACGTTAATCACAAAATCTAAATTGTAACTAATTTTTCATACATTTTTAAAACAAGTACTGAAATATTGAACGTTGTTACGAAAATGAATTGAATGTACTAAGAAAATCGTGTCACAATAGCGTTAAAAAAATATTTATTAACAAAGGACCCCGCAGGAATCTTATGGAAAATGGTTCCCGGTCAATTTCGCTGAAATTTTAGTATGTTGTACTTCAAAGTGTTTCGATCAAAAGCTCTAATTGGCACAAAATTCGAAAATCACTCTTTTCCGAGATACAGAGCATCAAAGTCTCGGTATATTCATTGCTATTTATGTTTAATTTTTTTCCAGGCCGAAGGTTCTGGGCAATCCATCAGAGAAAATGTATATATTTCGAAGGGTTTGTGGGGTTGTTAATTACGAATCCGGGGTCAGATTGTCAAAATTCAAGATGGCGGTTTCAAAATGGTGGACGAGTCATAAAAAATATTTATGTTTGAAAATCTAAAAGATTATGTTGTATATTATTGTTGTTATGGGAAGCGTTCTCAAGCTCCACTTTCTGTCAGAGTTCGATGCTCGTTTAGCGAAAACCCGGGGATGCTTCCCGTTTCTCGCAAGTGTAATTAAGTTCGGCTAATATAAGTGTCGGGCTGAATGCCACATACGAAATACAGACGGTAAAGGAGTTCAGTCTCCACCACAACAGCGCATACGCCATAGTAGGATTTTCAACCTATGTTTTCATTTCAACTCTATCAATTTTTCTCCTATTTTTTTTTCAATTTTTTTGTTCTTTTAAATATTAACAATTGCTGCAGTTTTTGTAATATTTAAAATTCATTGCTACGATTTTTTCTCATATTTTATGTTCGTATGGCAGATTTGTAAATGTCACGAACTTGTATTGAGGGTTCGTATCAAACAAATATTTAATACAAACCCTCGTTTGTCTCTAAATTCTAGCAGTGAAATAGCTGTTATGAAAAGTTTCTCCGTGTATTTCAGCCTTTATAAAGACAGTCTACACTGGTCTTTATAATTATTTCTCAAAACAACTAAATCCGGAGCTATTAAATTATTCTATCTTACCATATTAATAAGAGAACTTGTAATAGAAAATGGCCAACAGAAACTTTCTTCGCTGTTACATTTGTGATGGCCGATTTCCTGCTAGAACTATGTCTCGTATTGATGGAGAAGAAAATACTGCAAAATTGGATATATCTATTCAGAGAAGCGACGCCTTTAATAGACCTCCCCTGTATGCGACAAGTGTGACACGAATATGTATAAATTGCCACCTGTCGCTTTGTGAAGAAATATAAGTTATTGAAAACGATCCAGGTCGCTTACGATTGAATGTTTTAACACAAACTAGAAACGGTACGTGCATCATATGCAATGTCGAGGGCGACCTCCATCGATGTCAAATGAGAGTAAAGCTAATGTTTTTATCTACAAAAACATATGCATTCCTCAGAATATTAAATCATGTCAACACCATTTGGATGATCCAGGTTTTTTGCTGCCACCGCTGTTACTTGGGTTGCAATTTATTAATAGACCGTATGTGATCAAAAGCCAAGAACTCGAAGTATTTTTACAAGCTCTGCGCAATGTAGCAATAAGTACGACGCGGCGAGAACAGCTTAACCGATGAGGAATTCGAATGTTTCTGCCCTGTAACAAAAGATTAATTCAGAGAACTATTTACTTACTGCGACCGAGTTCCTCGTGAAGGTGGTTATAAGTATGTTGGTAAAAAAGACCTATTAATGTTTTTGTGTAAAATACGGTAAGGGCTTTCAGATGAATTTCTCTGCGTTATGTTTCAATATTCAAACAGACAAACAATAAGTTCAACTATTGCTATTGTAAGACAATCTCTGATGCAGCGCTTTGTACTTGCCAATATTGGATTTGACTCAATTACGCGGGAAAATGATATAACCAGACACGTAACTGAATTTGCAAAGGGAACCATTTTTCACAAGATTCCTGCGGGGTCCTTTCTTGAATGATTTGACCTTGCATAAACATTTTTTAATATTTAGGATAAATAATATAATCAGAAAAAACATTATTTGCATTAATTTATCATATTAATTTTTTTTTCTTAAACCATACTAGATTTTTGGCAACTTTTCGATATTCACCCTTATTGATTATAATCACAGTCAACATATTTTTCTTGGTAAAAGAACATTTTTTTTCTCCGTATTCTACCATTGGTAGCGAAAACTGCTATTCATTCGCTCACTTCACCGCCATTCTCAAGTGGAAAAATGGCCGCCATAGTTCGGCTTCTATATTTTATATGTAACCGTTTAAAGTTCGGCAACTGGTTCTTATGAACGGCGATGAAAATATAAATAAACGACGAATAGCTATTACACAGCATGGTGGCCAGCCCCCCTTACACCTTGACGATAATTCAGGATTGTGTATATTTTTTGAATATACACGTTACAACCAATTATATCTTCAATAGGAACTCCCAAATATGCAAACAGAATGCCTTCAAAAATTAACATACAAACCTGCCTTTTTTGTCGTTATGTCTATGACATCTTGACGTGTATTCTAAAAAATAAAATAAATGTAACACTCTTTACATTTAACAGTTACCATCATAGATTATAGTTTACGCACGAAATAAAACAACTTAACAAAATACCTTTTTTAGAACTTCTGATCATTAGAAATAACAATGATAGTCTCTCGCTCGATTGGTATGATAAACCAACGAACTCAGGCCCTATATTGAACTACCATTCACATCATCCGTATTTACAAAAAATAGCAATTATTTACAATCTCACAGATAGAGCCTTAAAATTAAGTGAAAAAAAATTCCACAATAACAATATTCATAAATTCGAACAATATTTACTAGATATCAAAGGGAATGATTAACAAATATATTACAAGACGAATTCACATACATAATTCACATACACAAGGTTTGAACACACAAAATAGAAGAAATCAATTCAAATATTTACAAATACCATATACAAAACATGTGTATGAATTAATTGAAGATTCTTTTCGCAATACTAAAATTAAGAGCATACCATCTCTAAAAATCGATTTATCAGCAATAATACAAAAAGGTAAGGACAAATTAAAGAAGATACACACAATACCGTGTACTGTATTAGTTGTACGGATTGCGATGTGTCATATGTGGGAGAAAGTAAACGAACATTAAAAACTAGAATAAACGAACATCACCACAACATTAATCAACTTCATTGACCTTCTCAAACAAACACAGTAATCATAGAACATACAATCCAAACACTACATAAATTCGACTAGGATAACATAAAAATATTGGACATTGAAAATAAATTTTACGATAGACGTATATCGGAAATTATTATATATATTAACATTAAATAATAAAAATTCATATATATATATATATATATATATGACTATTACAGTTCTGAAAAATGGTAAATGCAGAGAACTTTCGGATTGATTCCAGAAGTATTTGTAGCCTCTTTTTCGAAATTTATGTAATTTCCGTATATCGAGGCTTTTTAATATTTATTTTTAAAATTAATTTTAAAAATACAAATTGATGGTGATAAATATTAGAAAAATATGACAAAGTCGAAAATATGCAGAAAAATTTGAAAAAAAGCGGGTAACTCAGAAGAACATTTTTTTAGAGGAACCGGGGTACGATCCCGGGGCCTTTCGATTGCAGGTCGAATGCTCTACCAACTGAGCTATTCCTCCCCATGTTCGTCCGCAACGCCAATTTTCATTTAACTGCACATTTTCAAACTTTTAATTTTTCTGTATGTTTAATTGGCGTTGCGGAAGAACCTGGGGAGGAATAGCTCAGTTGGTAGAGCATTCGACCTGCAATCGAAAGGCCCCGGGATCGTACCCCGGTTCCTCTTAAAAAATGTTCTTCTGGGTTCCCCGCTTTTTTTTCAAATTTTTCTGTATATTTTCGACTTTGTCATATTTTTCTAATATTTATCACCATCAATTTGTATTTTTTAAATTAATTTTAAAAATAAATATTAAAACCTCGATATACGGAAAGTACATAAATTTCGAAAAGGCGGCTGCAAATACTTCTGGAATCAATCCAGATGTTCTCTGCATTTACCATCTTTCAAAACTTTAATAGTCATATCTATATACAGGGTGTACGAAAAGTCCCGGGACGGTTGAATAACTTTCGAAAGAATAAAAATTTCAAAAATCGCCGAAATACGTGATTCGATTTTTCAAACAAGCAATCTTTTGAGAGGGGGTTTCGGCCCCCCAACCTCAAGGGGGGCGGGGGGCACGAGAGGGGCCAAAAATCTTAAATGGCAACATGGTTTGAGTGGGGGCTCATTTGAAAGGTATTTTCGAGACGAATTCAGATCACTGGTCATAGAGGGCGCTGCGATCATTTTTCGGAGAGATACAAGTAAAAGAGCTTTTCAATGTAACGTTCAGAAACGGGTTGACACCCGTTTAAGAATATTGTTTTACACGATTTTAAGTTTTTTAAGTTTTTTAAGAATATTGAATTACACGATTCGGCGACTTCGAAATTTTCATTTTTTCAAACATTAGTACGTCTAAGATCTGAAAAAGTCAAAAATCTCTGCGAAAAATGATCGCAGCGCCCTCTATGACCAGTGATCTGATTTCATCTCGAAAATACCTTTCAAATGAGCCCCCACTCAAACCATGTTGCCATTTAAGATTTTTGGCCCCCCTCGTGCCCCCCGCCCCCCTTGAGGTTGGGGGCCGAAACCCCCCCTCAAAAGATAGCTTGTTTGAAAAATCGAATCACGTGTTTCGGCGATTTTTGAAATTTTTATTCTTTCGAAAGTTATTCAACCGTCCCGGGACTTTTCGTACACCCTGTATATATATATATATATATTATTTAATGTTAACGGTTCATTCGCAGAAAAAAATTAATTATGATTTATTAACATTAAATTACAAAAAGCTTCACTAAACAAAATAGTGGATACGCGAAGTTTAAACACTGCATATGAATGCATTATTACAAAAATGAAACGGCCATGACTCTCCCCATCATAGAATCATTGGAAACTTATTAAAGCTGTGACAAAACACGACGCTCCGCAGTAACCACTGATCTATGCTATATGGATAGGGCATACGGTCGAAAAGCTGATACGTTTAGAAGCCCCGATGGACCGAATTTTGTCAGGGCCGGAAATACCCGAAGGGGTTCGCGAACATAACTGAATCATTCGCTGCCGGCGGAGTGTATATGTAATGTGTATCGCGTTACAGTGCCGTCAGAAAGGAGTCGTTTTCAGCTGAAAGGAACCGTTTTTAATGCGCTCCTTCCGCGCGCAATAATAGAATTTCATGTATTCCTGTGATTCCAGACACCGCATGAAAAATTCGTTGTAACAAGATTCGATGCTGAAATTCAATTGAAAACACATCGATTCCATCCATATACTGATCAATTTCTTGCTAGTAAACGTGTATACTAGTCAGTTCGTGAATAATAAAATGTGGCCAATTTTCCAAAGGACATGTACAAAATCATAGATCGTATTCTAATAGGTTTTTAAGACAAATCGTAGACGGTTTCCGTTATGTTTCTGCCAAAAATTACCCGGAAACACGAATAACCTGAATACTTTTTCGTCTAGCTTTTCGTCGATAATTTAGAAAACATTATATACATGTTTCATTTACGATAACCTAAAAGTTGTATGAATATTTTTCATGCAGTTTCTGGCATCATCATCATCATCATCATAATCGCTGTTATTGTTATTATTGCCGTTTACATTTTCATCCTTTATTTTGTAGGATTTTGTATGCTCCGCACAGACGCATACATTTTCCTCATCATTTTCCTGAAACGATCATATAATTTAATTCGCTTCTATGACACTTTCGGCAGAAAACAGCAATAATTATAAACGGTCTGGAAAGCTGAGATCTTATCACAAAACTCAAAAAAAATGCAATGCAAAGAATAACACCTATGAAACGTAAACAACATACTTTAAGGATTGTAAATGATTCACTAATTTTTCATTTGATATGCGCCGATCCCCGATCCTCAGTTATTTCACACATATTTTGAGTAATTTTGTTGAATAGTTATTATAGTTACTATTTTTACTAATTATAGTTATTCCCTAGTTTACAAAATCTGGAGGGCAAATCGAACAGCGAAAAATAGTTTGAAATTCAAAACTGTGTTTTATATAGTTTATATTGTTTTATACCATAAATAAAGAGATACGTGTTTTGCCGTTTTGCGAAAAAAATTTTTTTCGCACAGTCACGAGCGATCGAAAATTTTTAGGGTTCGACCGGGTTTCGCGCGAAACAGGCACACAAATTTCTTAAAACCTCTCTCTTTTCCTCAAAAATCAATATTTTACCCATATATTTTTTGCTCTTAATAGTCATTTAGACGCTCTTCCTTTTCGCGTTGGAAAATTCAAAAAATTTTGAAAATTAACAAAATGGCGGCCATTTTTTGATTAAAATAGAAACTCAATTTTCTCAAAAACATAATTTTTTTTTCAACGAATATTTTTTTAGGAGTAGATGACACAAAAAAGAACGTTTTCCAATAAGTTTGCTTTACGCCAAAACGCTGAAAGGGGCGAAACAAATTTTTTTTTGGAATAAATAAAAACTCTTTTTTTATTTTTGGTTTATATTGCACCATCTGTCAGTCAAAAAAATAAAAAAAAATTGTTTTATATATGTTCTTTGGAAGCATAGAACTATACGCAACGTATACCTACACTGAGAGAAGACCGGTTATGCACATGTACGGTCTATCGGCCAACAGCAGTCCGATAGTTTACGACATATGCTGCGCCAAATTTAGGGCAACTGCTACCCTAAGAGATTTGACATCTGCTGCCCGATATGCGTGATATAAATGCCGCATCGAGAACTGGTTGTTTATTTACATTATTTGTTTATAATTACATTTCCTGTACAGGATATGTAAATAAAGAACGCAGAGTAGACAAGAATGTAAATACATGTTGTTTTTATATTATTTTTATGTATCAAAACCGGTAATGAAATTAAGGGATTCTCTCGCACCTTGCCGTTCGGACACGGGTTACACTAAGCTTAGGGCAACTGTTGCACTAAATTCGGTAAGCGTCTGCCCGAAGGATACGGGCGACACGTTTCCCTTGGTTAGTACAGCTGATGTCCCCGATAGTGTAGCTGCTACACCAAAGTTCTCTCAGTGTATAATTCTTTATTCCATAGTGAAGCACTGGATAATTTTCTAGTTGTTAACCTTTTAAGGACGGAGATTTTTACGTTGAAATTCGACTTTTTTTGACACAATATTTATGCATAAAATGAAAAAATTTGTCACGTTGAGTGCCTGACAGTATTGGTGGTCGATATATCGACCAGTCCCGTTTGCAGCGAATTTAGAGTAGCAATGTTTACAAACGAAATCATCATACTGGATTTCGTGACTCGGAAACAAAGATTTTATTAGCACAGATAATTCTTCGAGTTTTTTAAACGCATTATTTTTACTATCGCTATAAATTCTTTTTTATGTGCGTCTCGAAAATCGGGACATACTTTCTTAGATGGAAACACCTTTTTATTTTTTGATCTATTCATTTTAAAATGAGGATAAACTCAATTGAGAGATGATGTAGGATTAAAATATCCGATTACAAAATACCAGATTTAATTATATTTATATAAAAATATAAATCTTATCTAAATTGGTAAAATACCGTAGAGATAAAAGAATAAGCGCACAGCGTAAACACAAAAGAAAATTACTCGTTTACAATCAGGTATTATAGCTAGATTTCTACGCATTATTTGTCTGGGAAACTTATGCGTAGTCAGTCCATCTATCTGTAAAGGTTTGAAATAATCGATTTAAACCAAACGAATTTTACAACAGAAACAGGAACTTTTTTTAGCCTCAAAATTCAAGTCTCTATTAAACTAATTGAAGTTGCATTTCTATAACAAGGGCAGTACTACACCTAGCGGCAGCAAATACAACTACATCACGACGAGAAAGTATGTTAAATAAATTATGAAAGACAGTTCGATGTAATCAGAAAAATCGAGTTTTTATTTAATCAAAACAAATTTGTTGCGCCCCTCTCAGCGTTTTGGCGTAAAGCAAACTTATTGGAAAACGTTCTTTTTTGTGTCATTTACTCCTAAAAAAAATTCGTTGAAAAAAAAAATTATATTTTTGAGAAAATTGAGTTTCTTTTTTAATCAAAAAATGGCCGCCATTTTGTTAATTTTCAAAATTTTTTTAATTTTCCAACGCGAAAAGAAAGAGCGTCTAAATGACTATTAAGAGCAAAAAATAGATGGGTAAAATATTGATTTTTGAGGAAAAGAGAGAGGTTTCAAGAAATTTGTGTGCCTCGTTCGACGAAAACCGGTCAAACCCTAAAAATTTTCGATCGCTCGTAACTGTGCGAAAAATTTTTTTTTCGCAAAACGGCAAAATACGTATCTCATTATTTATGGAATAAAACAATATAAACTGTATAAAATACAGTTTTGAATTTCAAACTATTTTTCGTTGTTCGATTTTAAATGGAAATGCCCTGGAGGGTCTCATGTATATACATCAGACAAATATATTTTTTACGTTTTTTGAAATGACATGCATATGTAACATTAGGAAAAGAATAAAATAATTAACGGCTTATACCTACCTATTGCATTAGATGTTAAAATGCCATAGTTTGGAAATTTCATAAACACTTCAAACTCCTTCCGTCGTAATCGCTCGGATTCACAAACGTTAAGGCCTTGTCGAAATATTTATAATCTCAACTAGTAATGAAATTAACAATGAAATAAGATAATAGAAAAAAAGGAAAGATAAAAATTATATTCAAAAAACTATAAAGTTGATACAATTTCGATTTGACAGTTACTAGGAATAGAGTGGTATGTGAATATGATTTGTTAACATGCATTATAATAAATCAAAAGAAAGAAAGGCAATTAATATAACAATATACAATATGTAAACAAAAAACAAAAAAAATTGTATCTAGACGTGCAAAAATTATAATAAAAAAAAAATTTTATATATATATGCGAAAATACATACATATGGATATGCAAAATATATATAGACATGCAAATAAATCTATATAGCCATGCAAAAAATATATAAATAAATAAAAATAAATAAAAATTAAAAAGATACATGCGTGGCGTTTCGTTCAATCCCCTCCGCAACTGAACTCTTCAGTGAGGCTTTGGTGGAAGGAATCAGCCTCTGGCGCCCTAACTACAAAGTGATACTGAATTCTGATACACACACGCATGATATTTATGGAAAACCCAGGTAAAAAAAGATTCCAAAGTTATTGAATGGATGAATAATTAGAAAAGGACAACTATATCTATGCTGACTCATCTTGATTATTATGTAAAGGAAATTAGTTAATAAAAAGCCATGCCCTTATTGAATAGAAGATTTAGTCTGGTATATTAATTGATAATTATACATATTTATAATATGTATTTTTACGAGATAATAATAATACTAATAATGATAATAACAATAATAACAATTCAAATTATTCAGCAAGACAACTATAGAACTAGATACTGATGATGTAAATACCGTTACCATTATGGATGTGAGTTTGTGAGGGGATAATGTTAGTTTGAGATGGGTCATGCAGGAAATAAATTCCAAACTGTCAATTCGTAATGATTCTTAATGCCCGTTAGTATAATGTGTATAATTAAATTTTGAAACTATGAATTTAGCAATTAAAGAGAAGAATTGATAAAGATTTAACACAAAACAATTATTGAGAGCTCATTCACGCCCAGAGCTATTAACAATAATATAGATTTAAAGTAGGTGCATTTAAAAATTAAAATAAAATAATCAACGGCTTGAACCTACCATTTGCATTAGATGTTAAAATAACATAGTTTGGAAATTTCATAAACACTTCAAACACCTTTCATGGTAATCGCTCGGATTCACAAACGTTTAGGCCTTGTCGAAGTATTTATAATCTCAACTAGTAATGAAATTAACAATGAAAAAAGGTAAGAGAAAAAAAAGAAAGATAAAAATTATATTCATTAACTATAAAGTTGATACAATTTCGATTTGACAGTTACTAGCAATAGAGTGGTATATAAATATGATCTGTTAGCATGCATTATAATAAATCAAAAGAAAGAGAGGCAATTAATGTAACAATATATAATATGTTAACAAAAAATTTTGTATATAGACAAGCAAAAAAAATTAATTGCATGGCTATATATATTTCTTTGCATGTCTATATATATATTTTTTGCATGTCCATATGTATATATTTTTGCATATCCATATGTACGATTTTTCAAAAAAGTTATCTTTTTTAGGGGTTCCAACCCCCCCCCCCTAAGGGGGCGTGGGGCACGAGGGGGGATGAATATCTTAAACGGCAACATGGGTCGAGTGGGGGCTCATTAGAAAGGTCTCTTCGAGGCGAATGCAAAACACTGGTCATAGATGGCTTTACGAGCACTTATCGCGGAATTATTCGACTATTAACATTTTTAATCTAGTTATTTCTGAACAATTGAAGATTTCAAAAATCGCTGAAGTACGTGAGACTATTGTTGACCCCCCCCCCCTACCCAAGGGGAGCGTGGGGCACGAGGGGGGATGAATAGCTTAAATGGCAACGTGGGTTGATTGGGAGCTCATTTGAAAGTCTCTTCGAGACGAATACAAAACACTGGTCATAGATGGCGTAATAATCAATATTCGGATCCAACATACCACACAATATTTGTAGCGATTAAAAATACCTCAGCACCCTCCTATTTTACACGGGCTTGGGACCGTCATAGGCAGAATTTTGCTACTTTTTTTTACATTTTTTCTTGTTTGTTTTTTTTTTAATTTTCTTTCGTTTTTTAAGTTTTATTTTTTATAGTATTGAACGCCGTTTAATAAGTGTATTTCAAAATAATTTATTTTATGTGCTCAAATTGAGCACCTGCAACTTCCTGACACTGCCCCAGTCTTAAATGGAATTCGCCCAATACTTTCAGCCTCATATCTCTTGAAATAAGATGTACTTCCTGGATTATTCGTCCTCGTAGTTCTTGCAGGTTGGCGGGTTTCGTCGTGTATACCCAGTCTTTGAAGTATCCCCACAAGAAAATACTTGCTTTGTAGTTCCTCATTTCGCTGCTAGTCACAGGCGTGACTTTCGCTATCCTGCGTTTTGCGTCCGTTAGAGGAATGCATTTTTATTTGGAATATTAAAGAAGCTTTTCGCCACATATTCGTTATACCAAATATTACATTTAGACAAGTGAGTTCCGACTCGTATACATAGTTTGGATCGATTTTCTACTGATATTTTTATTCATATTATTTTTGGTACAAAAATATTTCATCTATTAGAAAAAGGAAAAATGAATTTATGTGAACGTGAGCGAATAGAAATATTAATTTCACGAGGGTGCGGAAATCTGACTCGATCTTACGAGGAAGCCGCTATATTTTTTAATGATTCGCATCCAGACCGCCCGCCAATATCTAAGTTGACTGTGCAGAAAACAGTACAACGATTTCATGATACAGGTACTGTAAAAGACCGTCTACAAAGTGGGCGATCGAAATCAGCAACAAACAACGATGGAAGTTTGGAAGTTATGCATACATTTGTCGAAAATCGACATGTTAGTGTGAGGAAAGCTCGCGGCGCAGGTAATCGGTATTTCTAGAATGAGTATTCCTCGTCTACTATCAAATGAGAAATGGCATCCTTTTAAAATAAAATTTACTCAAAAACTCAGAGAAGTAGATTATGTTAAAAGAGTTGAATTTTGCGATACATTTATGCAGCGCCTTGATAATGATAATACTCTGTTGAATCGTATTATCTTTTCCGATGAAGCCACGTTTCATTTAGACGGTGCAGTAAACCGTCATAATTTCCGATATTGGAGTGATGAAAATCCTCACTGGATTTCGGATATTCGCACACAATGGCCTCAGAAGCTGTATGTATGGGCAGGTTTTTGTGAAAAAGGAATTGTCGGACCGTTTTTTGTTGCCAGGAATTTAAATGGAAACATTTATCTTGAATTCGAAAAGGAGGAGCACAGCCACCCCGCCGAATCCGATATTTTAAATAGAACCGTTTGTGTACAACATACTCTGCGAAAACCTGACTGTTGAGGGTCCAGAAGTGCAGAACGGTTCAGATGGGCCAGGTGTGCCTCGCTTACTAGACGCCCCAGTATCTTTCCAAGAAAGCAGAGAATAGAGATTGGTCTATAGTCGGATGGTAGTAACGGAGAGAGAATTTTGCTGATAGGTCTAATTATAGCTATCTTCCAAGCTGCGGGGATATTTCCAGAACGTAGATTAAATAGATTGAGTATGAAGTTACGGAAATCCACACAGACACCAAAAAATGAAATTCCAACACATCATGTCCCGCAGATTTGGGCTTGATAGAATTAAAGGCCGGCTTCGGTGTAAGCGAGTAAATTTCTGATAGAAAAACATCGGGAATATCAGCATAATCGAATAGTTTGTAACGTTGAATTTTTCCTTCATTTCATTTATTCAGTTTCCTAAAAAAATACATGTACATATAAAATTCTCAATTGCACAAAAAAATTTCGGTTATTGGACGCGAGCCGAAAATGCGGTTTCCGCTGAACTGGTCCGACTGTTATCCTCCTAGGCCCACGTTGCCGGAAGTGGAAATTCCCGGTCCTACCTTACACACCACCTCCCCAAACTTCCTCTCTACCTTCCTCGCGACCCACGTTAACCGCTCGCCTTCACTTCCGGTTTCTTAATTTCCCCAAACCAAAATTTATGATTTTATCCGTTGTTATCTATTTCCGGTCTCAATATTTCAATAGATAAAAATTTTATTTGATTTTCCTATCACTCACTCGCTACTTCCGGTCTGACTCGGTAATTTAATAATCAGAAAAAAAAGAAAGGAAAACCCGATCCTTCGATTTTAATTCGCCACCCTGGTCTATTCATTAATTAAAAAAACGGTTTTTCGATTTTTCGTTGATTTTCGCCACTTCCGGTACAATACTCAGTCACCTCAATCATCCAACAGACAACCAAAAAAAACCAATCACATATGTATCCCGTCTCTATCTCGCCACTTTCGGTCCGAATCGTTAAATTTTTGGTATTAAATGATTATTAGTTTAATCCTTCGGCTATGCCGCCTTACCTTTTCTTTTCTTCTCCTCTTCCTGTCTCTCTCTGTTTCTCGCCCTATCTTCCTCTCTCTCTCTCTCTCTCTCTCTCTCTCTCTCTCTCTCTCTCTCTCTCTCTCTCTCTCTCTCTCTCGCTACCTTCTTATCTCTCTCACTCTCTCTCACCAATTGCTTCTGGCACCCTCACCTCACTCCACATCACAACCACGACAAAACATAACAACCGTCAACTCTAGCACCGACGCGACGATTTTCTTTATTACTTATTGTCTCGCTATCAGAACCGTACTGACTTTTGAAATTGACATCGGTACGGAATTTTGAATACTTAATTGGTGCGTAATATAACGCGCTAGTGTGTGTATCGCCTGTATACATGCACACACGCGTGGTTAGCTAGACGATCGTCGCCTCTCCGTCGCACGATGGGAGACGCCGTCGCCGACACAACAAACCGGCGATCGACGGGAGAGATCGAACGTCCTTCTTTTACCACTACCCGGGCCGGAGCAACTCGCATGCCTCTCGGTCCCACTGCCGAGAGAGAACTTGCAGTTCTTACGACGCGTATTGTTTTCGCCCAAATATAATTAATATGCCAGCAATTTAATATCGTGACTTTTTTACGATATTTAAGTTGAGTTGAAATATCAATGGGTGCTCGGGTACCGTTGTTATTTGCATTGGATGAGAAATAGTCATTCAGCGGGTAAATTATTGCGAGGCATTTGAGGGGTGAAGCTTATGAGTGAAGCATCAATGTTGTAGAGTCCCATCAGAGTGTGGGTGTGAGTAAATTGGATTTGTCGTACAGCATCTAGTGATAGATATGGAGACCTATTAATCGTCTCAAAATCAGCAATGAATTTGTCAGTGGGAAAATTCGTTACTTTCCGATAAGTGGGGGTTGTATGAAATGTCAATATGGTCCTGATTGGATGTTGATGACCCGTTGGATTGGGTAAACGAAAGAAATTTATCCTTGTCGTCTACAAGACAATGATCGATCCAATATGAAGATGTAGCAGTAAAGTGAGTGGGAGAATATGGGACAATATGGAGATTGAATGTGGAATTACGAAAATAGTTTCAGACATATCCTCCTTAAAGAGATTAATGTTAAGATCCCGCATAATGACAATGTTGGAGTATAAATGTGTCAGTTTCGAGAGCTCAGTATCCAATTCTTTGAACATAGGTGCATTGGGACTGCGAGAGACAGAGATAAGCTGTAAAGGTGACAAAGTTTGAAATAAAAGTTAATTGAAGATATCGAAGATCCGAGTCAAAAATAATTGAACACAATAAATATATTTCTTTAACGCCTGACGTTTCGACAGCAGACGCTGAAATCTTCAGAGGCTTAAAAAAACTCAAACAAATAACTCATACAATAAATTGTTTTAAAAATAGCGTATTGGTTTGAGTTTTTTTAATCCTCTGAAAATAACAGCGTCCGATGTTGTAACGTCAGGCGTTAAACAATAGTACATTATTGTACTAGTACGAAAGTGTTTTATCTGATGATGTGAGATTTGCTAACATGAGCCGAAGGCGAGTTCGACAATCATATCCAAAGAGAAAACACTTTCATAGGTGTGCAATACGAAATTGTATGTAACGAGTTGAAAAAGACCACAAGAAAGTACGGTTTTTTTGTATGGAGTCACATAAATATATATTAGTGATCAATTATTTTTGAACCCATACATTTTTTACACGGATCTTCGATATTTTCAATTAACTTCAGTTAAAAAATTCGCTTTAACCAGCTGTCGACCGTTACATTCGTTCAGTTTACAGTTTTGCCTACTGATAATCTTATTTAATCATTATTATATATTTTATAGTATTATTTAGCAAAACGTGAAGTTTGTCTTTTTCCACTTTCTTCTCATCTCACTTCCCTTGCCATTAGTTTCCTTACGGTTTCCCTTCTTAAAGATTATATACCTTCGATTGCAGAAGGCGATGGATCCCAAACATTCTGTTATCTACATTGTTAAAATTTCACTTAATAAGTAATTAATTATTAATTAATCTTTTTTAATTATTAATTAACGGGCGGAATCGCCCTTTTACTTAATTGTTGCCATATTATTATTATATCGTAAGATTTTGCGAGAGCTGCAGATCGACTTAAGTGGATGGCGCCATACTTCACATTTGTGTATGAAATATAGGACTGCAGGAACCTACGCCAAGTACAGCAGCGGTCATGAGTCGATTTCAGCTAGATAAACGATATTTTCGAAACGTAAACAAGCAACGTGGCTCGTCTTACCAACAGCGAGCTGCTGCTTGAAAACGAAATCAAAAAATTGTTCACCGGACGGGGATCGAACTCACAACCTACGACTTCGTAGTCCAGTGCGTTAACCGCCTGAGCCACGAAGTAATGACAAAAATATTATGTATTATGCAAATAGAAAATAGCATACCTTTTAAAAATATTTTGACAAATGACCAAGTCCAACAGATTTCTGTCGTAGAAAGTAAAAATAGACGTAAATGAAATATAAACAATGCCGATAGAAGAGGGAAAACGAAGAAAATACAATGGAAAGGAAAAGAGTTCTCCATTCGACCCGATTTCACTTACGTGACTTTTTACTATGTACGGCAGACTTATTCTATGATAGTTAGAGAAAATTCTTCAGAAATCTTATTGTGGAACGAGGCCGCAAGACTAGACTGGAACATTAAGAAAGTGTTATTTACCCCGTCCGGGGGCTTTTAAAAACGAGTTACACGTCGGACTACTAAGCCTAGAGCAGGTGGCTGTGAAGAATATATATCCTCAGAGAGGTATAACGCCACTGTTAACGGTAGCTGGTCGGAGCCGAAAAGATCATCACCTATCGTAAGGTCGTGAATTTATTGAATATTCGCTGACGAGACCCAGCCAAGATCAACGACACTGAAACCTCTTTAATCGAGAAACGTAAAGTGAACCGGAGTGTCACTTGGCGTTTAGCCATTTAATAGGACAAAGTTGTTTAACCACTTCGGCGGCGAGGCGTTCCAAGTGGCGTCGCGCGTGCCGGTGACGAAAACGGCGAAAATAGTAGAAATGGCGGTCCTACTTTAACTCACTTTACAAAGTTCCTAGACGTAATGAAGTTTAGGAAATTATAATAATACTGCGTTTTATTGTCAAGGATCACGAATATGTAAAAAAAAAATTTTTGAACATGTTTTTTTAGTGCAAATGTCGTCAATTTTTAATACTTTTGTGAGAATGGCGACAAAATCGTCATTCATTTTTTTTCTTCAAACATCATTGGGTTTGGTCGAAAATTATTACTTGGGTTTCTGGGGTCGCTGATTACCAATTCGAAGTTGCTTTTTCAACACTCAAAATGGCGGATCTAATATAGCGGACGATTTTTAAAAATATTTATAGCATTCACTTAAAATTGATAAAAGGTGGTTATTGGGGACGCGGATTGTTAATTTGAAGTTTCTGTTTGAAAATTCAAATTGGAGGATCCAATATGAAGGAAGGACGATTTTTCAAAATTCCGATAAGGGATAGGTGGTTATGAATTTGAAAAAAGTTAAAAAATACAAAAAAATACAAAAAATGGATCACGAAATCCTACTATTGCAGCCTTTTCGCGGTGTGCTCTGGGTAGAGAATTTTTTTCAAGTGAATTTTTTTTGAAAATCAATAACACCCTAGTAACATTTTTGAGCGAATACTGCAGATATTTGTAAAAATCGTCCTCCAGAAGGTTTTGACGCCATTCTCACAAACGTATTAAAAATTTACGACATTTGCACTAAAAGAAAACTATTCAAAACTTCAACCAAAATTATTTTTTTGACATATTCGTGTTCCTTGACATTCAAACGTAGTATTATTATGATTTCCTAAACTTCTCTACGTCTACAAACTTTGCAAAACGAGTTTAAGTAGGACCGCCATTTCTACTATTTTCGCCGCTTTTGTCGCCGGCACGCGCGTCGCCATTTGGAACGCCTCACTGCCGAAGTGACTAAGGACATAAAATCAGACAAGGAGGTTCCGCGTCGTTTGAGTACCTGGTCGTGAGATCG
The DNA here is from genome assembly GCA_030407085.1 of Trichopria drosophilae. Lineage (NCBI taxonomy): Eukaryota > Metazoa > Arthropoda > Insecta > Hymenoptera > Diapriidae > Trichopria > Trichopria drosophilae. The sequence continues at coordinate 47,518,150 of CM059585.1, forward strand.
TGTTCGACCTCCCACAGAGTATTCTTAAAAAATTTGCGGCAATTCACTTAATGGAGTGTGAGGGTCCAATTCGAGTGTTGAAGCCCCCTCCCAATATACAAATACCGTTTGGATACTGTTCAGTCAATGAGTCAAGGGCAGATTGCAGGGATAGAGGGAGGGGATCTAAATCGTAAAAAGGGGAAAATAAAAAGATCCAACAATTAGGTTAAGCGGCGGGTGTTGAGTTTACAAAAAAGCCAGTGTGGAGAGGAATGTAGGCAGTAAAATTAATGTTGGCGCTGTTAAGGGATAGGAAATCTCCACTGCAGCGACCAACGCTGCTGGAGCGGATAGCTGGAGAGTTGATCACTGAGTGACCAGTAGCAAAGTACCCTGGGCGGTTTTCAGAGTCTCGCAAAGTTCCTAAGAAATTTACACTTATGTACATGGAATAAAAAGAATTGTTTTTGATATTTAAAAAACTGCGGGCATTTAAAAAAACTGCTTTAAAAATACTATTACGTATAGGACATCTAATACCGACGGGTGATGATGATGTAGTAGCAGACGACGACGGTGAGACATTGGTAGCGAGATGAAGACGGGTGCGATTTAAAAAACGTTGGAATTTAATTACAAACAAAAAAAGATAACAATAGTAAATATTTTCTTTATGCGATTTAATTATGTTCTTATATGCATATTATTAAATAATTAAGGTTTTATATGGTCACATATACAAACTTGTACTCTTAAAGGAAATTTAATTTAAAGACATTTTATAGATTTAAAACTGGTATTTGCCCCGTATTTTTAAATGCCAGTAACAACGTTAGTTTCTAACATAAATTTCTAAAATACCGATATTAACTAATCTTGAATCTATAAATTAATATCAACGCATGCCAATTTTTTTCGGTCGTTATTTTAAGTAATAAAGTTGAAAAAATAAAATGCATATAAAATATCAGAATTTAAAACTTTTAGAGTAATATTTCTTCCACAGTAAAAAAAAATTATATAATATTTATATTTTTCAACAGAAAAATTTTGTAGGGGACCCGCAGGTGAATTTTTAGCTATAAGAACTAATAGTTATAATAGTATATTATACGCAGAATAAACATTTACGCACGTGTTTCATACTTGAGTGCGTAAAATGCGACCGAAAAAAGTGTGTAAAATAGCATTTTACGCATCGAATGGCATAAACAATTTTAATATTTTTATTCTGTAACTATTTTGGGTGAGAAAGAACGTGAAAAAGGAAGCAAAATCTTTTTCGGCATTTTTGAGATCGTGATTTTTCCAAAAATTAAAATTTCGTAAAATCCATACACTTACTTATTAGGAAATGTATCAGAAACAAAACAGAAAAAGAATTACCGAAAAATATTGACATTTGTGGAAGAAACAATTTTTGTACTGGTTAAAACCATTTTTTCTCTGATCTTCACTCCAGGCATTCCAATTTTTCTCAAAGTTATAATTTCACAAAAATCCACACCCTTATTTTTAAGGAGAAGGGGAACGCGATGGTTAAGTGGTTAGCATGCTCGCCTCGTAAACTGAACGTTCCTTAGCTCGTGAGTTCGATCCCCGGCAGGGAAAATAGCTATTCGAAATTGTATTCAAGCAGCAGCTCGCAATATGCGTAATACGGGCCACGTTGTTTGTTTACATTTCAATGCGTTGTTCACAAGGCCGGAATCGACTCATGGCCGCTGCTGTACTGGATGTGGGTTTTCTGCAGTTTCCTACATCCTCGACAAATGTGAGTATGGTGCCATCTAAAGTCGATCTGCAGCTCTCGCTATACCAACGTACAGAGACTCTGGCGGCCAGGGTTTGATTCAGGCGTTCGTAGTT
>CM059585.1:48725000-49147500 GCA_030407085.1 Trichopria drosophilae
GCCGCTAGACACACACCTTGCCATACAATTTCAGCTGTCGCAGGCATCGATAAGGGCTGTTTTGAGAAAACATGGGTACGTGCCTTACAAAGTCCATACTCATCAAGAACTTTCATGTGCAGATGCACAAGAACGAATGTCATTTACAGAGATTATGACAAACTGCATAAATCGCGACCGGCTGCTTGTACACAAGTAATCCAAGGGAATTAATACAAACAAAGACGCAATATCCGATTAAAATAGATGTGTGGATAGGGATTGTAGGCTCTAGGATTGTGGGCCCAGTTTTTACAGAGAATAACTTGAATAGCGAATTGTACCTTGAATTGCTGCAACACGTTGTAACACCATTTCTTCATGAAATAGAACAAGCGGTACGTATGAAAATGAATTATACAATTAAATTAATCATGACCATTACTGTATTTATAAAGTATATCATTATGTTTTAAGAAGAAGAAACGATATGGTTTCAGCAAGACGGAGCACCTCCTCATGGTACGCAATCCGTTACACTACATCTTCATGACAATTTTCCGAGACGCTGGATGGAGGGGTTGGACCCATCAAATGGCCAGCCCGTTCTCCGGATTTAAATCCTTTGAATTTTTTTGTATGGGGTCACATACAGAATGAACTGTACAAAGGTCCATTTTATTCAGATGTATATCAATCGTTTTTTAATAAAGAGAGATTTTAATAAAATTAACAATATTTCCTGTATGTTATTATTTGAGCGATCCTTATTACGATTAAAATTAAGCCTTTCTCATTTGGCGTACAATAATATGTACTCGCATCTTTAGCATCTGTGATGGCAGATTCTGGTTTTGCATCCGACAAATTTAATTATTTCGGTCCTGAACAGGACTGTCTCCGTACTGTTGGTTTAAGTCGCTAAATTAAAAATACATATTACGTACATTGAGCAATTAAATATGAAGCGGTTAATCATTTGAAAAACATACCTCCGGTTTCGTTTTAACCAGTTGAAATGCATAACTTTAACTTCTTCGTTAATAGCAGTCCAATTCACGCATCCTTGAATAGTCCTGAAAAAGAGACAAACATAATCACAAAGAATCGTATTATCATATTAAATATTACATAAATTATAAATATTTGTCACTTGGCAACTTATATGATTGTAGTGAAGTTGTGAAGTAAGTTTTTCCGAATCAGCTGATATGTCATAACATCAGACCCATCAGACCAGACTACACTCCGAAACGTCCGAAACCATACGAGTCTTCCTAACTACGTTATTTGATGCGTATTAAAAAATAGTTTAATTATTAGCATTTTTCATATTTAATACATAGATTTTTTAAATAAATCATTTTCTTAATCGTAAACGTCAAAAAGTTGATAGATGTTATACGCTTTCCGTGATTGGTCGGTGGCGATAATGCATACTCTCAAGCTCGATAGCGATTGGCCGAGAGCTAATGCATGTGTTCCCCTATTTTCGGTCTTGAATTATTCACCCGGTATGCTCGAATGTCCTCATGAACTGGGGTTGCATGAATACAATAAATGCTGCGAAGATGGTAATGCAGCACTCGTAGAGCCGCATTGTAACGTTCGATGTATACTGAAACTGCATATCTTGGGCATGCTGCCAAAAGATGCATTAGTGTCTCAGCATGAGATCTACACAATCTACAAAGCGTACTCTGTACCGCCTGGTGTAAGACGGTCTGGTGATACGCTAAGGTATTGGTTACCCCATCCTGGCATGCGAAGATAAAACCCTCGGTCTCGGACTTCAAGCCGGCTGATCTTAAGAACGAGAAGGTCATCTCTGTCGACAAGCCAAGTTCTTGGACATTTTTCGAATATTTTTCGAACTATGTTACGCGTTGATACACACAAAAAGGCCTTTTGACCTTCATACGACGTTGGAATGGCTTGAAAATAACTTACTCAATTTTTTTTCCTGTTCTTTCATCCCCATACTAATAATTCCAATGATTCCCAATATCCTTATTACGATATTGTACCGGGGAAATCCATGAGAAGCTGAAATAAGCCTGTTGCCCATGTTATTTAAATGGGAAATAGAAAAGTGCGCTGCGGCACCCGTTACACTCAACAGACCGCGACCAGTTTTATGGGTTTTCTTCTTTAAGGTAAAAACTAACAAAATTCATCGCCGGAGCAATGATCTGAAAACTTTTCAATTTTGGTGACACACCCTAATGTATATGTACAATTGTTATTTTTAAAATAAAGTTGAATTGATTAAATGTGAGTTTTTATTTAATTCCTTCCAAGTTGACTACACATTTCGTTTACCTTATTATTCATTGTCGATTTATTTAACATCGCGGAATCGCAGATGCAGGATACCGGCTCGTGAAAAGGAAGTACACTCAATTTACCGTTATTAAATTTAATTATTTTCTGGTCACACCAATCCAAGTTTTACAACAAAAAATTATAATCCGCACAGTGTAAAGTGATCGACCCGAAACACTTTTTGCGAAAAGATCTAGTTCTATCGGATAAGCAAATCGACGCCGTAATTCAATTATCGAGCAAGGATAAGAGACGCTATCCGTTCGAGCGTGTTGATAAATCTAACTCAAATTTGGGCGGAAGTCGCACGTATGACAACGATAAAGAGGGCGCGAAACGGAAATACGTCGCGGCTATTTAGAACCCTTAGATGTATTTAATAAAACTAAATGCGCGCGAAATTGCCTATTTGCAAACGGCAACATTCATTGATAACATAAACAGGGTAGAGAGAGAGCTACTGATTTCGGATCGCTATGACATATTTTCTGGTTCGGGCAGAGACAATATCACATTGATTCGATGATTCGGTAAGGGGAAAAATGCCATATGACCCCATTGAATACTTTGAAAATAGAAAACATCAGTACGTATAAGTCATAATGTCTATGACATACACTGAAAGGACATTCGAGTGGCTACTGGGTTAGTAAACATAAATGCTGCTCAAAATTTGTAGTCGACTTTGTACTGCGAATCGGACAGCTCTTGTTCTAGTCTAGTACGCCAGCGTGCTAGTCCGCGACAAATGTTGTACGAAAGCCTGGCATCGTTATCGTCGGAAAAGGGAGAAATACGGCTAGATGTACGTATGACATTTGTCGTGAGACTAGCATGGCGAGCATGCTAGACGGCAAGCATGCGTGCTATGCCATAGTCCCTGCGACTTTTCTGTGAAAGTTCTCACATCAATCGTTTATTTTCATAAGTGGGTACGCGAGATATACGAAGAGAGAATGAACATTTTTAGGTGTTTACAACAATAAGAAAACTACGAGGCTGGACCTATATATATTTTCAATTTGGATAGCTTGGCAGTTATAAAAACAATGTTTGTAGTTAGCATTTTGTTTATACTACTCAAGGACTTGACAGAACCATCGCTGAATAGGTCACAGTATTTTTAATAATGATGTCATAGTAATTCTGAGTCTTTTTGTAATTTATGACAAATAATGCAAGTAATGTGCTTAGGACATATTGGACAAATCTTAAAGGTCTTTACAATCGCTGATAGACTCAGATTAAGTTTTGCCCCCATTACAGCAAGAGGAAAAATGACGAGTGATGCGAGGGAAATTGTATCGAATTGCCTATCTTTTATTGATACAACAAATCTATATATTTGTGACGAGTTTACTCGGTGCTTTTTGGTGGGTCTACCTCGGAAATCATGCCAATGGCTGTGCCATGGATTTTGGCATTTACAGCGCTGCATTATGGTGGAAAACCTGTGTGAATTACCCGTAATTCACGATAATGTCGGCCATAGTATATGCCTCTTTTCAATGGTCAATGTTTTGTTAAGTAGAGACAGAGGAAGAGAGAGTGAGTGAGAGGGAGAGAGAATTGAAAAATAATTCTCAATTCTCTGTAATAGACGTATTATAACTATAATATAACGAATGAGTGATTACAATATAGATATGTAAATTTAAAATAATAATAATGATAATAATAGTAATAAGAGCATAAGGTTGCAATTTATTAATATTACCGTTGAGCAGCAATTAAGTAGTCGTTGTATTTCCCGTTTAACGATTCTGGAGTTGGGGAGTTAGCGTATTCGTGATAATAGAGTTCCAAGTTCTCATTCCAGTGATCCAAAAGGAATTTTTGAAATAGTTATAGTGCGGCAGAACTCAAGATCAAATTCTATTTGACGATCGCAAAGACGTCGATATAAATACTGTGGTCGACGTGTTGTCAATATAGAATATACCATACATCTTAGAAGGTAAGTTTGCCGAGTACAAACGTTCAACCAGTTGGCTCGTTGTCTGAACGGGGCTACTACTGAGTAACGTCTTAAATAGTTCCCAAATCTAAAAAAGAGCCAGATTTTGTATACGCTGTCATTTGGTATTTAGATAATCAGAGGTATCTTTATTGTACTACATACGTATGATGAAAGAGTTTATTAATTGCAATTTAAATGTTGTTAGCAGAGCAGAGCCGCGAAACGATGTAGGGCGTAGTCAATATTTGGTGAGATCTGGGATGTATGGCGATTGCAGGTTAGGTGAAATGAAATGTTAACTTCAAGATTTTTAAATAAGATTTTTAAATCAGAATACGGTATAGTAATACCATGAACACCCGACTTTTCGTAAGAATCGTAATTCCAATCCCCTCCTAGGGAGTACGAAGATCGTGCTAGGGGATAAAGGAAGGGCCGAATTTATTTTTGGTGTTTTTTTTTATTTCCAGCGCCCCAAACAAGATAATAATAGACACCCTAATATACTTTGCTCAAACATTGAAATATCAACCCGCCTGAGAGGGAGTAAATTAGTAGCGGGAAAATGGACAATCACAGAATTTTTTATGGTCCTATTCGATTTCGGTAACCCCAAAAACGTAGGAATTTATGGGTCCGTCGACTGGGTCACGACTTTTTTCGTGTACCTGTGGTATCGTCATGTGACGAGTGATGCAGAGGACGGCCCACAGTTTGCTGGTAGACAATCGATGACAGTAGTTTATAAACTCCAGACACGGGACGGTGACAATTAACTGGTTGGATGTTTTCGCTCGGGAATTCGTGCCGGAAAATGGCGCCTATCTGTGGCAAAAATAAAATTGGAAAAATATTAAAATCGAAACAGCAGCTCTTGAGGGAGAGAGAGAGAGAGAAAAGATTTTATCCATTATACTTCATTAATATCCAGGCCACCAAAGGGCCGTGGTTATATCGAAAAAACAAGCAGCTCTTACAAGTATCGGAGCAGAATGTATACAGGTAGAATATAACTAATCACTTACTCTTTATGGAAAAATGAGAAGTACGTACGTACTTATTAAGGCCACATAATACAGATTAAAAATTAAGTAAATAGTGTATCACAGATCTTATAAAACTAAGGTATAAAATAAGCAATATAACACAATGTAGCAAAGTACCAAGCCTTACGCTTCATATACACGTATTACTCGACTATGTTGTTTACAATACGCTAATAACTCTAAGTTTGCAAATAAGCCAGTCGGCGTGTACGAAACATATCTGGGGAGATGAGTGCTAGCATGCGAGATGGTAAATAATCCCAAAATTTAATAGCACTGATAAAAAATGGGCGAGAGGAGATGCTCGAGGGGTCGGAAATGCAAACGTGGAGGGCAAACGAGGTGGACTCTAGTTTATTAACTAGATGGCCAGACAGGTCTGCGATCATGACCAGAGGGGCATAGTAGAGGTGACGACTAATGCATTTACATGGAACAGTTTAATGGATGAATGTAGAAATGAACCACGGAATTTAAGTCTATACAGGACATTATGCACTTTAGATGAGATTGTGTTGACGTGATGATTTCTTGAGAGATCGGGTGTGATAATAACCAAGATATTAAACTTCGTTGGAATAAGGTATTATACGACTCCCAACAACGCTGGTGAAAGCTGCAGGTTATTAAGAGAAGCTAAAGTTTGCGAGGATCCGAATATGATATCTTTAATTTCACGGGTGTTTAATGTAAGCTTGTACTCAAGGGACCACTTAACCAGTTCTTTAATATCGTTATTGATTAACAGTATGGTTTAATTTAGGTATGATGCAAGTTTGGGGTGCATTGCTGCAAACCGACTATGCATTCGCACCATGTATCCTCTCTGTTGCGGACAACTCTCCTCATAGCAGCGCATAAGATCTTGTCTGAGATTCTCCGTCCACTGAAATCGTCCGTGGGCAATAGATGGTCGTTGTTCCGGGATATCCCTTATGGCCTCTCCATCTCGGGACTGGGCTGCATCCAAAGCAGCCTGACGGTCAGGAGCCCTGTGCGTTCTGTTATCAGTAACCGCATATACAGAGAATAGGGTGGTTAGCCCTACTTCCCGTTCTTATGCCTTTCTCGTTTGTCTCTTACATCGCCATCCATTGCGGTTGGTTACCCAATCTCTGGGCAGGTTGCTAAGAGTCTAGGGCACACCGGCTCTAATAAGCACACGTGGAGGTAAGAGTAGGCCATTTGAGATGATAGGCTAGGATGCAGCTTTTGCATAGCCGCATTGTATTCCGCATCATTCTATTTGTGCCCTTAAAAAAATAATACCAATAAGCCTGGCATCGTCCTTACTGACTTCCATAACAAATCCATCTTCCTTGATGCGTGATGCTTCGCACGAGTGTGTGTGTGCGCGTGCGCGTGTGCGCGTGTGTGTGTGTGTGTGTGTGTGTGTGTGTGTGTGTGTGTGTGTGTGTGTGTGTGTGTGTGTTTTTCCGAAGCGACGATGGAAAGCTCTACCAGCCATCCCTGCCAACCGGTGCCAGCAGGAGTGCAGGGCTCCCACCCGCTAAAACCACCTCCGCTCAGACTGTGATTCCCCCCTCGGAAACCGCCGCAAGGCATTACTTCGAGGGGGGCAGTCTTTGCCTCAGTAGGCCCTCCGCCGATGTTTTGGCTCTTTAAGTCTGGGCGATGTTGTTGCCTCTTCCGTCTTATTCTCTTCTGATGGCATTCAGCCTATCGATGATGGAGGTGGCGATGATGACCACCGCGTCCCATCCCTCCTGTGAGGCGAGCAGACATTCCCCAATGCCCTCAGGCGTTAGTGGTCCTCCTACCGAGATCCGGAACTGTTCCCGTTCCGCTGCAAATCTCGGGCAGTGGAAGAGGACATGGGCCACGTCTTCGTCGACACCAGGGCATGCCGGGCACTCCGCACTTTGATAAATGCGGAAACGATGTAAGTAGCTGCGAAAGCAGGCGTGCCCGGTGAGCACCTGGGTGAGATTAAAGGTGGTGTATCCGTGTTGTCTGCCCGTCCACTTTGCTACATCTGGGATGACGCAGTGGGTCCACCGCCCCCAAATCCGCTGAATCCCATCTCTTTTGCCACTCTTCTATGGTCTTCATGGACCATTTGTCGTGGTTCGGCTCCCGGTCGGCGATGTTCTGCCTTATACACCTGCTTTCGCGGTGTACTACTGCCCTCTCCATTGCAAGAAGGTCTATGGGAGGGAGTCCCGCGACCACCGAGAGAGCGATGTCCGATACAGAACGGTAGGCACGGGCCACTCTTAGGGCGGCTGTTCTATAAGCCCGCCGGCAGATGGCTCCGTAGCTCTTATGGATGTTCATAGCTTCAGCCCAGATCGCTGCCCCGTAAAGAATAACGGAGCTTACTACCGATGAAAAGAGGGACCGTTGCGGCTGTTTTGCCCCCCCCCCACATTCGGCATGATGCTGGAGAGCGTACGAGCCACTTTGGAAGCCTTTGCGCCTGCGTTCATCAGGTGTTGTTTGAACGACAGCCGCGCATCTAGAGTGACTCCAAGATATCTAATAGTGTCCACCGTTCTGATTTGCGTATCTTCCACCGTGAAGGTGGCGTATACCCTTTTCTTCGTTCGAGAGATGAGCACCGCCTCCGTCTTCTCAGACGCCAGATTTAACCCATGGTTGCTCAACCACCTAGCTACTACCTCGATAGCTTCATTTCCGCTAAATTGCACCTCGTCGATGGTCTTCGCGACGACGATTAGTGCAAGGTCGTCTGCGAAAGCTACCATGGACACCCCGTCTGGAAGGGATTGCCTGAGCAGTCCGTTATATAAGACGTTCCAGAGCAAGGGTCCCAGAACCGAACCCTGTGGCACGCCTCCCGTGATGTTGTAGGAGTGCCTGCCGTCATCGGTATCATAATGCAGGGTTCGGTCTGTTAGGTAGCTTGAGATGGCTTCTCTTAGGTAGAGAGGCACCTTCAGGTCTTCGAGTGCCTGCATGATGCAATCCCACCTGGCTGAATTGATTGCGTTCCGGATATCCAGAGCAATGATGGCACACATGCACCTGGTGTTTCGGCTGCCACTGATGGCATCCGTGGCTATTGCTTTCACTCGGCCGATTGCATCGATGGTTGAGCGCCCCTTCCGAAATCCGAACTGGTTTTCGGAAAGACCTCCGGCATTTTCGATGGCTACTTCCAGTCTGGCACAGATAACCCTCTCATATAGCTTCCCGGAGATGTCAAGCATGCAGAGCGGTCGGAATGAAGATGGGTCGTCCGGGGGTTTGTTTCCCTTAGACAGCAGCACAACCTCTGTTCCTTCCACTGCGCCGGGAAGCATCCTTCCTTCAGTCAATGTGAAGATGGTTGGTACATTCAGCGCTGCGATCTTCACTGCCATTCCAGGTACCCCATCCATTCCTGGGGCCTTACGGGTGGAGATCTTCTTAGCAGCCATCATTACTTCTGCTTCGGTAACATCTGGCGGCTCGGCTGCAACAGCAATTGCCATCAGGCCAGTGCCAATCGGCCGTTCCCGCTGTTCTGGGAATAAATGGCCGACGACTTTGCCAAGGAAGGATGGACAAGATGGTGCGTTGGGTCCCCTGGGCTTGATCTTGTTCATGACCGTTTTATACGGTCGCCCCCAGGGATAGCGGGCCACCTCCTCACAAAAGTCCTGCCAGCACTTTCTTTTCGCGGCCTTGATGGCAATCTTGAGCCTCTTTCTCTTTCTTTCATAGTCCGCGGCCAGTGCGTAGTACCGGGGCTTATGAATTGCTCTCTGGTACAGCCTTCGAGCCCGAAGGCACTCTCGACGGATATCTACGATTTCCTCGTTCCACCAGTAAACTGGGGGTTGGCCGCAAGGATTTGACTTCACGGCCATAGAGGCATCGCAAGCCGCTGTTATGGCTCGGGAGAGGTATCGGGCTCTCTCCTCTGCTGTTCCCTCCACCTCCGTCTATTCCAAGCTGTAGAGGAACATTTCCCGATCGACGGTGGCCGGTGCCCATCTCTCTTTGCTTGCGCTCTGCACCTTTCCTGCTGCTCTGCCGGTCAGTTGGAGCTGGTACACCAAGGCTTGATGGTCACTGCCCGTGTATCGGTCGCTAACTTTCCAACCCAACCCTTCCCCCATTAATTTTGGGTCGACGAAAGTCAGGTCGACTACGGAGGACTTGCCGGCCTTGGAGTAGGTCGGCTTTCCCCCCGTGTTAGCAATCTCCCACTCCAGTAAGGAGAAGGCCTCAATGAGGGCATATCCTCGATGGTTGGTCTTCGCGCTACCCCATTCCGTCGCCCATACATTGAAGTCCCCCCGATCACTAATGGGAGTCGGGAGGTTCTTGCACTGGCGTCGATTGCCTCCAGGGATCCTTGGAACTTGTCGATGGTAAGACTGGGAGGGAGGTAGCAACTGTATAGTCTTATAGCAGTCACCTCCACCCAGGTGAAGCTGGGCAGGGGGTCGGATATCTTATTGGATGTGTGGAGATTCCCACACACCCAGATGGCCGCCTTGCTGGTGGAATCCTTCACCCAGCTCAGTTTACAAAGATCCCGGTAAGCCTCCCTGATGACGGCGATATCGGCCTTCTCCCCCTTGACCAGTTGAAACAGCAGGTCCTGGGCCACCGCACAGTGATTGAGGTTTATTTGGAGCACCTTAGCCATTGTTGGTCTGTGCTCCAACCTCCTGCGTTGCACGATGTTTGGCTACGCAGTCCTCAATCTTGTGGCCCTCCTTGCCACACCGGAAACACTGCGCCGAGCGATCGACCGCGCTCTTACAACCCCTTGCCAGATGTCCGCTCTCGTGGCACCTGTAACAGCGTGGGGGTCCCTCGCGCAGTCGAACCCGGCAATTAACCCAGCCAATTTTAAGCTTCCCCTTTTGCAGCAGTGTGTTTGCTACTGCGACGGGAAGCAAGATATTGGCCGCCTGGGTTCCGCTATATGCTCCCCTGAGCTTGATATTCTCAGGGGTCAGTGCTTCCGGTGAAGTCATCTCAATGATGACCTGTGCCACCTCCTCCCGAGTTGTGGCCTCGTCTATGTCCTTAATGGTGATGGCTTCCTTATGGGACAGTGCCTGTACGACAGCTGTCCCTTTTAGGATGGACGTGGCCGCTGCTTGGAGCTCTTGGGTGCACACGCCAGGAACTGCAAGTTCTATGAGCAGTTCGCCTGCTTTCGTCCGCTTGATGGCGGTCACCCTTTCTCCTAACTTTTGCAGTTCTGGCGCAGCTTTCATGGTCTTCAGGATGTCGACATATGATGCACCGTCCGCTGCGTTGATCTTGATGGCATCGGTGCGGAAAGGTCGGAGGCCGGGTTTTGATTCCGGCTTCCCCCTGTGTCGCTTGCCGACATCCGTTCCCTGCTGCTGCTGATGTTGTTGCTGTTGCTGCTGCTGCTGCTGCTGCCGTCGTTGTTGCTGTTGATGCTGCTAAGGATGTTGTTGCTGCTGATGCTGTTGCGGTCGTTATTGCTGCTGCTGCTTCTCCTTCTTCTTTAGGCCGTTTCTGACCACCGTAACCCAATCCTGGTCTTCCGACTGGGGTTGCCGCCGTTGTTCTGCAGCTGGTGGTACGGGGCGTTCCTCTTTCTCTCTTCTCTCCTGACCCGTTTTGTCGCTGGCAGCTTCAGCGGCGAGGGTCCTTTACGCTCCGGACGTTCGGGGGGCTTACGGAATAGGGGCGACGTTTGGCTCGCCCCGTCCTGGCAAGTGACCGACGCCTGCGAAGCCCCCAAACTTTCTCGTGCCGTGGCGTAATGGCTAAAAGCACGCAGTGTGCCTTTGGCCATAGTCTTGAGCTCCTTGTGGAGATTTTTCTTTTCCTGGATAAATTCCACAAGGAGCTGCAGTTTCTCTTCCAGGCGCTCGAAACTTACAGTCTCGTGCTCCTTTCCTGACAGAGTGTCACTTGTAACATTTAATGCTGTTGGGGCCGAGTGACCAACCCCAACAACACTGCGGTTGCCTGATAACGACGCCGGAGTGCCCGCTTTGTGTGTGTGTGTGTGTGTGTGTGTGTGTGTAAATGTTTCGGAAGAAATATAAATATACGCATATACTAATAAATTCTGTATCATTTGATTAAAAAAAGAACGTTGATAAGAACGTAAAAATTTTGATAGGTTTCGAGGAAATGAATTTCAAATATAATAGTTTAGGATTTTTTTTTCTCGAAAACTATCAACTTTTAGAAAAAATTGTAAATGACAAAAAACTCTTAGAATTCATCAGAGAATACACTAATTTTTGTTCAGGTTTTTGCATAAATAAATTATCATTTTGAAAAAAATTGTCGCAAAATGTCATAAAAAAAATTGTTGAAAATTCCTCTATATTTTCATTCTGAGCATTTTTTTTAACGCACATAGTTTTTGAGTTAATACGTCCAGAACTTTTTCAACAAATTTTTTATTTTCGACGCCACTTTGAGGTCGTTAAAATGATGTGGGTATTAAGGTAACATTTTTTCTTAAAATTCAACTATTTTATGCAATATTGTGCACGGTTCCTATAGAATTCCAATATTCTAATAGTATTTTGGAAATTTTTCCAAAAGTCGGCGCCATATTGCAATTCCTAACGGTTGAAACTGAATTTTGTGCTCGGAATCTTGATGTGTGACCTCGAAAACAATAGGATATGTACCTTTCAATTGTTTGAAACTTCGATTTTGATACGAAATACTTGATTGAAAATGAAGTATGAGAATGCAATTTGAGGCGTTAATGAGCACGAAAATGATTGAAGGCGATAGTAATATCCGAAACTGTGCAGATAAATTATGAAGCCAAGTATTTTTCAGTTCTTGACATGACATATAGATATTTTTCGATTGAATTTTTTATACGACTCGAAATTATATCAATATTGTTGGGTCTCTGCTGGGATAAAAACTGTTGGCAGTGCATTCATTTCTGCTTTCCGTTAAGTGCTTGCTACAGATTTTACTAAAACGGTCACTTATTACGTAGATGACTTGCTCCAGCTTCGCAAAGTTTGAAAGATAATGAAGGAGACTTTTAGAACGATTGAAACTATGTAATTTCATGCTGCAATTAGATAAAGCAATGTTATTCTAGTCTGTACGGGAAAAAACACTTTCTAAAAAAAATTCTTTTATTCGATCAACTTGGTTTCGTTGAACAAAGGTACCATTTGCACGTGGGCTCAACGGAGACTAATTAACAGTTTTGTACGTACTACATATTTCTTTTTCGACACATACATAGTAAGAAAATACAAATCAAGCAATTCGGCCATTCTGACCGGACGTTCGTCGCGAACTGTCGCCCGTATCAACCCCGGTAATAATGTGTTTAGACACAGAATCACAAATTCGCCGATTTTGGAACGCTACATTCTCATATTGCAGGCTTCCCAAGTGCCTATGTATGGTTTCTGGGTTACTTGGAAAATAAAAAAAATATCAGTTAAAATATACCTATCATTGCGTAATACCTTTGAAACTTGGTACGGTCCTTTATATTGCGGTATAAGTATTTTAGCCCTTCCCACCGTAGTGTCGAAATTTCTCACCATAACAAACTCTCCAACCTCATATTTGTGCAGTTCTTTGCGTCTTTTATCAAAATGAGTTTTATTGGAATTTTGTGTCATTTTTATTATATAGCTCGCTTTGTTCCTAATCCCTACCAGATCCCTAATTTCTTCGCATTGTTTATTTCGCTTTAACCATTCCGCGACCTCGTCGATTATTTTACCCCGTTGATTAACTCCGAAGTGCAACTTACACGGTGCTATCCCTGTTGTACTATGGGAGGCGTTGTTTAGAGCGAACTCAACATCGGACAGTATCTTATACCAGCATTTTTCTTGGCCGGAACCAATAAGCTTTCCTAACATAGGACCTAGAACTCGATTAACCCTTTCAACTTTCCCATTTGCTTTCGGTGACGCAGTAGCAATAAGTTCATGTTTGATATTATTACCATTTACAAATGTTTTAAATTCCTGTGACGTAAAACAACTTCCCCGATCGGAAACAATAAGTTTTGGTCGACTGTAATTACTAAAATAATCCTCAGACAATTTATTGTTCCCTTCGAATCTGTCGATTTTACGGCGTACAGTTTAACGAATTTCGTAAATCCATCTATAATAACTAAAATGTGTTTTTTCATTGCAATTCTGGGGTCAGTCGGTCCGAAGTGATCTATGTGGCAAGTTAAAAAGGGAACATCACCTTTACATATTTTCTCAGGATCAAAGTGGCCCATTTCGTCGTAATATTTCCTAATGACATTGTTTACCATATTTTCTGGCACATAAAACAAGATTTCTCCATCGCGTTTTCTAAAAATCACGACATTTTGCATCTCGTACAATTTGTCTTCACGCGTCGCAAGCTATTCCCGCAGCTCTTTACTATTTGTGTCGAGATTTTGGCAGATTACTAGATTCGTATATTTATATAGGAAGGGTAACATAGTGATCCGGGTCATTTGAAGATCATAGTTGATTTTGGCACACCAGGTAATACAGTTGAACTAAACAAATTTCTATGAATCTGTACGTATTATAGACAATTCAATATCGCTCATGCGAGTTATATTGATCAATTTTGGATTCTTTTAAAGTCATAGGACTAGACCGCCGAATATAAGCATGCTTTACTGATCTTGCAAAAAAGATTTGTGGAATGTGTTCGGTTGAGTCATTATGATTTAGCATTACCATTCGATGTGCTGACGGATGCTTCTGATAAAGGAGTAAGTGCCGTTCTTTGTCAAACTGTAGGAAAGGGGGAACAACGCCTTATGCCTTTAGCTGGTCGTGGTTTGCAAATAACCGAAACAACCTACACGGCTAAGGAGAAGGAGCTTTTAACCATAATATAACGCATTTGAGGCACTCCACGAGAGGAATAATAGTCATATCTATGAAATTGATGTAACTTTACATATCGGTAGCATTTGGCAAAATAGAATATTGCCTCAACTGATTTTTTTTAATTCCAAAATTGATCGCGTTATAAATAATTAAAAATTTCAACACACTTTTTCAAAAATGTATAACTTGCGTTAACGCGGCTACTGGCCAAATTCAATAACACTAGTTCTGCCTTTGACAAGGGAAGTATCATTTCCGCAGGATATTTTGATGCTGAAAACAATGGCGCTAATAGATTTTTTCTATCACGTTGCATTTTCGAGAAAAGTGAGGTTAAATGTCTCAAAATAGGCGATTTTTGGCCATTTTTCGATTGTTTTTACGGCAAAAGCAAATTTTCTTTTGACAAGTGCAGTTTTATTTCCGAAGTATTTAGTTAAATTATGGAGCGTTCAGATTTTTGCAATCATGGCGTTATTTTGAGAAAAGTGAGGTCAACTGTTTCAAAATTTACATTCTTTACCATATTTCGAGGACTTTTAGGGAAGACGCCAGAGCAATTTATCATCACAAACATATGATATTATGGGATTTTTCATAAAACTATTGTTTTCAGATTTTCAAATTGACTCGTTTATGAATGCTATAAATACCAAAAGTGTCATAAAGAAAATGAGGGATCCAGAATCTATGACCTGAATAGCATAATTACAAAACTGATCGATATATAGAGGGTTTTCCAGAACCTGAAATACGAATCTGAAACTAATTTATTAAGAAATACAAATGTCAGGATGAAATTTACCCCATAAGACAAAAAGACGTGTTGTAATATCGGTAAAAATATTTGTGTTTATCTCGAATTTAACTTAAAGTCATTCGGAGTGGAAATACAAACGTATTGTAATCTTATTATCTCTCAAACTTTCGCTTCTCTACCAAGATAGCTGCAATCATTCGAAGTCTATGGCAAATAAAAACAACAATTGGAAAAATCATCGGTGGTTTTACAATTTCAGAAAATCGAGAGTGATATACAGGACATATTCGATCTATACATATACGAGCACGACTGATTCCGAAATAAATGTCTATCAGTATCGTAACAGTAGTGAACTCCGACTTCATATGGATATATAGCTTCTACTTAGCAGCTGACACTCGAGCTTTTGAATAGAAGCGCTCGCTCATCATGCCAAATTCTTATTAAATGCCCTAATCACGTATATACTGTATATATATCGACCCCGATCGTATACATCGGGGACATAGGCATATAGTGGCTATTTCGAGGACTGTCCCCAAAATTGCAGTGCCGAACGTGTGGGCTCCGCCCCCCGGACCCCCCATTTATTCTAGCCAAACCCGACCCCTGACAAACCTCGCCTAAACCTAGGTACTGCGTAAAGTAGGTTCTGAGTTATATCCGCATATATTTGGTATCCCCAAAATAACAGTTCTCGAAATCGCAACTTTTTGAAGAAAATTTTGGGGACTGTCCCCAAAATAACCACATCTCCCCATAATAGCCACTTTTTACCTCAAAATGTCTCCATAATAGTAGCAGCAAATATATATATATATATATATATATATATATATATATATATATATATATATATAGCTTGCGGCGACAGCTACTCCTTTACAGCTCACATGGCCTCAGTGCATGTGCACTCAACGTACTTTTCATATTACTTTACATATTAGAGAAGTCAGTATATTAGATGATCAAAAGAAGCGAAAATTACTATGTTCCGTCTATATTCGTTGACATCTGTTTCATATCATGGTAATTTATGAATATAAAACGTAAGCAATTTATTCAATAATTGCCTATTAGATATTAAAATGAAACAGAAAAAGTAAATCAGTAAAAAAGTAAAATTAGTATTTCTCGATTGTCGGAATATCAGAATTGAGGGGCTTCATTCCCATATAACTCGCTCGCCGCTCGAACGGCCAACGGGGAAAAAACGTGCAATTTTTGAAAGTCGATATGTTGATTTAAGAAAAATACTTGCATGTAAAGAATGGGCAACCAAACAAATTTTCTCTGAGATATTTTAAATATAATGAATGGTTTCCGTTATAAAAAATAAAAACAAAAAGTGTAGAACCGTAAAATCAATTACATTTTAAAACATAAATTGTCATATCTCTGACAATTATTGATAAAATGATTTGACATTTGCGACGAACAAGGAGTATATCCTACCGATACCTATGATGTAATAAAACATTGTAAAAATCAATGGTATTAATAACAAATTAATTTTTAAATCGCGATTGTCGGAATCCGGGAATTGGCAGCTTCACCGTCGAAAAGCCTATGGGGAAAGGAAGGATTTTAGAAAATTTGAGGTCGATTGGGATTAAATTCGAATTAAGTTATGGCGATTCTAAATAAAGCGCGCGGCAATGCTCGGTAGAGCGCTATCGTTCAGCATAAAGGATGCGCGGCACGCGAATTAAAAAATATACCTATTTTTTATCTGGATATTATTTACGTTATTGAGAAAGCGTTAGGTTAAAAATGAATCATTTGTAAACAAGTGATAAAATCAGGAACTTTATAGCTTTTTAAGAATAATTTTTGACATAATTACTTCATACCGTATACGAGTTTGTCTTTCTTCAAAACCTTTTAATGTCCCATTTGTTACTCACAGGAATGTGGGTTAAGAATAATGACCAAGAAATTTCAAATAGATTGTATTTATTTTATTCGATTAATATATTTCTATATATCTAGGTATATTTTTACAGATATAAATGCGTGTAAAAATAGTTGATCCGCACGCTTAGAAGACTACGGTATTTATACGACTAATATATTGATTAAATATTGTCTGATACGCTATCTCTGTTATACGGTACTTTGTTAAGTCACCGTGTATTAACGCGGATTTAATTATTTACCCCGACAATTTGCTTAGATATTCTACGGAGGTACTATACGAATGTATAATCCACCGAGAATTTATCCTAAAAAAACATCCAATCATTCAACGGGGCAAATCGAATAAATCTTCCATTTCGCCGAGAATTCCCTGACTGCTAATATGCAACGGGGAGGCCTATGCGCAGGGCACATGTTACCGAGCACTTTAGCGCTAGTAAGTACGACCGACGTGGTTCTTAATCAAGAGCTCGGCGTCGACTGACTAACTAACCGTCGCGAAGCAGCGGTATTTATATTATTGGAGTGGGGACTTACCTGTGTGCGTCTCTCGCACACTTAGTGTCGATGAGTTCGCGAGCTCACCTATGAGATCCGATATGCGCGTTGCACATTAACGTTTCTGTCTCTAAGCTCATATTGAACCATTTAATTGAAAATCTATATAAACCAGTTAAAAGAAATGTTTCTGAAATAATAATATAATACAACTGATTGTGCCATAGGAGTTCGACTTATCATTAATAATATAACATGATCAAACAACTGTGCAAGTATACATGGAAAGACCGCCGCATATAAAAAGAACGAATGGCACAAATTGTTTTACAGTTATTTTTGTCGGGAAAGATGTAAAAAATAATTGTATTTTAAATGTTTTTTTTTATATTTATTAGCCATTTATAGTTGGTTAAATAAACTTTTTAAAGATATTTTTATACTTTTGTTTTAATTGTTTTAAAATATGGTACGGATTTCGGTGTTCCTTGCTTAGAAGAAATTTAAATGTAATGACTATATCGCAGATAGTACATTTTGGTGCTACAACATTTGGACATGGCTCAAAATATCCGGCGCAAAAAAAACATGGCCCAAAATATCCGAAAACAAAAATATCTTGTGTCAAAATATGTAGAAAGAATAAAAAAACTAAATCGCGAAGAAAAAAACAGTCCTGGAAAAAAAGTTAAAAAATAGTATATATAAATTAAACTCTAATACCATGCAAATGCAAACTGTCAAAATACAATATAATACGTGGTAAACATAGCAATTATATTACACGTGACATATCGATCTCCTCCATTAATGAATAAGTTATGAAGTGAAATATCAACTGAAGATATTTGTATAACATTACATAAAAATGGTGTTAAAATTTATTCAAAGTCAAAAACTTCAAATTCATCAAGGCTCTACTTATATACCCACATTCGTGACAATAAAAGATCAGTTATGTTGCGCTACAACCAATACAAAATAAAGTCATGCAATGACTTAGTGCACACAACAAATCGTACTTATCGTACAGGTATACGATTATATAAAATATATTGAAAATAAATGGATTGTACGTAAAATTGGACGAGGTTGTAAAAATTCCCGATTTGCCATTGCTGCGTGCAACTGTCATGAAACAAATTGACACGGTCTGTCGCGTACAAACAATGCTGTCGAAGGTTGATAAGTTAATTGCAGGGATGCTTGGATTAAGGGCCTACAAATATATTAGCGATATTGTATCGATTTTTAAACATCTTTAAGTAAGATTTAATGTAATAATATTTGTTCATTAAATCTTATTTTTATGAAAGAAATATTTAGGATTACGTTGTATTAATTGTTTTGAATTTTCATTACTTTTTAAAAAGATTTAGTGGAATTAACAATGTACAGAAAGTATGCCTTCCTAATTATTGTATAGAGCATTAGACATTCGTTTCTTTCGACAGAAAAAACTTGGCTTTATTACATGATTTCAGTGCTTTCTTTTTAGAATAAGAACTTTGCATTTTTTTTTAAATAAAGTGTTTTTTCGGTTTGATATTTACGTTTTTATAAGTTATTATATTCTTCCCCATGTTTTGAATATTTGCTACATTGCTACATACAGACTTTGTAGACAAATTTGTACATTTGAAGTCCCTATTGCCCAAATTCATATATCGTACACTACGTGAGGCCTAACAGTTACTCCGTATAGTTTTGTGCGAAAGTTCAAATTAATTTGATAATTATACTTGTTATTATTTTCAATCATTGCTTAATACTGTCGTGAAAAAATTTATATTGTATTGTATTTATTTTACCGTCTTGGTTATGACCTTCTTGGCCATGTTACCTTGAAACAGTGTCAGACAGAATTAACACGTGGTATAATATACAAACTTAAAAATTATTATAGTGCTTACAAACATAAGTAATTTACGATTAAGAAATACTAACTAGACTAAAAGTGTATTAAATACAAAAACTTAAGTGAGAGTATGATATTAAGTCTGAATAAATTAAAAATTGAGACAACCCGGAATGTAAAAATTTAATTAATTAATATCTCGCGTAGGTAGAAATTTATCCAATTCGGTATTGAATAATTTAACACTAGATATGTAGCGTATTTCAGTTGGTAGCCTATTCCGAAAATGGGCTGCCTGTATAGAAAATTATCTTTGATGCGATGTCGTACGCGATGCCGGAACAACCAAAGGTTCATTTGCAACGCGAGTATTGTGCAGAGACGTCATTACACGAAAAAAGAACAAAGCAAACAGGTAGGAAGGATGGCTGTCTATGTAATAGAATGTTGAACGTGATCGAACCGTAGACATATGATCTATATTATATAGGCTCCCAGCACATCTTACGCCGATAGGTGAGACATGACATAATATTTGAGGTTAAAAATAAATCTAATAAAGTTGTTGAGGCCTCTGATACTTATTTTTCAAAGTTTTAAAAATATCACTGTAAGCAACACAACAATAATTAAGATGAGGTAACAGCGATGTAACTAATTTAATTCTGAAATCGGGCATCAGAAGGTTTTTATTATATTTTAATCGGTATAAAACGAAAATTGAGGAAACACCAGATGCAGAAAGTGAAAAGGACGACTTTGATTATGCTGATGTAAATAGGCCATATTTTAAATCTAAACCAATCTGACTTAAGCAATCTAATTCGTGACTTAAAATTAAATGAAGAAAAAAACAGACGAAAAATTAGCATTGCGGTTTAAACACTAGAATTTAGGACAGACGGGTACAAGTCACTATCTATCGAAATCGACAATCAGATTTGGTATCTTTTTTCGCATCTGGAAATGATTTCCATTTTTGTCGCATGTTACAGGACTGCTAGCATTTTTTTGCAGCTTCCGCTTGAATCTGAAAAAGAGGCGATTATTCATTGACTCATCTGTAACAAGCACGAAAGTTGTTCTTTTACATAATGGAAATCAATATCCAAGTATGCCTATCGGATATTCGAGAAGCTTTACAGAAAATTATGATTATCTAAAATTCGTAATTGACCCTATTAAATATGTAGAATATGAGTATGCGCGGATTTAAAGGTGTTTTCTATTTTACTAGAAATGCAACGTGGATATTAAGTTTGGATGTTTTATATGTGAGTGGGATAGCAGAGCAAGAGGAGAACATTATATCAAACAAAAATGCCCAACTCCCTGAAATATCTTGGGTATAGGATAAAAAATATCTTACGTAAGCATCTCGTCGACCCAACTAAAAGAATATTGCCACCTCTTCACATTACATGAGGGCGTATGACAAATTTTTTTAAAGTGTTGACGCCTGACAGAGATGAACTAAACTATCTAACGCTAACATTTCTGAGACTCAGTGATGCTAAAATAAAAGCAAGGGGTTTTGTTGCTCCTCAAATACGAAAAGTAATGAAAGATGAAAAATTCAAAAATAACTTTAATGCTGATGAATTGTCGGCATGGAAAGCATTCAGTCGGTATGCGAAAATTTCTTAGACAATAACCACCATCCTGAATATGCTGAAATTGTAACCGATTTGATAAAAGCATATCAGAAAATGTCGCTCAAGACACGCTTTCTTCATTCTCATTTGGATTTTTTTGGAGAACGCTTCCATCAGGATATGAAGTATATGGAAAAACTATATGCAAATAAATGGGCATTAAACATGATTAGTGACTACTCCTGGACACTACTACGTAAAATGACTTATCGCGAAAATCAAAAAGAAGACGCCTTAGACAGAACTTTTAAAAGTATTAATGAAAAATTCTGAATTAAAAAAATAGAAGTGAATTTTTACTTTAAGAGAATAACCAAACATGACGGTACAATAGGAAAATAGGTAAAAAAAAACATAAAAATAGTGTAAAAATAAAATAAAATAAATTTACAAAAGTAAAAAAAAACAAATAAAAATTGGAATTAAATCAAGATCGCCTCCAGGTGGTGTATTCCGGAAGCGCGAAATAGATTAGATTAAATTAGATTTATTTAACTCCTTACATGAATATACATAAATTCTTTAGGGTTGAATGTACACAAAATTCAAGTTGCAATATAAAAATATAAATACAATGTAGCAGTAAAAAAGTAAATAAAAACAGTATGATTCCGCAACAAAACAATATCAACGTTTAAGAAGACCAGATAACTGCCTATTTATAACAATAAATAATCACAGAGATTTACGATTCAAGTACGAACTGCCTTATGCTAAAGCACGATTTCGAAAAAAATACAGTTTCTTAAGCGCATATAATTCATTAGAGGCAAGTAGAAAGGCTACACATGAAGTGATATGACGGTTTTTAAACATCTGACTCTGTTGTAATCTTGATCTCGAGAGACGTGACATCGGACAATTACAAAAAATATGAATTAAGGTTTCCAATTCACCTAAATTACATAACGTGCAAATTTCGGTCGGGTTATATATGTGGCGATAGTTGCCAAAAACCAACGCTCGCGAGTGATTAGTAGCAATTCGCAATTGAATTCTCAGGCTTAAAAATGCATAAGGACAACGCGTTGGATACAAACTGGCGAGGCCATCGGAAAGATGCCTAAAAATCGGTAACTGTACAGATTCAGAATTAAAGTAGCGCTGTAAAGCACGATTGCGTTGTTCACAAGCAAAAGCGACACTGGTCGCTTCCAGCCGCGCCTCCCAATTTTCTAGAGAAAAGTCAGACTAGAGGTCATCATGGGCGTGTAAACACAAAATAGTCTTCAGATGGCAAACCGAGTTTATGGCCTGATCACTTGGACCTTCCAAGCTGATCGCAAGCAATCTCAGAAGGCCCATTCGAGGCAAGCTGGAAGAAGCCTGTTTGAGAAGCTTTATAACGAGTAGAAGCGACCTGCGTATGATCTCAACAGCTATATGATATAGGCCTAGTTCAAGGCGCAGCAGATATGAAGGCGCCGACCTAGGAAGCCGAAACCATTTTTTGAAAAAATCAATATGCGCTGATTCTAAAAGGTCAAGGTGGCCAAGGGCCCAACAGGGGACCGTGTATAATAATGTTGAAATAATGGTTGCTCTATATAGCTTAATGGCCGCTTCGTACGTGTCACCTTTTATTGAAGACAATATAGCCAGAACAGAAGCCGTAGTTTGTCTAGTCTTGGCTATAGCGTTTTCGGTGGCCTTCAGTCCTCTAGCCGTCGATGAGATGACTGTACCCAAATACAGGTAAGATGACACAACCTCGACCAGCTGACTATTAAAGTAAAAATTCCTGCAGTAGGAATCTAACGCCACCCCCCCCCCTCCCCCCGTCTAAAAACTACAATTTTTGTTTTTATCAAGTTAACAATGAGCCCATTCAGTGAACAGTATAGAGCAAGTATTATTAATTTTGCTCTTAATTCAGCCGGAGAAAAAGCAAAAATCGCCAGATCGTCCGCGATCGTGTAGTCCACGCTCCTCAAACCATGACCCCTCAAAAACGAAGCAATATCAGAAATATAAATAAGGAATAGTAATGGAGTCAGTATTTCGCTCTGAAGAACACCCTCGGTCACCCTACCTGATGGAGTTGAGCCTGTAGAGCAGATAACTGATGACCTCGCCCCGCTGTAGAAGGATTTAAGTAACCTAATTAGTTTGGCCCTAATGCCAAGACCAGACAATTTACACCAGAGTTTTTCATGAGGTATTGTGTCGAACGCCCTACGGAAGTCAACAAATAAAGTGTAGAATTTAGATTCTTTTCTCCGTAGTTCAATCTGAACAGCGGCATTTAAAGAGAAAATATTGTCTTCCGCAGAACGTCCCCTCCTGAAACCAGTTTGTTCCTCCGGAATTACTTTATTGGTTTCAAGCCATGAGTCTAGTCTATTAGCAATAATTTGCGTGAAACATTTAGTCAAGGCATTAGTAATCGCTATACCCCTATAGTTCAGAGGATGAGCGCGGTTCCCCTTTTTGAAGGGCAGAGATTGGCATGCATCCAACCGTCTGGAGGCAATTCACTGTCAAAGATACAATTAAATAAGTCCAGTACATAAGAAAACCATTCACCCGAAAGCAATTTCAAAATTTCATCTGGCATTCCGTCAGGACCTACCGCTTTTCCAGTTTTTAGTCTCTTCATGCTCATTATTAATTTGGGAGCTGTTATCGGTGCATCAAGCTTAGGATTGAAGGTACCATAAAAAGCCATAAGGGACTGTATTCTCGGCGGGTACAGGAATTCCAAATGTTGCGCCCATGCCACAGAGGAAACAGTTGAGTTAAAATGAGGTGCTCTTCTGTGCCTTCGAACCGTGGCCCAAAAACCTCTGGAATCATATTGTATGCAAAAGAGTCCGCAACTTTCGTCAAATATAATTTTTTCGCAGTATCAGTTGTTTTTTAAAAAATTTCTTTGGCTTGTAAATACCCTATTTCATAAGAACAATCATAATTTTTGATACGAAGAAGATAACGCGCATTGTTCATATCTTTACGGACTTTTCTGCAGCTCAAGTCGTACCAAGGAGACTCATGGTGTGAAACACGGTTAGTTTTAGAAAAATTGAAAAGAGTACGGCAAAAATCAGCAAATAAATAATGTTTAGAGTCACGGCCTACAAATAAGTCGAACGGCCTTAACTCATTCAAGCGATCGCAAAACTGTGTCACAACATTCGCCGACCAATTTAATTTTGTATTAGTTTGATAACTTATGCGAGCTGGCTACGAACCGTAAGATTTACCCCAATTTAAATTCAAAGTGACCGTAGCCGGTCAATAGTCTGAACCTCCGCTATCAGAGCCAATACAAATATCTTCAAAAAAATGTAGATAATTAGTGGAGAACCAAACCAAGTCCACTATACGACGGCCCCTATTGTCAAGGAATGTAAACTGAGCTGGGAAATCACAAGGCGAGCGATCATTTAACAAAATTAAATGGTTTTCATACATAAAATTGTATAAGAGTTTACCTTTCAAGTTATACCGTGAGTCGGAGGACCATCTTTCGACCTCTAAAAATGTATTCTCAAATAAATAAGAGCATTCACTTTCAAGATTAAGATAGCCCGTCTATGCATTGAAGTCTCCACCAATTATAGACATACTATTTGAAAATTTATCCATAAGGGAATCAAGTACAGTTTGTAAGGAGATAAGCAAGTCTGAAATACAAGAGCTTGGCGAAAAATATATAGAACCTTGTATTAAGTTTATCGGTGAAGTTTTAACTAAGATAAAAATCCAGTTGGAGGAGACTTCAACCACTTCGGGGGATCCCAAATATGGTATCACAGACAACAAACCGCCGGAAAATCTTCCGGAGGATGTGTTTCTAGTTGCAGGAGCGGTGAAGGATGCGATGTCATCAAACGCAGCTGGTATAGAGTGAGCAGGTAACCAAGTCTCAATAAAATTAATAATGGAATTTTTGCATGATTTGTCAACTGTAGACAAATTATGAGGTCCATTGATGTTCCAGAAGGAGATGCTAACGCCATATCTTTAAATAGGTAAGCCTATATTTTTTAAAGGAAGTCTGACGACACTGGCTTAGTCCGATTGGAAGGTTTTGTATAAGTTTCATCTACAGTGTTCATCTGATTCTACAATGCATCTCACGTAGCTGGAGAGAGGGGATGCCATTATGCGTTTTTTGATGATTCCATTGGCGTGGACATGTCGTTGCTAGCAATAGCCGTAGTGGATGTTGATGAAGAAACCTCCCGATTGAATTGCCCATCTTTGTCTGACCACTGATACCAACCACCATCTACATTTATTTTTTGAAACTTCCTAAATACTTTCTTTTTTCAGCAAACGCCTATCTCATTACAACTCTGGCATGATAATTTATTAGTCTTTCTTTCTCAGTCAAGTCTAAGTCTATAAATATATTTTGACCATTTAAATACTTCTTTTTATGTACCATTATAACATTTTTTGCTCGTGAGGTTAGCAGTGCGACCAGTATAATGGGTGGTTCTTTACGAATAACGAAAGCTGTATACACTACATTAGTCAAATGAAAATATTTATCAATAAAATCTTCGGTGATCTTAATAATGTCACTGTTACAATTCAGGCCACGAATAGTAATATTTGTCGAAATAGCCTCCACATTTTGTTGTTGCGCGCTGTCAATCTTAGCAGAGATTCGCTAAATTATAGTTTCTTGCATTGATTCAAATTGAACCTCCATAGTTGAATCCAAATTACTGACAGCTTTAGAAAAACTTGATAGGTACGTTTACAGTACTTAGCTTCTTAAAACTTGATAGGTGCGTTTACAGTACTTAGCTTCTTTGCATTAACAGAAACAGACGAACAAGCGCAAGTCGATTCAGGTGACAGCCGACGTTTATTGGAATCGAAATAATTCTTTATCGCTGCAGAGGAAGCAAGAGTAAGCTAGCCACTTGGTCGCAGTCAGCGGGCGACCCGGTGTAGAATGAGGGCATTGCGTGGACGGCGATTCCTCAAGCGCCCCAATTGATTGCTTGGGCGAAGATGCTGCGGAAGGGGAGGGCGGGGAATCGCGATTTGTGGCTAAATGATCTTTCATTATTTTGTGTAAGTTATACATGTCGGCAAAACACGCATAACTTAACTGTACATGTCGCAACAAAAATCGAAGTATCAAAAACTTATACGTTGAGACATTTCTTTTCTCGAAAAATGCGACGTGATAGGAAAATATGATAGCTCCATCGTTTTCAGCACCAAAAAATACTTTGGAAATGATACTGCGCTTGCCAAAAGAAAATTTGCTTTTGCCTCAAAAACAATCGAAAAATGGGCAAAAACGCTTATTTTGAGATATTTAACCTCATTTTTCTTGAAAATGCGACGTGATAGGAAAAATCTGTTAGCTCCATTGTTTTCAGCATTAACCCAAGTTATGAATGTTTAAAAAAAATTTATATTCCGGCCCTTTCTGCACTCTGAGGCTAATTGGCCCTACCGACCGTACCAGGACTGTAAGACCTGGGTCCCTATAATCAGAACCTCAGCCCTGTATGAACTTTGCGGTCGAAATTCAGCCAGGCAGAATTTTGATTCGTCAATCGACCCTTGTAGTCAAAACTACGAACGCCGGAATCAAATTCTGGCTGTTAGAGCCCCTGTACGTCGGTATAGCGAGAGCTTGTCTTTTAGATGGCGTCATACTCACGTTTGTCGAGTATGTAGGAAACTGCAGGAACCCAGATCAACAGCAGGACTTGGAATATCTCATTTGTTAAATTTCGATTTTATTTGATTGGTCGAAAGTTTTCCTTGTTTCGAAGGGCTTGATTGGTGAGACGGAATGTACTGATTCAGGAATATATGTTTAACGCAACTAATTGAATGGGAAAGGATAATATCGTGGCATATTTTATTGACGGAATGCGGATTGTGTATTCTGTCGCGATATGTCAAGTTCTGTTATGACTTCAGCATTGGAGCAATATATTATGTTTCAATATATTTCAAATGATGTCGATGACGTTGATTCATTGGTTATGATTCGTGTTTTACGTCCCCGTAACCGGCGCAAGTGCCCTTTTGTTTGTAGGCGTTCACAAGTCGAAAACTATCGTAATTTTATGTTGGTATCGGACAAACGAGTCCCTTTTATTATAATATAGCGTCCACACCACATAGACGTAGCATGTTAGAACGTACCCGCTTCAAATAAGATTTTCTTAAAACTTTTATAAGCCATAAATGAGAAGATGGCACGCTTCGTCCAAGCTGCAAATTTTCCTAACCAAAATCACCGACAGATGAAACCGGTTTTACAACGATCTTATGTCATCAATTCTGAAACAATGGCTTCACCTTACCGTAATGCTTTTCTTCGTAATGCTTTCTTAAAAAAACTTAAACGATAATTGAGATCATGATCATAAAGTCGCCCGCTTTTCAACTTTTCGTAACAATATAGGGTGATAAAGAGAAAACGGATACGTTCTAAACGACTATCTACTACACCGTATCTTGTAACAATAATGTAAAAGCATTAGTTAATGCGCGATTCCTCCTTGGCCCATTTCCAAATCCTGTGCAACACACAAATCCACTACCATTTTCAAAATAGAAGGGGAAAAATCTCAAAACGGGGATAAACACTATGGCCCTCCATAAATACGCTTGTACGTAAAGCAAAATCTCTCAGCTCATGCCAGTTTTTTTTACAAGCCAATCTCACAGTTCAAGCAGACAAGTTCAGTCAGTTCACTGTTCAATCTCCCAATCGGCTCAGTACACGGTCAATAGTTTCAAGCTTTCTACTATAAATCGAACAGTCTGTTTAAGCAGCTAAGATCCGTTGATCAGTCTGCCGTTCAGCAGATCGGAGGCTGTCCGGAAACTCCAGATAAGAATCCAGGACAGCTCGTCCAACCATGTGGCACAGCTGACCGTCTCTTTATTTATTCATATATATTCATATATGCTGTTAATTTATGATGATTCCAAAGAATCGATTTTTGAAATCTCTAAAACCTACCCCCCCCCCCTTAAATTTGATCCGTTGGTCACGTGAGCCAACAACCATTTCGCGAGACCCATACACTCAAATATTTCTTTTCACAAATTCTTTCATTGATTATTCGGGCCCCACGTTGGAAGCCATTTATAACCTTAACGAATCCCGACGACACGGGGGCTCTGGTTTTTACTCTCACTAAAAATTATTTTACAGAGTAGGGAAAAATGAACTGATTTTAGAGGTAACTTCAAATGGCAATTATATTTTATCTGAAGGGGTTTACAATAAATTGAGGGAGGACTAAAATACTAAAATTAACTCGCCGCGCACTGTGCACAGTACTTACGTATATTTATTCCTACGTAGACACCAATATAAATCCTAATGTTGGTTATCGATTTAATGCACGGAACAAACAACACTCGGAAGGCCTCTTAACAATATTTTTTCGGGCGGGAACATTAGAAGATTCGTCAACTTCGTCGTGGCCGATCCCGCGGATAGTCAATCTGATTCTGGGAGTCAACCCTGATAATCAGAGAGCCACCTATAGATCGTTGCGATCACGGACTCCTGGAAGTTAACGCGCGTGCCCCGTCGCGTCAACCCCGTTAGCGCGTCACAAGCCACGTTCGAGTGCTGGTTCGGGAGTGCCGTGAATAAAGACGTTTTGACCAACATAATTCCTTTTTCTTATCACGGACTCCTGATTCTTTCGTAACAAATGACAACTTAAAGACAAAGGTGAGAGATATAATTTGGCATTACCGCGATTAGTTGGCTGAGTCTATTATTCTATATATTCGTGACAGACGATTTTTATTGGCGTGGAATACAAGAGTGTTCGGGTTTCAGGGTGTCATGACTCGTTCACGTGGGATATCAAGGTGACCGGAATATTGTTCGCGGAAAATTGTTCCCGGAAATTCGTTCCCTGCAAAATCGTTCCCCCGGAAAATCGTTCCTCTGGAAATTCGTTCCTCAGAAAACCGTTTCTGAAGAGCCTGAACTCGCGTGTTATCGCATCAATTCAGCACAGAAACACATTCAAAACAAAAGAAATGTGACATACTGCGAACAGTGAAACACTGTGGAACATTCACAAAAATAAACTGTGGAACTTTGCTAATGGAAAACAGACTACGCTGCAGCGAGCGTACCAAATCCTTACCACCTGACGGAAAGCCAGAAAGATAAATTGGGATCGCTACACTTTCCAACCCGGCCAATAAAAAGAAAATGAGGGCATCAACGGGAATGTGCTATTTTCACCACCCCGGTCATAATAATCACAAGGGCGATCGATGGGTAAGTCGCTGCCACTCTTCTCATATATTATTGCCAGAGCATTTTCGGGTTTTGTAGTTGTTTTTGGTAATGTTCATTCGAACCGCCTCAAAGTCGGTAATTTCGCGAACTCCAAAATTCTACCGTGAGCGCCCTCAGGCGTTCTTTTCGCGTGGTCAGAAATACCAGACTCGGTCGACAGGCACTAGCGAGCGGATGTTTGTACGACATTTTCTACGTTTTAAAAGTTTCGCTAATGAAATAGCTTAATTTGTGTGTGATCCGCTACACTTCGTGGAATACTTTTTTCACCTGTGCCTATTTTGTGTCGATGGTGCAATTTTCGGTCTGCTATACGATCGCAGTTACGATCGGTCTCTCTTTGCTCGACTCGCCCGGCGATTAAGAACTTGAGACGCTCACTCAGATCTTCGGATTTTTGAGCATTTTAAAATAGGAAAATTACTTCTTTTCTCAGCTCTTTCATGGTCCTTTGAGCCGGATAGTCCTGCAAATGAACAATAAATCTTGCATTTTTTAATGTTTTTCGTTCATTTGCTGCAAAGAAAGAGCAACCACGCCCTATTGGATTTTATTGGACACTTAAGACGCTTCAATTTTCAACGGAAATTGTGCAAGCCGCACTTATAGTGTCCCGTGTTGTGCATCAAGAATAGCATATAACTATTCTATTATTGAAAGTGAAGATTTAAGGTTTATTGCACATTTTGCAATCAAAAAAAGTGATATTCGCGGATATCGCTATCAACTTTACGCGTTTTTCTTGTTCGACGCCTGTGACGTCATTATTGCATACGCGTACAAGTTCTCTCGTCGCGTTTCATTGGACAGTTCGCATTTCGCGCGATTAGAATTGAGTCACTTTCGGGGGACGCAACGCTTTTCGGCGTCTCGACGGGTTCTGCTTCTTTTCTCGCCACGTGGAAACTCAACCACGTCGCTTTCTCGCGCTGTAGGTTCGTGCGACCGTACCTTACCGCGTGTGCTCCTACCAGAACGCAATTCCGAGACGCGTGTTCCGCGCGACTTGACAGCATTCTTGAGTTGTCAATTCAAGGTGATTTAACTATTGCTATAACGCGTATACATTCGTGTGTCGCGCGTTTGTAGTGTGTGCTTTTGGAACATAACAGGAGAATAATTGGACGTTCGTTACTAACGTTTCGCATTCGCTGCACTAGATTGCCGTGTATGCATTCAAAGTGCGTTGTGACTTTTTAAGATTTTTCTCTGTTGACTTTCGTGAAGTTTCTTTTGAACCTAATTGCGTTTACAATGGGTGATCAATCCGAAACCCATAGTGGTATTTCCAAACGTTCGAGAGGCTCGCCACCATCGGAGTTGATGATGGTTCAGCGATCGCAATTTGAGTCACTCGCGGGCTTCGGTGCAAGTGCACGTAAGTTACTGAAGTCAGATAAGGCCACTACGTCATTAATTAACTCACGTCAAAAGCGAGTCCTAACGCTATGGGAAAAAATAACTGAAACTCATCACGGATTGCTGAAAACCATTACACCAGAAGCCCGAGAAGACGAACGTTATTTTCGAGATAAAGAATATTCGTCATATGAAGACTTATTCAACGATATTATGGACATTTTCGCCGACGTTGAATCTCGAATTCCTGCACCTGTACCTGCAACGTCATCAACTTCAACGACCACGAAAGCAGACGCGATGCGGACTTCCCCAATGGCTCAGACGCTCCCTCGGATCAATTTGCCGACCTTCAATGGAGAAGTACATGCATGAGAGAATTTTAAAAACCTATTTCAGTCGATGATCATCGATGATCCCGGATTGAGTAATGTACAACGTTTGCATTATTTAAAAACTAGTGTGTCGGGTGAAGCGCTAAATTTAATAAAAGAAATACCTGTCGCGACTGATACTTTTCAGGAGGCTTGGAAGATGATACAGGATCGTTATTCAAACGATCACATTTTAATATTTTCCTTAATTTCGCAATTACTAAATATTAGTCCCGTAACATCAGCCAAGCCTGAGTTATTATGTAACTTGGTAGACCAGACTCATTCAATCTTAGCTTCCTTGAAAAGATTGAAGAAGCCGGTGGACCAATGGAGCAGTTTAATTGTTGTGCTCACGGTACTAAAATTAGACCCCGCCACCCGGCGGGAGTGGGAAAATCAAGTAATTGCAACCGAGGATTTTCCAAAGTTTGATGAATTGAGAAAATTTCTCATTAATCGGTCGCAATCGTTTCGTATTTGTTTGTTTGTTTGTTTGTTTGTTTATTTATAAGCCTTGGTTGCGAATGCCGCGTTACCTTATGGCTAAAAAGAAAATCTTCGTACAGAATAAATTTACAATATAATTTGCTACAACTATATTATAACTAACGAGTGAGCGCGAGCGAAGAGCAGGATTTGGACTGTGAATGAAGATATAAGATAATAGTAAATACATAAATACGAAAGATCCGACTGATAGTTTATATTATCAAAATAGACGCATAGTAGTATATAATGATAGTGATGGTAAATAATAGTGGAAATAGAAAGATGACTTGAAATTTTTGACTGGATTTTGTCAGGCACAATGCCGGCACCGGATAATCGTGATAATGAACCGCGCACAGTAACGTCCTTGCATGTCGTATCAAATTCGGATTTAAAGGCAACGCTTGAGAAATTTTTGACTGTGGAAGAAATATCCAAGCCCAAGTGCTACAGTTTTGCAGATCGTGAGTGTGAACGAATATTTCAATCCACAACAACGCGTGACTCTTGTGGTAGATACTGTATTCGATTGCCCTTCAAGCAATCTTCGCCCTTGGATTTGGGTCAGTCTTCTACAATCGCGTTAAAAGCGTATGAACGACTAGAACGACGTTTGTCGCGTGATGAAGAGTTAGAAAAGGAATATCACGATTTCCTACGCAGATATCTGTCAATGTGTCATATGGTTCCGTATTCTGGTCATCTTACGGACCAATGTTGTTACATTCCGCATCATCCGGTTATCAAGGAGCATGCCACCTCTACCCGATTAAGAGTCGTTTTCAACGCTTCGTGTCCTAATTCGAATGGATTGTCATTAAACGATCAACTTTAAGTTGGTCCGACACTCCATGAGGAGCTTTCGTCTATTCTACTTAGGTGGCGACTTCATCGCTACGTAGTTACAACTGATATCGCGAAAATGTTTCGACAAATTCAGGTTGGATTTGAAGACACACGGTATCAGTTGATTTACTGGCGTCCAGAAAAGGATAGTACGATTCAGACATATCGTTTAATGACCGTCACTTACGGTACGGCCCCAGCACCTTATTTATCTTTACGAGTCCTCCAACAGTTACTGGAAGACGAAGGCTCCCGATTTCCGCTGGCAGCCGCAGCTCTCAAGTGTAATATTTATGTCGATGATGCACTTTTTGGTGCATCTACGGTTGAGGAGTGTATCCAATTACGCAACGAAGTACCCGCTCTCATGCAGGCAGGTTGTTTTCCATTACGGAAATGGACTGCCAATTCAGTAGAATTGTTGGCTGGGCTACTATCTTCGCACTGCGAATCTGTCGCTCTAAAACCTCTCCAAGAGGATCCTAAAGTGCGAATTTTAAGGCTGTCATGGTCTCCAGGTGCAGACAGTTTTCACTTTCCTGTAAATGTTGACCCACCCTCTGTATTGACAAAAAGGTAGGTCCTTTCTCATATTACCAAACTATATGACCCTCTCGGCTTACTGGCGCCAGTAGTGATTAATACTAAAATTTTAATACAAAAAATGTGGTTATTGGGATTGGATTGGGATACTATACTTCCTCTAGAAGTAACACAAAGGTGGGAAGAATTTTGTGTCGACTTGTTAAATCTCACTCAGATTCATATACCTCGTTGGTTGAACGCATACCCCTCTGACTACGTTTAGCTTCACGGTTTTTGTGATGCGTCAGAGCATGCTTATGCTGCAACTGTCTATATTCGAGCAGTGTAACTTTTAAATATTTCCGTGAATCTTTTGACCTCTAAAACTCGAGTCGCTCCAATCTCAAAATGCCAGCTCACTATTCCACGCCTTGAATTGTGTGGAGCGGAATTGTTGTCACGACTGTTGTCGTGGGTTCACGATTATTTGCCTTTGCCAAACGTTGCCGTGTATGCTTGGTCTGATTCCTCGGTAACGCTCCATTGGATCACGGAGTGCCCCTCCAAATGGAAGGTATATGTCGCCAACCGTACCGCCGCAATTCAATCTTCTTCGCCCGCCAAGACTTGACGTCATGTGCGAACTCAGGACAACCCGGCAGATTTAGCTTCCAGGGGTTGCACCGTTTCAGAACTGGCTAGTTCGTTTTTATGGTGGCACGGTCCGGAGTCGTCCAGAATCTGAGTGGCCGACGCCACTTCCAATTGTCGATAAAACAGTTGATCTCGAGGAGAAAGTCGTTCGTAGTCACGTGGTAACGCTAACTGAGTGGGATTTAGCCACAAGATTCTCTGATTGTGGAAAGTTATTGAGAGTAACTTCTCTTTTGTTCAAATGGTTTCAAAGAGAGCCTCGCGAGCATCCGTCGAGTGTATTCGAAGCTCCCTTTATAGAGAAAGCTCGTCTTTTCTGGTGCAAGTACGTTCAAAGTCAAGTTTTTTCAGAGAACCTCAAGGCATTAATGCGTCATGATCGCCTCCCGAGAGGAAGTCGAATTGCTGCGCTAGACCCGTACTTCAATGACGGCGGTCTGATTTGCGTGGGTGGTCGATTAGACCATGCCGAAGCGAGCGGCTCATTCCGACATCCGATTATTTTGGCCGATCATGCCGTTACAAGGCTTCTTATTCGCCATATGCACCTGCGTGTACTGCGTGGTGGACCCCTGTTAACCACTCGCCTACTAAGAGAACAATATTGGGTTATTCGCGCTCGTTCCTTAGCAGGCTATTGTATTGCTAAATGTGTACCTTGCACCAGACATCGGGCTCAACTCTCAGTACAAAAAATGGCTCCGCTTCCTTCTGTCCGAGTTACGGTAGCACCTCCGTTTGCTAGTCTTGGCGTTGATTATGCCGGACCCTTTCTGGTTCGTAACGTTGCCGGGAGGGGGCAGCATAGTGACAAGTCCTGGATAGTCATATTTGTATGCCTTCGTACCAAGGCAATCCATATTGAATTGGTAACGGACTACACAGCTTCTGCCTTCCTCGCTGCCTTTCGGCATTTTTGTTCGCGACGTGGTGTTCCGTCCATCATATTCAGTGATAACGGGAAGAATCTACACGTTGCGGAAAAGGAACTTCGTCAAGTCGTCGAGTCTGTGGTTGGGGATTCGACTGTCCGGTCCACTGTCGCCTCTGAAGGTATCGTTTGGCGGTTTATCCCTCCTTCGTCTCCATATTTTGGAGGAATCTGGAAGTCGGGAGTACGATCGGTGAAACACCACCTTCGTCGAGTCATTGCGACTCACACCTTGACAATAGAGGAATTTTGCACATTATTATGCCAAATTGAGGCTTGCCTCAATTCACGGCCTCTGGTTTCCTTGTGTAATGATGCAAAAGACCTCTCTGTCTTGACCCCCGGTCACTTTCTGATCGGCTGGCGTTTGATCGCATACCCGGAGCCATCACTTTTGAGTAGTTCGTAAACTCATCCGACTCGTTAGCAGCTCGTGCGACGAATGCGTGATTCCTTTTGGTACGAGTGGCAAACGGATTATTTAGTGACGCTTCAAAAAAGGAATAAATGGCGAACTCCTCAAGACAATTATAAAGTCGGTGACATTGTTCTTGTGCACAACCAAATGCCTCCCTCACAGTGGCCGTTAGGGTGCATCGTAGAATGTTTTTCCGGAAAAGATGGTATGATTCGTGTGTGCCGCGTTAAATTAGCTGACTCTGAACTTGTTAGACCGATTCATAAGTTGTGTCGATTACCTGTCGATTCTTGAGTATTTGTTAAGCGTCATTAATTAGTTTAAGTTAGTTGTAAGTTCGCCTTTTTGAAAGGGTTATGCGTAGCCTTTTGGCGTGTGACGCTTAGTCATGGCGTTCGGTGCGTTGCTTCATGGCGTGCGGCGCGTACCTTTAAGATTTATTGGTTTATTTCAGCGTAATACGGTTTCGTTAACAAAAATTCTAACGAGGCGTGCGGTATGGTAATGTTCATTCGAACCGCCTCAAAGTCGGTAATTTCGCGAACTCCAAAATTCTACCGTGAGCGCCCTCAGGCGTTCTTATCGCGTGGTCAGAAATACCAGTCTCGGTCGACAGGCACTAGCGAGCGGATGTTTGTACGATATTTTCTACGTTTTAAAAGTTTCCCTAATAAAATAGCTTAATTTGTGTGTGATCCGCTACACTTCGTGGAATACTTTTTTCACCTGTGCCTATTTTGTGCCGATGGTGCAATTTTCGGTCTGCTATACGATCGCAGTTACGATCGGTCTCTCTTTGCTCGACTCAACCGGCGATTAAGAACTTGAGACGCTCACTCAGATCTTCGGATTTTTGAGCATTTTAAAATAGGAAAATTACTTCTTTTCTCAGCTCTTTCAGTTTTTATCTCCCATACTTGTTCGCGTATGATAGAATATTATATTGTTAACAATTATATTCAAATCGAAAAAACAATAATTTTGTTTTCAGCTGTAAGTGTACCTTAAGTAAAAATATTTTGTAATAGAGTTTTCTTTTGGTAAACGGAATTATTGAATTGGTAGTTAAAAAAAAGACCTTATAAAAGTTTCGACCAATATTTAGTCCTCATCAGCTTAATATATTATTATTATTGTATTGTTTGCCTTTGATCGCGTCGGTGTATGTCTAAAATCCGTGACATTGGGTCACCCGCTTATAGGCGATTGCGAGATAGCAATCTGTTGGCACGGACAACAATCGCGAAGAATGCCCTCAGAGGAGCGAGAAGTGATCGAGGAAAAACCAAAAATGTCAGAAAACGTTATGATACCGAACGCCGCCTTTGAGGTATTCCAGGGAACGACTGCGCGTGACGTTATCGGGACGGTACGTGATTTTTATGGAAACCGTAACGCGTATCTAGTTCAAGTAAAAATAAATAATCACTTAAAATACGGAATACTACTGTGACGGACCGGTACAAAGAGAGAGAGAGAGAGAGAGAGAGAGAGAGGCGATGCGTTCTGCGTTGCGTGGTCCCAGAAGAAAAGTTAGTTGGTGCTCTGCACGCGTGTTAACCAAATTAGTTAATTATAGTGACCATTGGGATTTCACGTGGAGAATTTTCTGAGTCAATCATTCTAAGCAATAAATTCTTTGCTAATATTCTTTGTTGTTTTTACTGCGGCCCCAGTCCCGTTACACTACCTACAATTGAGCGTCGATGGAGTGTATTTACGGAACGCTTTAGTGCAAAATCGTGGTGGATACGCTTGTGCCACAGCGAACGACGAGCCAGTGACCATAACAAATCCCCCTCCATGCTCGACGAATGTAATATCGCGTACGGTGACGGCGATTGCTCCGAAGTTGTAAGTGTAGACGGACTCGATCGCGGCGATGTAGAAGACGAGCTCGACGAAGATCTGGAAATATTGAAAGAGACCAGTGTTCTCACCGCGAGGAAACGGGAAGTGCGTGTAGACCAACTACTAGCGCGCGTGGGCATATCCCCCTTATCCACGGAAGAAAAGGACCACGTGCGCGCACTTATCACCCAAAACGCGCGGAGCTTCTACATGCCGGGTGAGCCGTTAGGAGCGAACCCCCCCCCCCCCCCTCAATTGATTTCCGCGATGTGAATGAGAAGACGGTACGGAACATCACGGAAATATGGGGTCAATTTTGCCGAACTTAATTTTCCTCGCATGGGGCACATACCTTCTTTCGATTATCATCATGAGAACATTTATTTCTCGAGTACATCATTTAATACCCAAATAATTAATTATGAAAATTTGATGCAAGTAAGGTCTCATATGAACTAAATGGAAACCCACTTGTCTACACTATTGGCTGCGCTGTGATCTTTTGTTTTTTATCCTTTCTGTATGGTCCTTGCTGTTCATTCAGAAATTCAATAAAAATTTCATTAATTAGAGATTTAGTAGAGAGAATTGGAATATATTAATGAAATATTGTTAATTAAAAGACTTGATTCTTAGGACAAGTTTATTAAGTTCATAACATGAAGATAATATTTAAAACGGTAGCAGGTCAATTTTAAAGTTTTCAATTTTGGAACCCTTAGAAAATTAATGAATATCGAATTTCTCGGGTACCATTAGTATTTCAAAAAATAAGCATAATATATTTTTTTTTGTACAGAAATGAGAGACAAACAACTTTTATTTGAAACTTTTGTTATGTTTTCACCTTCGGGAGAGTTGGGGGTAAGAGGGGGCTCAATCGGTCAATACCATTCCTGGGATCTTTTATTATAGATGGTATAAAACTCGAGGCAAAATAGCAAAATCGGTCGTGTTTCATGTTCGAAAATACAGCAAATACGTTTTTTTTTATTATAATAACTAAATTTTAAATACAAAAATACCTGTATCTTAAAAAAGGGAGCAGCTCCGATTTTAAATCGAACTGATTTTAACTCTCGAAATGATGTAGGAATATTCCCCAAAGCCCGATTTTTGATGCATTTTACCGAACTTCCCCGCCCTTGAGGCCCGGTGCGTCCACCTTGGCACCAACTTGAATACCTTGAACTACATTCTGAATTAATATAATATACTCATATAGGCATCCGTAGGTGACACAACGTTTTGAACGATAGTTCTATCAACGAGTGTATATTGTCTATAGGTTATTTTCAATTCAAATCAATTTCGTTCTCATGAAATATTTTTTCTAACCCTTCTATTAAGTTCTAAGAACCTGGACATATAACTCAAGTTCCCAAGTAATAGCTTATTTAAGGTAGATTGCGTATCATCTTAAAGAATCGTGGTTAGTTTCAATCCGTGCTGGCCAGTCAGCTATAAGATTTTTAATACTTGACCCATCAATCTACTCACTTGAACCTACTAATACGCACTGTTTGGTCGCTAAGACGAAATCTTGAAAACTGTGCTTTATTTAAGGATATCTATTCTTAAATTCCCGGTGACAACGTTTCAAATTATTTAAAACTACAATGTTTTGTAAGCGTTTTTTGGTTCCATTGTATTTCTCGGTAATATAATTCTTCATTCCATGCTCGACCAAATTCTTCTGATATATAAAATTCTATTACTTTACCTACTACATCATCTGGCAACATTGGATGAATTTGTCCACTTGGTTTCTCTAAAATCCCTTTATTCGATGCAATATTTTCGCAGCCGTTATCATATGAGACATGACACCAGGAAAAGCTGCTATAATGTCATTGAAAGACCACTGATGAAATATTATTAAAATTCTTCATTTTATTATTTTCCGTAACAATAATAAACTTATCTCGTAAATTCTCGCAGCTAAAAAAGTACTCAATGAACACATTTTTACTAAAAATTACTAGAAATTTTACGATAAGGTGCCAAACAAATTTTAACATTTTTTTATTTACTCTATTGTATGGTGTAAGACCGTTCCACCCAGTAAATGGACGTACAGGAAGGTCGCGTAAATAAAAAAAAAACAAAAATCAAACGTGTACT
The DNA here is from genome assembly GCA_030407085.1 of Trichopria drosophilae. Taxonomy (NCBI): domain Eukaryota; kingdom Metazoa; phylum Arthropoda; class Insecta; order Hymenoptera; family Diapriidae; genus Trichopria; species Trichopria drosophilae. Next base: position 48,763,664 of record CM059585.1, read on the forward strand.
GAAGGAATTATATATTTGTCCCAGAAAAGAAAACCATGTTATTTTACAAAATTTAACGCAGACAATGATATCGCGGGACCCGTGAAATCACGCGATGGTCGGGCTTCTTACGCCAGACCGGAGGCCAACACAAAAACAACAAAGCCGCAATGAAACGCCGCACTACCCGCATACAAAAAACGTCCACTGTATGCGAAGTCGCTATTCCCTCCGAGCGGTTACACAAGTATTAAGGGGGGGGGGGGGTTATAAGTCTAAACTCACCGAGACCTAGAATGGCGTCGATCCCTTTTTATGGGCCGTCGGCGATCGTGACGAGGTTGGACCCACCAGCTAGACAGGGTCCTGAAGCATGCGACCCGTCTCAATAGGACCCGCGGACAGTTGGCGAGGGTCCAGGCCTCCTTCCGCGGTGACACTGCATCCGTCAAAGGCGAAAGTCAAGTCTTCGGTCACCCACTAGCACCTGTCACCGTCCACACCGTATCTCCACACGAAAATTTCACGGCACTTTTAGGCATGAGGCACGCGAGGTACACCGTTCCGTAGAAGCTTTACGTTTTCGTTTTCTCGACACTTTAGAAAATGTTCGCTCGGAAGGCCGGATGCGAAGTGTCCCTTCGTGATAACAGCGCCGGACACCCGGCGAAAATCTCAGCACCGGGCCAAAAAGGGGGGCCAGCAAAGGGGAAAAGAGAAGGGCCGGTCCTTATCGTCTCATGGCTAGCTGCGCGAGGTCCAAAGAGAGCGAGAGAAAGACAGCGACTATATCGACGGCGTCGAGTGAGGGAAAAAGCTCCCCTACTAACGAAAGATGATGGAACACTGGAATAGGGGGCAATAATACGCCCTACTACTCTTCGTGTATCCGGGTGTGATAGTGGCACCCGGGAAGAAGGGCAACGTGGCAAACACCAATGGGCGGCATAGCCGACTTCAACGTGGCGGTATCAAATCCCGAACGATGTGGGTGCGTTCACGCTGCGGCGAGTAGGCCGGTAGATGGGGCTCGAGCGTCGTGTTTGGGGCGGAAGAATCGCCATCATGGACGCGCCATCGAGCCAACATGAAGTCGATAATACCGCAGCCTGCCTGACCGACGGACGGAAACATGATCCGAGACAGTTCATTTATAGAGAAATAAAGCGAATTTTTACGGAGGGCACTCCGCACAGGTCCGCTACTGCCATCAGGGGTCGATCGGAGTCCCGGAGTCCCCATGAGAGGGGGGATGTGGGTAAATTTTCGCCAGATCTCTTCGGGGATCCTCAGAGACATGAAGGATGGTGGTGCCGGGCGCCAACCGTGAGCTGGTGAGACGCGACGGGACGATCCGGCACGCGAGGGGGTTGGGCGATGGGTATGTGGGGGGGGGGGCTGCGATAGGCGGTGCCGTGCGTCTACCACGAGCAGGGGTAGCGCGACGAGAAGGGTTGGGACGAGGGTGGGATGGGCGAGGGGTATGCGGGGGGCTTGGGATGGGCCGTGCCATGCGTCCACCGCGAGCAGGTCTGACATGACGAGAAGGTTTGGAACAAGAGGGGGTTAGCCAAGGGGTATGTGGGAGGGTTGAGGTAGGCGGATTGGGAGGAGAGAAAAGAGTTTCTATGGGGAGAGATTGGGTGTGAGGGCCCGGTGAAGGTGCGAAGGGTGGATGAGAAGGGGGGGGGGGCGGTCAACAAAGCGGTTACTGGTAACAGTGAGCTCACGCTGTCGAGCTCCATGGGGGACTGTTGGGGTGACAGCGGTGTGGAGCGGGGCGTAAATGCTGGCGATAAGGCTTGGGGGATGCGATTGGGAACATCCTCGTGACCGATGACGAACGTCAGAGGTGGTCCATCTTTCTGGGCCTCCCTATCTTCCTCACCAAAAGGATTGGAGGAGATGTGAGAGTCGATGGGGATGGCCGGCCCACCCGTGGGTGGAGAGTCAGCGAGGGGAGTAGGTGCTGGGGTCTGCTCCACCGGGGTTAATGGCGCATGCGGACGCTGTAGGCGGGGTTTTTCCGAGGAGGTGCGAGCCGAATGGGCTTTATTACCCAGAGTGGTTCGGGGGCACCGGGTTTTCCGCCGTCGGACACGCAAAGATAATAGTGGCCCCTCGAGACTCACCGATGAGGCCGTCGGAGCTTCCGACAACGGCGGTCTCGGAAGGGGGTTGGGGTGGGTTGCGTGGCCTGCCTCGGTGGCGAGGCACGACCCCTGGGTGGGGAGGTTCTTCGGACGGGAGGGAGTGGAGATAGTGGCGCTCGGGTGTGTCGGCCTTACCGCGGGTAGAGGGGTTGACAGATCGCGTACCCCTCCCGAGTCAAATCACGCCATGTGAGCACACCTCCGCACCATTTGTCTCCGATCAAGCTGCAACTTGGTAGAATTAATGTACCAATAGAGTCCATGAAATCTACCAAATATGGTTAAGTTATAATAACGGGTTGCCTAGATACAGGGTGTCAAAGTTCAAGTAATTTTTTGAAACATCATTTTTCAAAAATTTCTAGCTCCTACAATATTGCTCGTGGGCTAAAAATGTATAGAATGTTTTTTTCTCCATTTTAGGTGTATTTTTCCAAAAAATTATTTTCGGTTGAAAAAAAAATGTTTTTCCCTAAAAGTTAATCATTTTTATAAAACAATTATCAATTTTTTTACTTTCTCCATGCCGAAATTAACTTTTTTTTGCATAAATAAATACCTTAGATACTTAAGATTATGAATAAAAAAAAATTTCACTGCCCGACATTGCACATAAGCACAAGAATATTTTTTTACTGCGCGGCACGCTGTTCTGACGGTTTTCACGCGTTAGCATGCGAGTTTGTCATGTCGCTGTTCGAAACATATTCACTTAATGTCAGTTTTTGTTTAATCTTACCCAGGACACAAGAAGAGGCTGCAATTAAAAATAATAAGATTGTAAAACATTGTAATATTTATTAAATATATTAATAATTACATTAATATAATTTAAGAATAACATAATTTAAAACTTTAACATAATTAAAGACATTTAAATAATTAAGAAACTGTAGAAATCTTTTGTAGAAAACTGTTTCATCTTTTCGTGTGATGGGACTACTTTGATTTGTTCTTCTTAAATATGTTATTTATAAACATTCTCTGGTCTGCAGAAAAAATGTTGCACTCAATTTTTTCTTTATCAATCGCTTTAAACTGGTGAAACTGATGTGTGTTTTGGATGGTTACTGCATTTTCATATCGGGATGTTAATTTTGCGTCATGTAGTAGTAGTAGTATATATTTAATCTCATAAATAGGGATACAAAACCCATTGAGATGGAGTTCCGCTGAGTTACATAAAGTTAAATACAGAGCGTAGAGAAAACATCAAACAATTATCGTAAAGTAAAGTGAAAGGCTTCGCGCGGCGACAGGGTGTCTTACCCTTACTTATACAATCTAAGAAAAACTCGAGAAGCAAAAATGGTTGATGTACATACAGAGGATTCCATTTATTCGCCTAAAAGGAATGCCCTTCTCTTAAAACTAGCTAATACGAATTTGTAAAGTATACTCGCTGAATGGGCATCACTTGCACAAATTAAGAATCGGAGTATATCGGAATCGTGCGATGGGCGCTGGTTCAGTTTGTAAAAAAATACTGCCCTGGACGGCGCTAATAATGGGCAATCCGACAGAATATGTAACAACGTTTCCTGCTCGTTTAAGTTACATAGACTGCAAGTCATCGTCGGGTTATATAAATAGCGATTGCCGGCAATCGTAAAAGAACGCGAATATAATGTCGCCAGCCTTAATTGGATCCTCACCTTTAGGCAATGCAGGGGCAAGCGAGGAGGATACAGAGTATATACAGAGTCCGAGGGGAGACGATAGATAGGCAGTTGACTAGCCTCAGAGTTAAAATAAGCTCTCAAGTCGTCTCTCCTACAGGTCTCGGCAAACTTCGCAATTACTGAAGGACCCGTTTGTTTCCAAAAATCGGCCTTAAAATTATTCCAGAGCTCGTCCGCCCCTGCATGAACAAGGATTGCCTTTAACTGGAGAGTCCAATTAAAGGTTTCTACCGCGGAAGCGTTTGTTGCCAGTTCCTTCAACCGCATGTCTTGCGTCATGTAAATCGTGTTTTTCTTGAGTGCAGAAACCAAATTCAACATTTTTAAACAAATTCTTTCCCAACTCAAATAACTTTTTGGATTAGTAATTTGTTTATAATGGACACGTTGGAGACTTGTTTTTTTGCGTTTCTTTTTACACTGCCACCTACGCCGCCACACGCTCCTTTTCCGTGCGAAGTGGCAAAAAAATTCTTCTCCGCATCAATTCCGAAATCAATTTGATGATTAAACAAATTTAAAAAGTTGTACTTATTTTTGTACTAGGAGCCGTCCATCCGAGAAATAAACTATTTTTTTTTTACATTAGTTTCTCCAAATTTAAGTTTCAAAATCTCAATCATTTTTGAATTGAAAAGATGTACACAATTTGCATCATGTGATGTTTTCTCCGAAATCATCACGTAATTGATAGGTGTTTTGACTGGATTTTCATCGCGATAATAAACTACGCACGGATGAAGTGTCGCCTGCTGGCTCGCCCAGTGATACGACTGTATTGCATCTTGAACTAGGATAGTATTTTTCAGCAAAATCTAAGGCAACTATAAATTCACCAACGACAGGCGATTCCTTTTTTTTCGAAAAATAAGATGCCTGAGCTTTAGACAAAAGTCATGCTTTAATAAGTCAGGCCAATCTTTTTTCAACGATTCAAGAAGCAGTTGTGTTTCGTCTGTGGTTTCGACAATTTCACATCTGGAAAAAACTATTAAATAGCCTTAGATTTTGTTGAAAATTTTACTTTCCTAGTTCAAGATGCAATACAGTCGTATCACTGGGCGGCGTAGGTGGCTGTGTAAAAAGACACGCAAAAAAAAACAAGCCTCCAACGTGTCCATGATAAACAAATTACTAATCCAAAAAATTTATTTGAGTGGGGAAAGAATTTGTTTAAAAATGTTGAATTTGGTTTCTGCACTCAAGAAAAATACGATTTACAAGACGCAAAATTAACATCCCGATATGAAAATGCAGTAACCATAAAAAACACACATCAGTTTCACCAGTTTAAAGCGATTGGTAAAGAAAAAATTGAGTGCTAAATTTTCTCTGAAGACCAGAGAATTTTTATAAATAACATAGTTAAGAAGAACAAATCAAAGTAGTCCCATCACACGAAAAAATAAAACATATTTCTACAGTTTCTTAATTATTTAAATGTCTTTAATTATGTTAAAGTTTTAAATTACGTTATTCTTATATTATATTAATGTAATTATTAATATATTTAATAAATATTACAATGTTTTACAATCTTATTATTTTTAATTGCAGCCTTTTCTTGTTTCCTGGGTAAGATTAAACAAAGCCTGATATTAAGTGAATATGTTTCGAACAGCGGCATGACAAACTCGCATGCTAACGCGTGAAAATCGTCAGAACAGCGTGCCGCGCAGTAAAAAAATTATTCTTGTGCTTATGTGCAATGTCGGGCAGTGACATTTTTTTTTTATTTATAATCTTAAGTATCTAAGGTATTTATTTATGCCAAAAAAAAGTTAATTTCGGCATGGAGAAAGTAAAAAAATTGATAATTGTTTTAAAAAAATGATTAATTTTTAGGGAAAAACATTTTTTTTTCAACCGAAAATATTTTTTTGGAAAAATACACCTAAAATGGAGAAAAAAACATTCTATACACTTTTAGCCCACGAGCAATATTGTAGGAGCTAGAAATTTTTGAAAAATGATGTTTCAAAAAATAACTTGAACTTTGACACCCTGTATCTAGGCAACCCGTTATTATAACTTAACCATATTTGGTAGATTTCATGTACTCTATTGGTACAACAATTCTACCAAGTTGCAGCTTGATCGGAGACAAATGGTGCGTAGGTGTGCTCACTTGGCGTGATTTGACTCTCCCTCGGGGATTTCCTGCGGACTGTCGTCATCCGACGCGTTATATGGTTTTAGATCCTTGATGTGCGCTCGCGGGTTTCGACGACTGTTTGGATCTTCGAGCTCGTATATTAAGGGGGATACGACTCTGGTGATCCGGTGGGGTCCACTGAACCGAGGTGCCAGTTTTGGTGCGAATTTCTGGGCACCGGAGGAAAGGTACCTCACGCACCTCATCGCCAGAACGATGGGTGGGGTGGAGTGTCGGACCACGGAGGACAGCCCAATAAAGGAGTCGTCGAGCGCGGAGGGTCGGATGAGGACTGGCTGCCGACTCGGGAGAGGCGGGGCGGGCGGGACGCACTACGACCGGGCGCCTCCCCCCACCACTGACGGAAGCCTACGTAAGGGGTTTGGAGGCTGAGGGGAATGGGGGGGATTTGGGAGGGGCAGTATTGGGGGCGGGTGTAACCCTGGGGCTATTTGGCGTCCTCAGTAATATTGCCGAAGAGGACGCCGAATGCCCTGGGACAACCGTAGGGTGCGACACGGGGCGTCGTGCCCGTGTGCCGGGGAACATCGGCAGCAGCGGCGAAACAACGCAGCCACGCCGGGGCCCCTCCGCGGTAACCAGAAGAGACTCTCGCAGGACCCCGATAGACGAGCTTGTGCGTACTTGCGAGAGGGTCGAATCTGCCGAGGACCTGGAGAGGACGGCCGCGTTAGTGTCGGCCTTCTTCAACGGGTCTAAGGAGCCGCGGAGGGGCAATAGCGGGACCGCGGGGAGAGCAGGCAGAGGAGGCCGCCGAGGAGAGGGTGGCTCCCGCGTCCGAGTCCGCGGCCCAGAGAGTGCAGTGGTGGAGGCGACGCGCATCCAAAGTCTGCACCGAAAGAACAGACGTAGGGTGATGAAGCAAGTGCTCCAAGAAGATCGGACTCCTGCCAGATTAATGTGGCAAGGGTCCAGGAGCACTTCTCGACAGTGCATCGCCCTAGAGACGATGGATGCGGGTTGCAGCTGCCACGGTTCGAACCCCCATCGCAAGCCAGTTGCGACGCTCTGGAGGCGCCCTTTGGGGCCGGCGAGGTGGCCAAAAAACTCCGGAAGATGACCAATTCATCTCCGGGGCTGGACGGTCTATTCTACCGGGATCTGAGGGGGCCGACGGAGTAGGTCGTCTGCTGGCCGCTTACCGTAACACCTGCGTGCGATTGGGGGTCGTGCCGGAGCCGTGGAAGGAGTCGCACACCATACTCCTATATAAAAAAGGCTGCGTGGACGACCTATCCAACTGGCGGCCGATAGCAATGGGCAACACCATCGCTAAACTCTTCGCTGCGCTCTTGGCGGACCGGCTAACCCGGTGCTGCAGGAGGCCATTCGGGACGCGCGCCGCCGCAGAAAAGATCTGGTCGTCGCGTGGTTGGACCTGAGCAATGCCTTTGGTTCGGTCCCTCACGCGGCGATAGCCGAGGCCCTGAGGCAGCACGGGGTCCCTGGCGGGACGCGAAATATTATCCTTGCGTCCAGCTGGGGAGCTACGACCCGTGTTCGCACCGCCCAAGGAGAAACAGGCCCTATTAGGATCTCCTCCGGGGTGCGACAGGGTTGTACGCTGAGCCCCATAGTGTTTAACCTGACCCTTGAGCCTGTTTTACGGTCTTTGGCCACTCGAGGGGGCGGTTACATGCTGTGGGGTAGGTCTATTAACAAGCTGACCTACGCGGACGACACCGTACTATTAGCTAGCACCTAGGAGGAGACTGAGGCGCAGCTACGCACCGTGCAGGAGGCGGCAGAGTCGGTCGGATTATCTTTTAACCCGGCAAAGCGTGCTACCACTACATATTGGTGGTGGCCGCAATGCTGGGGTCCGGCCGACGACGTTTAGCCTCCAAAACGGCGTAGTTAAGTCCCTGGGGGTGGGCGAGACATACGACCACCTCGGCATACCCACGGGGTTCCAGGTGCGACAAACACCCATCTCATCGATCGGAGATCTTGTTAGAGACCTCCGAGCGGTGGATGGGTCTGCACAGGCCCCCTGGCAGAAGATCGATGCCGTGGCGACGTTTCTGCTGCCGCGGCTGGACTTCTTGCTAAGAGGAGCCAGCGTCGAGAAGGGACCACTGACCGAGGCCCACCGGCTTATAAAGCAGGCGGCGAAGGGCTGGCTCAACCTCCCGCAGCGAGCGAGTGCGGAGGTGGTTTTCCTGCCCCCCAACCAAGGGGGTGCTAGACTACTCCCGCTCGTGGACATGGCGGACGCACTGACCATCGCCCACGCCCTCAAGTTACTGTCGACGTCGGATCCGATGGTTAGTTTAAAAGTTTTAAGTGCGCCTGATTAGTCATCGAAAAGACTTTGGTCACGTTTTATGTGGCATTAGTTTTACAGTCGAAAAGCTCATCTTGTATTATATGTACTTGATCGTCGTTTGTCGTATGTTACTGTCGATCATTCAAATACGACACAAAGGTTAGGGGCATCGCCAAGGACTCGCTGCTGGACGAGGTTCGGCGGAAGATTGGCCGTGAGCCAGACAATAACATCGTCGCCCAGTACCTCTCGGGTACTTCCGAGGGTGTGCTGAGGCGACCATCCAGTGGTCTCGCCTCGACGTGGAGCGATGCCCGGTCTGCCGCCAGGAGACAAACTAAACATCTTGATCTCTGCTGGCGGTGGAGCGAGCATCGGGCACAGTTCACCCTGGAATGCCATGGGTTGCGAGGTGTAAAGTTATTATCCCGCCCGCCGCGCGGTGGCAAGTTATCGGCCGCCTGAGGGTGGCAGTGGCTGGACATCGGATACCGGGAGTGCCTTTTGGCCAAAAAAGATCAAGGCATGGTTTTCGAGTTGTCGTCTCGATGTGGAGTTTCCAACCACTTCATGCGCGACGTTAGAAATACCCGTTTCGCCGAATGGCGCTTCTTACATCGCGCTCGTCTCGATGTACTGCCTCTGAATGAGGCGAGGCCTTGGGGCGAGGGTGACAAGCGCTGTAGGCGATGCGGGATAGACCTCGAAACTCTCCCTCATGTAATCAGCCACTGTGGCCCCGATGCGGACGCGATCCAAAGTCGCCACAACAACATCGTGGATCGCCTAGCCGCCACGCACCATCTTCCCGGTGACATGCGCAAAAATAGGCCCGTCGAGGGCGCCGAGGGTGAATTGGCGAACATCCGTCCCCACCTTGTCATCCGTGACGAGATAGGGAGGAGGATCACCGTGATCGCCGTGACCGTTCCGTTCGAAAACCGTAACACCGCGTTCGATGAAGCAAGTGCTCGGAAACTGGCCAAGTACGAGCCCCTTGCAGAGAACCTTCGAAGGAGCGGTTATGAGGTCTCGGTGGACGCCTTCGTCGTCGGTGCCCTTAGCTCTTGGGACCCCGCCAACGAGAGAGTGATCGGTCGCCTCAAAATCAATGCGAGATACGCAGCGATGATGAGGCGACTGCTGGTTAGTGACACCATTCGATGGTCCCGGGACATCTATGTCGAGCATGTCTCGGGCGTGCACCAGTATAACACCATAAGCACTGGCGCACGGTCACAGTCTACAGTTGGCGGGGATATGCACCCGCCCCCAACGCGAGGAGAATAAGTTTTCTTTTTTGTTTTGTTTTTTTGTTGTTTTGTCCCTGTTTTGTTGCTTGGCCGAGAAGCCCATTGACGATCCGGCACAGGCATAGATATAGCTAAACTCCTGTGCCGGCGAAACATTTTAATATTGAACCGGGAGATGCGCAGAAATATTAACCTCCCCCGGCTGACGAGGGTCGCTGGACGGTTTTGGGCCGTATAACCCAAAACCTCCCAGCGACCCTAATACTATTTTACATTAAAGCAACGTGCAGGGGGAATTAAACCCTGTGAAAAGTTTTAATGCCCCGACGTGTCGGCCGCGGAAGCGAGAGATTTTTTCTAAACAACTGCGGCCGACAAACTATAATATTTATTTTTAAAGGTTGGACGGAGGCGGGCGTGCCCGACAACCGTCCCGTCTAGCTGATGGAGCGCCGGAGGATAATACCCCATCGACGCCCCATCGGCGGACAGATTACCGTAAGAGCGCGGACAGGGGGGTTTCTAGTTACCCCCCTACCTGTTTTTTTTATGCCCAGGTAGGTCTTTCCTCCTGGGCAAACATGTGTTACCCGTCCGCGCCAAACACTAGTGGTGGGCGGGTGGGAAAAAGATAAGGTATCTGGCTTGGCGTTTCGCTGCCAGTTCCAGACTTCGGTGGACCCAGTCATGGATCAACGGCAACCGTTTCATTCGGTTGTCCAGAACGTCGGATCAGTGGGAAGAGAGTGGGAAGTTGGGGGGGGGGGGGATCTCCTTACGGAGGTTTCGAGTAGGGACTGGATTGCGGCCGTAGTTTAAAAAGGAAGGGGTCATCTGAGTAGACGATTGGACGGCGGTGTTCATGGCGAATGCCAATTCAGGAGGGTGCACGTCCCAGTCGCGGTGGTCATGTGACACAAATGAGCGCATCATCGTCTTTAGAGTGGTATTGGCTCGTTCGACTGTTTTCGCCTGGGCGTGGTACAGGGGAATAGGGGTTGGGGTGATACCTAATTCTTCTAGGTGGGCGAGGATGCGCCTATAGTCGTATTGACTGGCATTATCCGTGAGGAAATATCGGGGGCAGCCCTATCGATTTATGACCAAGTTGTCCAATGCGGTCATGATCGCGGGTCCGATGGCTGCGCGAAGTGGTTTGACCTCGACATATTTAGTAAACATACCCTGGAATACTACAAACAACTGATTCTGCCGTTTGCTTGGGGGGAATGGCCCCATTATGTCGGAGCTTACCGTAACCCAAGGACCTTCGGTGGTCCGCTCAGTCATAAATCCAGGGGGAGCCTGCTGTGAAACCTTTTGCTGTTAGCACGAAGGGCAGCGTGATACGAAGCGCGCAACATCGTGGAAGATGCCGGGCCAGTAGAAGTCCTGTATTATGCGGTGGTATGTTTTGTCCACGCCGAGGTGTCCGGCTTGTGGACAATCGTGAGCATCCCTCAGGGCGCAAGGACGGGATTCAGCTGGTAAAACGAGTTTCCACGCGTCCAGATCGGTTAGGGCGGGTTCGATAATGGGGTGTGGTTATTGATAGTAGATTCTATCATCTTCTATCCGCCAATTCGGGTATTTGAATGGGAAATTACGAATATTTTCCATTTTCTCTACATACCACCTATCCTCGAATTCTCCTATCGCACACAGGGCCTCCTCAACGTTCTCATACATCCGGGATAAAGCGTCGGGCACGACATTAAGATGACCGGCACGGTGTTCTGTTTTTATGTCATAGCCCTGCATGGCCAAGGACCAGCGGGCCAATCGACCTGTCGGATCTCGCAAATTTCGCAGCCAGGTGAGGCTGCTGTGGTCGGTTATAACCTTGAAGTGAGTGCCCTCGATGTATGGTCGGTACTTCTTCACCGCCCAAAGTACTCCGAGGCACTCCTTTTCAGTTACCGTGTACTTACGCTCTGCCTTAGTGAGGACCCGAGTAGCGAAACAGATTAGGTGTTCCTCGCCATCGACCTCCTGCGTAAGTACTGCGCCGAAGGCGAAGTCGCTCGCATCCGTCTAAAGGGTGAAGGGAAGGTCAAAGTTAGGGCGTTTCAGGACGGGGGTGTGGGCAAGGGAATTTCGAAGCGACTCGAAGGCTTCTTGGTGCTCATCGCCCCAGGACCATGGGGTGCCTTTCATGAGTAATCTAGTTAGGGGAACGCGATCACGCGAGAAATTTGGGAGAAAACGGGAATACTATCTCACCATTCCCAAAACGCGACGCAGCTGTTTGAGATTAGTGGGGGCGGAAATTCTAAAATCGGGGCAGTTTTGTCGGGGTCGGTCTTCAACCCCTCCCGATTGAGGACGAAGCCCAGGTACTTGACTTCATCGCGAAAGAATTCACTCCTCTCGAGGTTGAGTTCCAGTCCGGCATCCCGTAGTGCCGCCAGGACAAGGCTCAGATAGTGGAAGTGCTCCTCCTCATCGTCCGTCGCGATAATAATATCATCGAGATACGCAAATACATCGGGCTCCCATGCCGGATCGATGATGCGGTCCACCAGGCGCTGGAACGTGGCAGGCGCGATCGTCAGCCCGAATGGCATTCGGCGAAACTGGAAGAGGCCACGGCCCGGGACAGCGAACGCTGTTATCGGCCGACTCCGGGGCTCGACAGGGACCTGGAAATAGGCCTGGCTAAGATCGAGTGCTGTGATGCATCGAGCACGACTCAGCCCAGCCAGAATCCGGTCCATGGTGGGGAGGGGGTAGGCGTGCTTACGCGTGATCTTGTTTACATCGCGGAAATCCACGCAGAACCGAAAAGTACCGTAGGAAAAAAAAATCGGCCTCTAGGAATCTCTTCAGAATTTAGTTAGCTTCAATTTAAAAAAAGATTATTAAAATCGATGGAGCGGATCGCGCTGAATATTAATTTGAGCCTTTTATCGCCTCTTGAACTACACAGTGCTACGGCTGCTCCAGGAATTATTATCCAGGTCCATCCTGATACCGAACGTGCGTAGGAAATCCACTCCAAGGACACATTCGTAAGTCAGGGGGGCCACCCGGATATCGAAATACTCCACTTGATCATCGAGTGTCAAGAGGAGAGTAACTAACCCAGCAAGGGGTACTAGGGACCCATCGGCGACGTGAACTTGCTCGTCTGCATCCCTGACGAAGAGACCCACGAGACTTGTATGATTTCGTCGCTCCCGTGTCGACGAGCGCACGAACCGGTGTTCCATTTAGGGACAGGGTTAGGAAAGGACGGGGATCCGCATCGTGTAGTGATATCGGGGTTGGAGTTATGGGCTCCACTGACGCGAAAGATTCGGAGGGGGAGGTAGGGTTTGGTCCGGTACTGTCCAGGGGGGGCCTGTGGAATGCTGCCCCCCCCCCCCCCTTTAGCAGTTTCCCGAGCGCTTACGCTCGCAAACGGGGAAATTATTACTATCACGCCCTAAGTAACCGCAGACTCTACAGAAGTACCCGAGGGGGTGTGAGCACTCGCGGTATGCGTGACCTGTTTGTTTGCAGTTGAAACAGCGGACCGCAGTGCTGGTGGGGGACATGTTGTGCACGGGAATGGGGCGATTCTTCGGCGCTACTTCCGACCGCGTTGGAATTCGCAGTGTAAGGGTTGTTGTTTGCGGGGCTAGGGGTAGGGGTGGGGGTGGTTGTCGCGGCGGAGGGAGTGGCCTCCTGGTCTGCATTCGCGGGGTATTTGTTGGAGGGGTATTCAGCAATGCCGTTGCATCCGCCACCACTGTGTGGGGTGAGGGGGAGTTCGAGCGTGAGACGCGGCCGCTAACCTTTCCGAACGCTGGGTACACTGACTGCGCGGCCGGGGGTGAGCGCCGGTATGCCTTCTCTTGGGTCGCGACGCTCTCTACCTGCCGTCCTAGTCGTAATAGGTTGGCGAAATCGGAAACCTCCTCTCGACGGATATGTTTCGCGATGCCAGGGCGAAGATTTTTGACGCAGATGTCCATCTGTTCGTCGACTGACGGTGGCAACGAGAGCAGCCGGAACAGGCTTCGTAACGCTACGATATATTCGCGCACCGGTTCGTCGGGACCCTGGGTGCGAAGGGCGATCTCCCTCTTGATGCTGGCCTCTGGGCTCCGGTGTCCATAAGCATTGCGGAAGTACCGTATGAAACCGGGGTACGTATTCCAGCTATGGCGCTCTACCCGGGACCAGGCCAGGGCTGCTCCCTTGAAAGCCTCCGGAAGAGCTCGAAGTAGGTCGTCTTCGTGAATGTCGCGACTGGTGCTATATTCGATAAATTTGGTGAGGAAATCTTCGGCATCCTCACCATCCTCATCTGAAAATCGGGGCCCGTGAGTCCTCCAGTGTTCGATGGGAGATTTGCCCCAACGAATTCCGGATTGCGACCAGCTCGGAATGAACGAGGGGTTATTGGGAGGGTGAAGGGAACCAACACGAGTTCTGGCCCCCGGTGGGTTTGCGGAAACATCGTACGTTAGATCGGTGGGGAAATGTACGGCCGGGGCAAAGAGGTTGAATTAGCTACTAAGATTTGGCCTGGAGGGGGCAGTGTTCAACTCACTGGTTGTCGTGGAGAAAGGGAGGTAAGTGGATTGGGAACTGGAAGTGCTCACCTCGGTTGGGCGAGGATCCGTAGGGGGAAGGGATGAGGATGTAGGTTGGGGACCAAAAGGATTTGTCAGGGGAACACTTTGTGAATTAGGGAGGACGTCACCCGGAGCGGAGGGGATCTCAGTTGCACTAGGGTCAGCGAAGGGTGCATTATTTCCGCCGAAATCCTCTGAGGGCTGAGAATTGACCCCGTGGTTGAAAAATCCGCAGTTCCTTCTGCGAAGGTGAGGGGGTCGCGAAAGAACGCGCGCGATTGGTCAGAAGGAAGTTGGGTCTTGGGAAACGCGAATGCTTTAAGGCGCGGATTAGAGTTTTTGGTTACATGGCCGGGATGTTCGGATTGGGTAGCATTGAACGACTCGTTCAAAAGGCTCCCTATTATTGGACAGCTGATGGCCTCCTTTAACGTGAACGGGGGGCTATCGCCCCTCCCGTCTATTATTGGATCCCAGCCGACCTTGGTGTCAGGAAATCTCTACAACAGTGTGTGTCGCACTAGCCTATCGCGTATGGCTTCCATCGGGCCGGAATTCTGGATTTAAGTGGAGGGGGAATAGGCGATGTGCGGATGGGGTCCATTGTATGGCACACGAGTACGAGAGGAGAATGATAAAATAGAGAAAACGCAAGAAAAACCGAAAAGGGGAGAAGGGAAAAACAAAAGAATAAAAAGAACGAACGCAAAATAAAAAGCAACAAAAAAAAAATGAAACGACAAGTCCTTTAAAGCCTGAAAATCTTCGGGTTCGGAGTGATACGATTTTCTACGTCGCGTTAGGAGTTTAGGCAACCCGGAATCCGAAGAGACTTTAGACCGACTATATGATTTTTTTATATACTCTCGGGACGAGACAAAAAAAAAAAAGAAAATAGGCTTTTGTATGTCGCACTCGAAAGTTTTTCCGGACGCTACACTGACACCACAAATCTAAACTTAGTAAAGATTTGTGACCAATTTTTATTATGGTAGAAACAGGGACCAAATGCGGGGATGATACAGGACCAGGAGTGGGGGAAAACGCAAGCACTTAGAAATAAACAAAAAATGATTCTAAAGTAATGAGAGTTCGGGGAAAAGAGGGAGGAAAGTGGAAACAACAGATTAGCGTATTTTGAATCGGTTACCGAAATGTAACAATAGTCCCTATTTGCGGGATTATTGCTACCTTTATGTTTCGAATAGTTCCAATGATTTTGAAAATTCTTATGCCAACCTTCGGCGCACTTGGAACTAAGCCAATTTTCAAAATAGGCTTTTCAAAGAAAAAGTTTGGAAAAGAAAAACAAGGTCACTAATCGGTATCGATAAGGGAATTTGAATAAGGTATAGTTTGCGCGAGTAAACAAACAACTATGTCGTAAATAATATTTGAAAGACAACTATATTGAAAAAAATACTTGAAAAACAACTACGTTGAAAATAATACTTATAAAGACAACTATTTTCAACTATTACTTTTTTAAAAAGCAACATACAAAAAAAAAACAATTTCCTTACAAAAGTCAAAAGTAGCAAATTGGAAATTCTCAGAACCGGAATCTCCAACCATGTGACGCGCAAGTCAAAAAGAAAAGGGAATGTCCGGTGAACCGGCGGGGGACGGAAAAGAAAGACGGGGAACACGTCCACACCGTATCTCCACACGAAAATTTGACGGCACTTTTAGACACGAGGCACGCGATTTACACCGGTCCGTAGAAGCTTTACATTTTCGTTTTCTCGACACTTTAGAAAATGTTCGCTCGGAAGGCCGGATGCGAAGTGTCTCTTCGTGATAAAAGCGCCGGACACCCGGCGAAAATCTCAGCACCAGGCCAAAAAGGGGGGCCAAAAAAGAGGAAAAGAGAGGGGCCGGTCCTTATCGTCTCATGGCTATCTACGCGAGGCCCATAGAGAGCGAGAGAAAGACAGAGCGACTATATCGAAGGCGTCGATTGAGGGAAAAATCTCCCCCACTGACGAAAGATGATGGAACACTGGAATAGGGGGCAAGAATACGCCCTACTCTTCGTGTACCCGGGCGTGATAGTGGCACCCGGGAAGAACGGCAACGTGGCAAACACCAATGGGCGGCATAGCCGACTGCAACGTGGCGGTATCAAATCCCGAACGATGTGGGTGCGTTCACGCTGCGGCTAGTAGGCCGGTAGATGGGGCTCGAGCGTCGTGTTTGGGGCGGAAGAATCGCCATCATGGACGCGCCATCGAGCCAACATGAAGTCGATAATACCACAGCCTGCCTGACCGACGGACGGAAACTTGATCCGAGACAGTTCGTTTATAGAGAAATAAATCGAATTTTTACGGAGGGCACTCCGCACGGCTCCGGTACTGCCAGGAGGGGTCGATCGGTGACGCCTGGTCACAATGGAAAGTGTCTTAGATATTACAAGTATTGCACCCTACTTAAAACTACCAGCCATGCGTTTCGGGTATACGGGTAATCTATCGTCCCCCCCCCCCCCCCGCACTCCCTTATTAATACAAATATTCATTTTCGTAAAATGTCTGGATCATGTTTTATAATATCGACCGGGGAATCCGATCGCGACATTGACTTTGACCTCTGACATGCCCGTCGTGGTCATTTTTAGGACAACATTGGAATTTCAAATGGGAACCCCTAATTTTCGCTCCGAAATCAGAAAGAGCATATAGTTTTACATTCAATAATATATTCACTAGATGGATCGAAGTTATTTTTAAAGAAATGTATTCACTTATATTTGTTTTTTCTTTGGATTTGTACGTATTAGGGTCCATGGGTTTTGGGGTTTATGGGTTTTGGAGTTATGGGTCCTGTGATTTTAAGTTTATTTGGTTTTGTAGTTAATGGGGCTTTAAGATTAAGGAGATCTTAACATTGTAAAAACTTTGGGGTTTAGGATTTTTAGGATTTATGTGTTTTAGGGTCTAGTTTTGTCTGAGTTTTGCGATTTATGGGTTTTCACGGTTATGAATCTTGAGATGTTAATTTTAATTAGTATTGCATTTAACGGGTTTGTAAGATTGAAGGGTGTTTGAAGCGTTTTAAGGATTTAGGGTGTTACGTAGCTTCCGTCCCACCCATATTTTATCATTTATTTCAATAAATAAACTTACTATCAATTATCCAACGTGAGAATATGCACGAGGTGCATTCTCGCATGGTGAAGCCGACCGAAGGAAGTGCACCCTCAGCATAATCCCACGGTTGGAAAGAAATCCGACGACTAACTCCGCCGCGCTCTCGTTTCGAGACCGCATCGGAGAAGTCAGTTGGTGGACGGGGTACAAATAATAAACGTCGCGGATATTAATTAAAAATCCTAATCCACCACTCACGCTGTTACGACCATCGGGTCGTAACTTAGGATTTTATGGGTTTATGGATTTTAGGGGTTCATGGGTTATTTTTGGTGTTTTACAGGTGTAGGATATTTTTTTCGGACTTCAATGTTACAATTCGCCAGTAGAAAAAAATTTTAAACTGAAAACATGATGCATATTTTGAGCAAAGTTTTGTTATCCTATATCATCTGATCATTAAAATCATCCAATTCTACAACAAAAGTGTAGGAGGTTTTAAATGCCTTAGCCCACACATCGTGTAATCGGAAGTCACCCCTTCTTCCCTGAACGGTAAGGTATTATGGGGATGGATGGATGGGTGTACAGATCTGTAAACGGAGTATATGCATATAATCGTATTTTTGTCTATGCTATCTTATACTACGTATATTGAACTAGTTTCTAATCTTACCACGATCGAGACTTTGGAAGTCGTAGGGCGTTCTATTTCTCATCACAGTATATTCTATCCGCGCTCTGCAACATTGGAACTTGTTTTGAAAGCGGTCAGGGAGAGTTAGAACGTATGCTCATATCAGTTTTATGGACATCTTGAATAGCATCAGAAATTCTGATGAAATTAAAAGTAGACAGTATCATTTTCGACGGGTAATTGCGTATTGTATAATCGCATCGCTGAGCTCACAACCCCATTATACTAAATTGAAGCCTGCCTGAACTCACTTACCATTGCTGGCTTTCCACTTGACTTTTGGCTTTTTGCAGAGCTTCGTGTAATTGAAAAAAGGGCGAGTTTGTTTATATCCATATCGAGTGATATCTAGTAAAATTTATATCTCCGGACGCCCCACGAACATTCGTTTTCCGTGATTTGAAGGATTAATTAAAGTAGACGAAGTAAAAACTGAAGCAGGTATCCTCCAGAAGTTATGTACTGCTGGTAAAGTAGTTCATCAACATTATCGTTCCGGGTTTTCCCAGACTCCCGTGCAAATGCAATGGAGAAGGGTTAATTCGTTATGCGACACGCAGTATTGGAGGTACTGGCCTTGGGTAGGTAATGCCTTGTATTGTGTGTATAGTATTTTCTTCCAATGTCTTCGATTGTATGGCCAATCTATTCACCCGGGAGTTCATTCCCGAATAGGCTTAAAATAGGTCATGAAAGTGAGGGATAATTCCTTTCGCCTATACTTTTTCATATAATTCTTCCTACTTATGGAAATAAGAAGTTGTTTTCGTATGCAATAAATATTTCCAATTACTGCGAAATTGACACAGTCGAATAAAAATCACACGTTTCAAAGGCGTCCCTAGCGACCTCTAGTATTTTTGTATGAAACCATTATTAATTTAGTTTACGCCCAGAAAAGTGCTTCAATTCTGTTTTCAATTGCGAAAGTTTCCGGATTTATTATCTTTGCTCCAGTTCCGTTTTGTCTGTCGAACAGTCAAGCGCCCAAAAATCGAGTAGTGGTTTTTTTTTGTACGCACCGCATTAATCGCGCCGAATAGTATAAGTTGTCTCACTAAAATCAGCATAAAACAACAAATTTAATTGTGAAATTAAAATAAATTTGGATTCCGACTTCAATAATTTATGCGTTAATTTGTTTTCATGCCCCGCGGACCTGGACCGCGCAAAGTTTCATTGGGCTTGCGGCTTTATATCTCAACACACCCGCGTAACAAAACATAAGTAAAAGAAATGAATGTCACCTTCACATTGCATTCGATACGAAACTTATTGTTGGAGGTCATAAAGGCCGATATTTCTCGTCTGGGCTCTATTACAACGGCATTATCCGAGAGCTCGACAGATGGGAGAACGGCATAAAATGAATTCCAATATAAAATGGGGTACTATCCACAGCTTAAAACTGGCGTAATCGGTAACAAATGCAAGAAACATATTTTTGTTATAAAAATTATTATCTAAAAATAACGAAAAGATAGATATGAGAATCAATATTTAATATTTACCAAATTCAAACTGTACAGTTTTTATGCGTGAACTTCTACGTATCAAGTTTTACCATCTGATAATTTGTTTAAGAGCGTACTAGTCTTAGAACTGTTCAAATGTCGATATCTCACTGGTCTTTCAGGAGGGAAATTTGCCATACAAAATATTATAATTGAATAAGAAAGTAATATTGTGCCTACACATCAAAACAACCTAGTAGTGTTTAACAGGACAGTCCTGACGTTATGGCGGCGTAAGGGTAATTGTAGTGATTGTGATGTTGTTAAATGATATATATCTGTAATAAAATATTTCAAATCTCCATTTCACAAAATTTTAAATAATGATATATTAATTTCAGATAATAGGCGTAGATTTTGTATTTTTTATCCAAAAAAATGTCCTGAATCGCCGTAAGAGTGTGTTAGAAATTGAAGCTTACAATGAAAGTTTTTCCACAAGAGTTTGTGTCGTGGAGAAATGTAGATATTACGTAAGTATAACAAACTAACTGAACATACTACTTATCCATACATTTTATGGAGTTAAACCTTTTTAAAATAGGCGAAAAAATTTACATCATTTATTTTCAAACATCAAACTTATATGTTTATTTTTATGCGAAACGGATACTTCCAGGACCGAAATACATAAATTTACGATACTTCAGGGATCTTTGTATAGTTTCAGGACGGTCCTGGAACTTTTGACTGATTTTCACGATAGTTCCAGGGCAAATTTCACAACTGATACTTCCAGGACCTATAGCCAAATTTAGGCATAACCGAGCGTAGGCGACGTTCTGAGGGGGTAGGTTAGGATAGTTCTTAGGGGCAATGCCCCCCCCCCCCCAATACACGGAACCGAGTTAGTCACATTAAAAACAATTCACACTTTTCCAAAAAGTATACTTGTCATAAAAAGCGTATAATACAAGGACTGCCCCTGAACTATGCATTTCGGACAATTATATATATACAGGGTGATCCAAAAATCCCGGAACACCAAAATATCTCAGCGAGAGGACAAAAGTTGAAGGATTTTCCGCTGGCTATTGAATAGCGATATTGAATTTGACCTTGAACGAAGACCTTGAAGGTTATTTCAAGGTCAAGTTGATTTTTTTAAATGGAAACCCCTGTGACCTTGCTGCAAAAATCGACCATATCATATTCGAACGCAAAATTTTATGCTCTTTTCGAATCCGTGAAAGAAAATAGCAGTTTCAAATTAAAAAAATAAACTTGACCTTGAAATAAACTTCAAGGTCGTGTTCAAAATCAAATTCTCTGGTACCATTAAATAGCCCGGGAAAATCCTGAAACTTTTCTTCTGAAACATTTTCCCCGAAAATGTTCTCTCGCTGAGATATTTTGGTGTTTCGGGAATTTTGGATCACCCTGCACTTTTGGCTTACCGTCGGAAAAGTTTCTAAATGATGTCTAAGTAAAGAAATTTCACTTTATTTGACATATAAATGAAGGTAAATATAAAAAATGAAATAAAGTTACACAAATCGCAATTTTTTCCATTTTTTTTCTATTATTCCAATCTAACTCAGTCGCCTCTATACATTGCCTTCTATACTATGCCTTCCGGTTCCGGTGAGTACTAAGTAGCATTACTTATTTTTCGCTCTGTCATTTTGGCATTTTTCTGCTGTATTTTGGGCTTCGGGCGACGTTTTTTTGAAATCGACACTGGACCCGTTTCATGGCGGTTGTGTGGAGCACTGATCGTTAGGGTGACAGGTCTTCTAACCTATAATTTGCACGTGGCTGAATGTCCATCCCTGCACTGCGGCTGTGACAAGTGCTGCCAGCTATTGAGTACAGTCACGAACTACATGAAATTGCAGTCTTGCGCAGTAGGTAACAACCCGGTCGGTAATAATTGATTGGCTACACTGATACATTTTACCTTCTGTTGGCAACATTTAAATTTTGAGTTGATCACCTGCAGTTCTACGTCTCAATTTCGTTTAGTAGGTATAATATACGAGAAATCCTAGCTATCGTTTGTCCTGGATACACGTAATCATTTTAGCAAAATGGAGGAAGCGTGCTTCACTTGTGATAAACCTCTCACTGATAGCAAGGCATTAAAATGCATTGTATGCAAAAGCAAATGTCATCCTGAATGTTGGCCTGTAACGGGCGTCAAAACAGACGAGGGACTATATATTTGTTGCCTCGCGAATAGGGGACGGAAACGCAGGGGCGCGGATAACTTACTTCAGCCACCACGTTTTTTACGGTCTGCCAGTGTATCGTCTGTCGAATCGGCTGCATCGGACGGGACCCTACGAGGCACTGTAGATCTGCAAAATTTTTATAAAGAATTTAAAAGTACCAGTGCAATACTAAATGACAAATTGGATAAGGCCTTAAAGTTATCCTCTAAAGTAGAGAATATTGAGAAGAAAGCTGATGCGAACACATCCGAAATTAAATTGCTGCGCAGTGACTTAGTAAAATCACGTGCCATTGCAGGCTACGAGGCTCGAAACTCGGAATTAATCGTTTCTGGAGTAGCAGAACGGAGAATGAAGACTTAAGAGAGATTATAATTAAAATATCCAAGGTATTAAACGTCGTTCTTGGTCCGAATAAAATTTTAGCTGTACACAGACTTAAACCTAGAAATAATGCCATGCATTAAGTCACAACATCGATGAACCAACAATCACCCAGACAATATTCCATTCTGGCCAAATTATCGTCATCACATTTGAGATCGGCATTTATTGTACAAGCTAGGAAGCACCGAAATCTCGTATCCACTATGGTAGACGAAGCACTGCCTAGACAACAAATTTTCCTTAATGAACATCTGCCTCCTGAGGCGAGAGATCTACTGAGGAAAGCTAAAGCTGCCTCTCGTGGGATGCCTGCAAAACGTTGTTACGTTTACAACGGAATAGTCCACTATCGCTCGGCAAATGGTGAACCTGCTATCGAAATCTTAACTGATGAGGACCTCGCCCAGATTTCAATTTGAGGAGACGCGCGTGACTGTCAATCTGTAGCAAATTCTGTTGATACGCCTGTGTCGACTGTTACCAACTATAATAATTTCAAAATATGCCATACAAATGTGCAATCGTTAGGTTCCGTTAATAAGTTTGCAATGTTCACAGAATTTTTTACAAATAATTATTTTCATGTCATTTTGCTGATGTTTAATTCACTTTCTACTGACAAACAATTCAACTTAAAAAACTACGTGCTATTGCGAAATGACAGACAGGGGAAACGTGGGGGTGGCGTTGCCGCGTATGTACATCATTCTCTGAGTGCTGATGTTTTTTAACATCTAAATATGTTTTGAATGAACCCGAATACATGATTTTTTATTTAATTTTTGATTTAACGGTAGATCACAGCACGAAAATATTACTGTCAGTCATTTACAGACGTCCTATAGCATCTTATTTAACTAATTTTGAAGACTCGCTAGAGAGATACAGCCACGCATATAACGATATCATAATATTCGGTGATCTAAACATCGATTTAAATAAAATGAACTCTGCCACATTACATTTGCATGAATTTGCCTCAGACAATGGTCTCTCCATTATTCCGTTTGCCTCGACACATCATAGCCATTTATCGTATACATGGATAGACCACTGCCTGGTGCTGGATTCCACTAAGGTGATTCATTCAGGCCAGATGCCTACTTCTTTTGTTTCGGGCCACGATTTAATACACATCGAGTATAGTATCAAAGTTCACACTAAAGCCCGTGAAGTGGTAACTTGTAGAAACTATAATCGCATCAACATAAACAACTCATTGTCAGATCTGGACAATGTCAATTGGTCAGTCTTTCTCACTCTCCCAGATATCAATGAGGCATTTGATTTTTTCACGTCTACTCTACAGTCTATTCTTGATGAACATGCACCGCTACACTCTTTTCGGCCTAAATCGACGTTTGCCCCATGGCTTACACCGGAATTGCAGCATGCGCGCCTAGTATAAATCGCTGATTTCAGCTGCTAGACGCACGCGAGACCGACATATTAAATTGCGACTAACCGTACTTCGGAAAAATTTCAGGCAAATATGGTCGCGGACCAGAGACAGCTATTATGCCTCCAGGCTCGCTGGGATAAAAGATTCCAAGGTGTTCTGGAGGGAACTACGAGGGGTGGGTCTGGTGAAGTGCAAAGTACACGATTCACCACTATGCTGCTCTGTTGACGAAATTAATATGTTCTCGGCCTCTTTATCACAAAACCTTACGGACATATCAACAATAGACCTTACTCCGCTTATTTACCATACCAATTTCTCACAGGATCGCTTATTTTTTACGTATTATACACCTGAAGTTCTTTGTGGGCATATGAAGAGTATATCATCTGAAGCTAAAGGTGTGGATGGACTAACACGCTCGTTTCTGTTGAAATGCCTACCTGCAATTTTCCCATATTTGTTGCACTTATTCAACCAGTCTTTACAGACATCATCATTTCCATCACTATGGGAAGCAGGCCCTGTTAACACCAATTAACAAAATTAGTTCACCTTTGGGTCCCGCAGACTACAGACTTATTTCGATTCTGTGCATGCCCTCTAAACTGTTAGAGCGTATTGTGTATGAGCAGGTTACTAAATTTCTGAACAGCAGAAACTGGTTTGACCAATACCAATCGGGCTTCCGTAAACACCATAGTACTCAGACGGCCCTTTTATTCGTCACAGAGGAAATCCGCTTGGCTATTGAGGAAGGCATTCTCGTTGTGTTGATCCTTTTTGACTTCAGCAAAGCGTTTGATCTTGTTGATCATGTCTGATGATCAAATTCTGTCCTAACATAGTTTGCGTCATATCTTGGGGGACGACAGCAGTCGGTTTGTGGGCCAGATGGAAAAGTCTCATCTAGGTTGCCAGTGAAAGCCGGAGTACCGCAAGGCTCGGTTCTTGGTCCTCTTCTTTTTTCACTCATCATCAATGACCTGCCTTCTGTTTTTCAGCATTCGTCTCATGTTATTTTTGCTGACGATACACAGATTTTCTTGAAATGTCGACCTGGAAACATTATCATAGGCGTGGAGAGAATTACGTTTGATGCGCAACGATTCACTGACTGGGCTGATAGAAATAACCTGGCAATTAATATTAAAAAGACTAAGCTACTATTATCGGTGGATCACGAAACATTAGGCACCTAGATTTGGTCAATATTCCTAAAGTCGTAGTTCGTGGACAGCCATTGATTTGGACTGTCACAGTTCAAAACCTCGGGCTACATTTTGATCAGACGCTTTCATGGCGTGAACACATTATTAAGCTATCTTGTAAAGTCTACGGTACGCTGCGGATGCTTTATGCTAGTCAGAGGGCTTTATCTGAGAATTTAAGGTGTCAAATGATCACTTCTGTAGTACTTTCGTATTTTGATTACTGTGCTGTAGTCTACAATGCCATTGATAGTACCCCAAAGTTAAAAGTACAACGGATGTTTAATGCCTGTATACGTTTCATTTGTCGAGTCCGAAAGTATGAACACATTACTTGTTATCGGCGTAGACTTGGCTGGTTAACTGTCTCAAATCGTAGGCTATATTTTATAGGTTGCTTGACTTATCAGATCATGTATACCAAACAACCGCATTACTTGTATCAACGCAATCTTTGGCGCTGTGATATCGTCTCGCGTGAGCTCCGGCCTAGAAGGGCAGTATTAAGAATCCCTACTCATCGCACACAGGTATTTACAAATTCTTTAATTGTAACATCTAGCACGTTGTGGAACTCTTCCTCGCAATATCACAGCTAGTACGACAGTTCAGTCTTTTAAGAGTAGACTTTTTCAGTACTTACGGGACGCTGATACGTCCGGCCGCGATGTATTACAGGCTTTTTATTCTTAATCTGTGTAATATAATCTATCCGTAAATATTTAATTATTATTATATAGGCGCGATATTATAATTTTAAGTATTTTTTAGTCAACTAAGGTACCTGCGAAGTGTTATTAAAATACCATAAATATTATTCAATAAAAAATTAAGCGGCACATATGGAGATATTACTCATTGGAATTAGACGCAACAATTTAGCCATGTGTATACATATTATTGTAAGCACTTTGTAACGATTTGATGGTTTACTTAAGGGATTTATAATCCTGTGTCATTAATAATAAACTAAACTAAACTAAACATATTATAAAATTACCTACGAATAAGCTATAGAGATTGAAAAAGCCTACAATTTACTCCAATAACATTTTGCGATTCGATAAAATTTAACCCTAAGATAACCGAAAGTTCGAAATCATGGAGTTACACCTCATACACCAAATACACGATACCAACATCACGACTTAGATAGGCTCTTGTAGGTTTAATTTTTAACGACTCGGAAAAAATATTTATTTTATTTGTTTGCTAAAACTTTGAAGATGATAATCTCATAATTTTTCACCAATGACGATCACATTCCCTCCATGTTTCCTATCGATTGGAAGGCTCAACCTTGTCTGACTATCCTTGACAAGAAATGTACGATTCTATCTGAAATATAGTAATCTGACAACAAATTGGGAAGTGTTATCAGGAAAGATGGACAAATTTTAGATTAGAAATGTTCAATTACTGACTACATCTTGACATTTTAATTTTTAAAAATTTAATTACAATTATAAATTTAACTATATTTCATAATAAATAACATTTAAGGCCTATGTGAACCACCAAGATATTTTTGCAACAACCTATTTTTTAATTTTCCCATTAGCGATATTCTGAAGTCAGAAAACTCGTTCTGCACATTTCAGAATTGTTGCAAGTGTTAGAAAATTAGTATACTAACATGCAAATTATAGATGGAATCGCCACGGATTCCAGGCCGGGAATCGAACCCGGGACCTTTCTATTGCCGGTAGAATGCCCTTGCAACTGAGCTACCTTAATCTCTCTCTCTCGAGTTCGCAACATTAATTTCGAGATCTTGCTCTCATTTTTTTTCGAAATTACGAAACAATCTCAAAAAATATTGTTTTATTTAATAAAATATACGCATACAAAGAATGATAATATAATAATAATAATTTAAAGTTAGAGTTGGTTTGGTCACACAGACCAAAAACCTGAGTGCTTGGGTAGTCCCTTTGCACTCCTCCTATGACCTCCTTCTATATGGCACGGCGCATAGCCATCCAGACCGCGGCCATGGTCGCAGCCTCCATGGAGGTGATATCCTGCCTTGTCAGTGCAGGTTTGCCCATCCCTTCCACTCTATGTCTAGTGGTGGCATGGCATTCGCAAAGAATGTGTTCGGCGGTTTCTACCGCCTCTCCACAGTACCTGCAGGCCGTCGAGTCTGACAGTCCTATTTTGTGGAGATGTCCCCGGAGATCCCCGTGCCCAGTGATCATTGCCACCAGATCTTTGGCCACCGATCTTTTGGCATTCAGGAATACCGGTTTCCATCTGCAGGGCCAGCTGTCGCCAATAAAGAGTTTGGCTTGCCTGCATCCCGGTGTGGAACCCCATATCCTTTGGTGTTCGAGCTCAACCTTCGTCCGGAATGCTTCCCGAGCGAGGTTTTTGCACACGCCCACCACGGGTGCGGGGCCAATAAAATTCTTTGTTGCTGCCAGTTTGGCTAGCTTATCCGCCATCATGTTGCCCTTGAATCCACAGTGGCTTGGGATCCAGCGCAGCGTGACGCGGGTTTTCGCAGCTAGTCTATTCAGGGACTGGTAGCAGTCCCAGACTAGTCCTGACCTTGTGCTAAAGTTGTTGAGGGCCTGTAAGGCTCCCCTGCTATGAGAAAAAATGGTGGTATTATTACCGTTATCCTCATTCAGCGCTCTGTATGAACACTGAATGATAGCCATTAATTCTGCTTGCAAAACAGTGGTGTAGGCTCCCAAGGGGTATGTGGACCCTTTTCCACCACTTCCTCTGTATACCCCTGCCCCACTCCCCCGCGCCCCAACCGACCCATCTGTGAACCAGTTGTTGCCGTTGAGTAGTGCCGCATGGTTGCTTTTCCAGTCTTCTCTGGTCGGGAGACTGATTTTGTATTTTTTGTCAAAAAGATAGCGTGGTGACGTGTGATCTGCGATCTCGTCTAAGACGCTACCCCGAAAGTAGGCATCCAGTGGTCCTGTTCTTTTGACAGAGCTCCTGTACCCACTCTTTGCTTTGATCCTGCGCCAGGCCTTTGCGGCGTCGACTTTCAAAGTTATGTGAAAGGGCTCTATATCCAGGAGAACACCTAGCGCCGCCGTGGGGGTTGACCTCGCAGCGCCCGTGATACTCCTGAGTATGAGCCCTCTCACTTTCTCTAGGTCCTTGACAGCCGTAGCCATAGTGGACATGTTCCACCAGGCCAGTGAAGCATAGGTCAACCTTGGCTTCAGTATAGCCTCGTATATCCATAGCATAGTGGCCGGCTTGAGGCCCCAGCTGCTGCCTATGGTGCGTCTCATTAGCCATAGGGAAGCTGTGACTCCGGCACATCTGTCTTTCAGATGTTTCTTCCAGCTAAGCTTGCTATCTAGAGTCACCCCGAGGTATTTGGCTGTTTCCGCGTACTCTAGTCTGTGTCCAGACAGAGTGAGCAGACAGACACGGTCCCATTTGTAGTTTCTGGTGAACACCAGCACCTCTATTTTCCTAGGGTTTATAGAGAGCCCCGTTTCCTGACACCAGTGCTCCACAAATGTAAGTGCGCGCTGCATTAAACTTGTCAGCGGACTCAAGAACGGCCCCCTGGCAATTATCAGAGCGTCGTCCGCGTATCCCGTGACGTGTAGTCCAAGCTCCGTGATTCCAACCAGGAGCTCATTCATCACTACATTCCATAGCAGTGGTGAACCCCCCCCCCCCTTGTGGACATCCGGAGTCAACATTGCCCCGGATTTTCGTATCACCTTTCTCCGCTCGCAGACTACGATTCGCCAGCATGTGGTCCACCCAGTCCACGATTGGTTCCGGTGTGTTGTGCATCTTGAGGGCTCTCCTTATCACTCCTCGCGCGGTGTGATTGAAGGCCCCCTCAATGTCCAGCAGAGCGCCCACTGCGAAGCCCCTGTTCTCCAGCTGGGTCTCAATCAGTGAGACAGCCTGATGCAGTGCCGTCTCAGTGGAGAGACCCGTTCTGTAGGCATGTTGGCTCCCGTGCAGTGGGCATCGTGCTAGGACCGTCTCCCTCATGTACCTATCCACGAGTCTTTCTACTAACTTTAGTAAAAATGACGTTAGACTGATTGGTCTGAAGTCCTTTGGCGATTCATAACCGCATCTCCCTGCTTTAGGTAGGAAAACCACCTTAACTCCCTGCCATGCACTAGGCACATGGCCCAGGATGAGACTAGCTGCAGTTAGTCTCATAAGTGGTCCTATGATCATATCGCCAGCTCTTTGAAGAAGAGCTGGATAGATTCCATCTGGCCCCGGTGACTTATACGGACTAAAGGAGTGTACGGCCCACCTTATCCTCACAGGGGTGACGATCTCCCGAGCGATTCGGCGTCCAAGTTCTCTGCGGGCCTTGGACATCCCACCTCCCGAGCCGGGAGCGGCTCGATTCAGGTCTTCGTCTCCCCCCTTCCCACTCCCAGACCAATAAAAGCCCGGGAAGTGGGCTCGGATTAGGCAGTCCAGTGTCTCCGCGTCCGTCGTCGTACTGGTGCCATCTGGCAGTTTTAGTATTCCCATGATTGCAGCCGGGTCCTTCGCCAGAACCTTTCCAAGCCTGGCTGCCGGAGGTCCCTTCTCGACCTCCGAGCAGAAGGATTCCCAGCTGTCCTTCTTGGCTTTCCTGACTGCATCTCTGAAGTCATCTCTTGCTATAGTATAGCTGTCCCAGGCTTGGGGAAAAAGAATGATAATTCGGCTATCAAATATCATTGGGACTCATTTGGGACCTATTTTAAGCAGAAAACTAGAAAGGTTTTTTCAAGCTCTACAGCTTATTCGTAGGTAATTTTACGATATTTAATGCTGTTGGGGCCGAGTGACCAACCCTAACAACACTGCGGTTGCCTTATAACGACGGAGAGCCCGCTTGCTCACTCGTACCCGACTCCGGTACTGGGGATCCGACCACTGCACCGTAAGCTTTTATCTGCAGCAGATCTTCCATAGTTGGTTTATTATTCGGGGTTCCTGCCCCTAGCTAGTTCTTAGGTCCGCGTCGGATATGATATTTCTCCGATACCTTTTACCAGAATTTCCCGATCCCCCACCGGAGGACGCGCCCGTGTGCGTGCGAGTGCGTGCGTGTGTGAAAAAGAATGCTTTCATAGTATGTTTGGTACTGCAAGCGCTGAATCAAGCCTTCGGGCGTGCGTGTAGCAGCTCGTATATGCCCATCAAATTCGTTATGAAACGATCCATTTCTATCTCTTGGTGTGTAATATACTATTAAATGATGCTTACATTTATGATATCCAACATACGTGCTGATATATATGGGGTAAAGCTGCATTTTATAACGATACAGATATTATATTATAATTATGCTATGTGATATTTACAATTGCTATTAAACAGATGGTTCCGAAAAGTTAAAAGAAGTAATCTCGTTCACACAGAACTTTGGACAAAAATAGGACGGTGTTCGGCTCTTATTTGCGGTAACAATATTTAAAAATATAGCTTATTTATATAAATTGTAAATGCGTTTTATAGACTAATTTTCCTTTCATGTTGGCTGTGCATTTATTTTCCTATAATATCGTTTGTCATTAAATAAGTGAACTCAACTGCAGCAATCATGACATCTACTTCTGGTACTGCTACCGACTGTTACTCGTCGAGGAGAATCTGCGAGCCAGCAACGGCTAGTCCGTGTTACTGTCATCACGAATTAAGGAAAATTTTCTGGACGGGACCTTCCGTGAATCCGTGTACCTATAGATATATGTTTCTTCTGCTATAAACAATATTGAACTTTTGTTTCCTGATGCTTTTCGCATAAAATGACTGACTCTTGGTACATCTGGACCCAAAATTCAAAATATAAGTGTTTTTCTCTTTTTTATCTCTTATTTTTTAAGTTATTTTAATCGAAACGAATTATTTTTTAATGATTAAGAGTCAATAAAATATTTATTTAATTCTACATACAAAAATATGTACTTAAAAAATGTCAGCCGTATTTTATATATTTATTCATTATATTTTTATTGTAGTGAATATCTATTGTAATAATTCAAAAATAATTTCTTGTATTATATCCTCATTGTTTTTTATTCATTACAAAGGTCAAAAGGACAAGGTATCTTCTCCGCTGTAGTGACGAACTGTTTATTTGCGGGTCGGCTCTCATGTAGACGGGTTCGGACATCACATGGCAACATAATGATAATATGCAAGGCATAGACCAAACCAGAGCCAGTCCCCATCACCCCAATAGGTCCCGTCAGCAAATTCGGCAATTTGCACCGTAGCGGCCACGTCACGAGGATTAACTCATTTTAATTGTTTAATCAGTGATAATACACGCGCAGTACTGACCGCGTAAAAGACGCTACGGTACCAATAGCTAACGACGGAAGTCCACAGCGGTCCCAAATTTATAATTTCGTCCGGCAACGTTACCTGTTTTTTCCAAACGTAGGACGTAAATAGAGAACAATGCATGGACGGGGCCTTCTCGACGATCTCTGCGTGTGAACTAGGCCTGACCTCTTAGCCCGCACGACAACCTGATGTCGACAATCTGGATTCCGCAAAGGGTATAGCACCCAAACTGCTCTTCTTTATGTCTCGGAATTTTGCAGGCAAGCTATAGATAACAGCATGATAACAATCCTTATTTTATTCAATTTTAGCAGAGCATTTGACACCATCAGTCATTCTATTCTTATCGCTGAAAAATGCAAATCTCTCTGTGACTACTATACAATGGTTTGCATCATACTTGTCCGGACGAAAGCAAGCAGTTACAGCTGATGATGGCCAGCGATCCTCTTGGCTATCAGTCGGTGCTGGAGTGCCCCAGGGCCACTCTTGCTTCTTGGACCACTTCTATTCTCGATCTTCATCAATGACCTTCCCGCGGTCCTCCAGCATTGCAATCACATGATTTTTCTGTCGATACCCAAATATTCTTAAAGTGCCATATCTCTGAGTTACCAATGGCGATCAAGAAAGTAACAACTTCTGCCGGTGGGCGGATGAGAATGGATTTAAGCGTAATCTTAGGAAGACCAAAGCACTACTCGTTAGTGGCTCATATTATCTAAGCAACCTTGATTTTGATTCTCTTCCTCCATTGGTAATCAACAACATCACTTTACCCTTGGTTAAGTCAGCAAAAAATCTTGGTCTCATTATTGACAGCATATAGCACACTATCATGGAAAGAACACCTTGTTCTAATGTTTAAGCGTATGCTTTCCACTCTACGGCAATTTAGACAAAACCGTGCTTTGCTATTTCTCGATCTTCGAGAGACATCATCCCATATCGTGAGGAACTTCAGTGGCTTACAACCGCTTCTCACCGATTATACTTTATAGGCATCATCACCTATAATTTCCTCACAACAAGGATATCGAAATATCTATATGATCGTTATCGTGGCGTAATGAAAGCACAAGTCGAATACTAACACCGTGCTCCACTAGTGAACTTCGTGTGCAGCCTCATCAGCATGAGTCATTTGCGCACTCTTTCATCATCACATCAACCCGACTCTGGAATGCCTTGCGCTTTTACTGCTAGTTGTAACCACTTGTTGTATTCGCTACTGAGATCTTGGTATGCATATGTAACTGACCACTCACTGCGTTATTTTTATTATTTTTGTATACTCTTTATGCTATATGTTGCGATATTCATTTAAACACACTTTACCTCCGCTCTTACTTATATTTAAGCTCTTTTGTATGCTTATGTACGAGTTATTTTTATATGTATCTATTTTGTAATGGTTGGCCAAAGAGGTTTCCCCTCAAGCCAAAAATAAATTCAAATTCAAATTCAATTCAATATACATTTTCGTTTTTCTGTCTCCATTTTTAACTTCACTTCTCAATTTGTTTTTCACTCACTTTATTTGTCATATGAGTAGCTATTTTTTAATACGCACTTATCAATTTACACCTGCAGTTCCTTCTGGCTTTACTATTTACATATTGCACTCCATACGTATCGGATGGTAGGATCCGCGCAATAATAAGAGGACCTCTATTGCGCGCTTGCAACTTAGTCGAATCATCCGTCAGTGTTGGATTTCGTTTCATAAAGACAATATCACCTACTTGGTATGTCACGTTTTTAAGTCGAGCTCCGTCGTATCGTTCCTTAGCGTTTTTCTGTTCGGGTTCTATCTTTTTTCTCGCTTCTTCGCGAATCTCTTCGGGAATGCGGTAAACTTCGGATCTCAAAGACAGTTCTCGACTTAATCCTTCCTTAAAACGTGGAATATAATCGTATAACATTTCGTATGGTGTTCGCCCTGTCGTTTTGTATACTGCGCTATTTAAATCTCGCTCCAATTGCTCCAAATTTTTATCCCAATAGCGACCTTCGACATTCGTCAAGTTACTCTGCAAGGCAGGCAGAATCGTTCGATTCAGTCTCTCGACCTGACCATTGGCTTGCGGACGTCGACTAGAATTTAACGTGTGTTTGATTCCGTGCTCATTAATAAATTCTTTGAATTTCTTAGAGGTAAAGGCTGCCCCTCTATCGGAAATTACGCGTGTAGGTGCTCCAAAGCGCTCAACAAAATTTTCAACCTTTCGTATGGTCGACATCGCCTTTACATCTCCAACTGCGTATAACTGTACGAACTTAGTAAGGTTACAAATAATGGAGAGGATGTATTTATTCTTTCGAGTCGACGATACAAAGGGTCCAAGGTGATCGACATTCACAATCTCAAAGGGACGCTTACCTGTAGGAATTGGGTGAAGTTCACCTACTTGTTTTCCACTTCGATTTTTCGCAAAAAGACACTCTACACAAGCAGCAATATGTCGACGAACGTAACATTTCATATTCGGAAAATAATAAAACTGTTTAATTCTTGCTACTGTTCGCTCGACTCCGAAATAACTCTTTAAATCGTGATTTTTTATCCCTAAAGCCTTTCTCATTGATCACGGTACTACATACAATTCTCTATTATTATCGATATTTCGCTTATACAGAAGTCCATCTCGCAAAATAAAATCACGTATTTCGCCCTTTTCCCGGCGCATTCGTTCCCTTTCCCCCTTTTTCAAAATCTCAATTTTTGCGCGCAATATTTCGTCACTTCTTTGCTGCATGAGAATTTCGTCTTCTCTAACTTGAATATTGAACACGGTCGATCCCTTTCTATGCCGTATTTCGTAGTCAAATTCTACTAAAGCGTTCACCCAACGAATGATTTGCGGATTTTTCGTTTTTAGCGAGTTAACGTATATCAAGGCTTGGCAATCAGTAATAATTTCAAATTGAATTCCGATTAAATACGGTCGTAAACGCTCAACCGCCCAAACGATCGCTAAGAACTCCAATTTGCTTGAATGGTAAGCCTTTTCTACATCAGATGTTCGTCTACTGATCGCGTATACAGGGTGCAATTCATTCTTATCATTAGTTTGGAATAACATTCCCGCAAGTCATTCGCTGGATGCATCTGTATGCAATTCGGTTCACGTCGCGTTGGGGTTATAATATGCTAGTACAGGTTTCGATGCTAATTTCTGTTTAATCAAGGAAAATGCTTTTTCTTGGGACTCATCCCAAAATAAATTTTGGTCCTTTATAAGAATCTATAATGGGTGACACACATTGTGCAAATCCAGGGACGAATCTTCTAAAGTAGCTGGCCATACCATGAAATCGTCTCGCTTCATGAGCGTTACGTGGCCTCGGATCATTTTTCCCGATCACAAATCCTAAATATTTTACTTGCTCTAAACCAAATTTACATTTCTTTAAAATTAGAGACAACCCCGCATCTTTTAATAATTTCAGAACCGTTTCTAATTTTCGGAGCAATTCGTCCCACGATGTAGCATGAAGTAAAATATCGTCAAAAAACGTTATAGCAAGCTTGTTGCCATAAGGACCAAAAATCTTTTTCATAAGTTTGGCAAATTAGAAAGGAGCATTCATGAGCCCAAACATAGCGCGCTCCAAATTTCCGGTTTCGTCGGGGGTAATAAAGGCAGTTTTCTCTTTGGCACTCTCTGTTAGTGGTACTTGTAAGTACCCGTGTGACAAATCTAAGACTGCAAATATCGTCGCCCCGTGTAATTCTTCTATTCCGTCATCAACATTTGGAAGCGGGAAATTCATACGTACGGTATTTTTATTTAAACGACGGTAATCTACCACTAATCTAGAGGTACCGTCTTCTTTTTTTACGAGTAAACATGGACTTGCATATTCGGAATTTGTCTGGGTAACTATTCCTGCTCTTTTCCAATTGCCTACGATTTCTTTCATTATCTCGCGCTGTGCAGCGCTCGCTTTGAAGGGTCAAGAATATACAGGCTCACTATCCGGTTTTTCTACAATGTCCATCTCTATCTGATTCGAACAACCAAGTTCATCATCGTTTAAAGCAGAACACATTCGATATTTATTTAAAAGAATTAACAAGGACTCTGTTCGACTCGCATCTGCTATAGTAACCTCGCTTTCCGTTATGGGCTCTAAACGTTTTTTTATTTCCGGTGCGACTTCCGATATTGACAACACGATCCCTTTAAACGAATCGCCTTTCTTGACCTTTTTGTCACCCAAACTATTATTTTCCAGTGGAACCTTATATGCTACATCGCCATCTCGAATCTTAATAAAATTTATGGTCGCAGGCGGTAATCTTATTGATTCTACGCATGTTGACTTGTCTTTTTTTATATAAGAGTTATCCACTTTTGGGAACTCCGCAAAAATGTTAGCAAGTTCATCACGTCCGCGAAACTCTAAAACGTTATCAACCTTAAAATATGATACATGAGGTAACTCAGTAAAGTTTCTTCCGATAATTATGTCATAAGGTTGTACGTCGTCCGGGACAACACGAAATACTACTTTTTCCGCGGTACATGAATCAACGGTTACATTTTCTCGAATAAAACCGTGCGATTTTACTTCGTTTCCGGATTTCCCAAAACCAATTAGTAAACTTGGACCATGTAAGAATTTATATCCATGCTCCAATACTCACGATCCCTTAATCGTACAATCGGAGCTACCCGTATCGATTATCGCTTCTAAATCGTGAACGTTTCCGAGTGTAACGTGTTTGCGATATTTCGACTCACTACTCTGATAATTTTAGTCAATTAAATTTACCGATACTTTCGACGCTGGCTTAGGTTGATTACAATCTTCTGAAATGTGCCCGGTTTCATTACAATTGTAGCATTTTACTTCGCGTTTAACGGTACGATTTTTCGCAAAATGTCCCTTTCCATGGCATCGAAAACATTCGCGCACTGGCATACCTGACGTCGATGGCTCTACGTTGTTACGATGCAACTCACTGTTTCTCAGTGCCATAGGCGTTGTCTTCATCGTCGCGTTTGATCTCCGCCGATCAGAGAAAGATTTTGAATTCTCGTTCTTCTCTTCAATCCGTTGTCGTCTGGCTTGTTCAAGTCCTTCGAGTTTCACAATGTTGGAAAGAAGGTCATCGAGGTCAAAGTGACTTTGGCTTATGATAGCTGAGCTTATTGATTTAGACCATAACCCAACGGCTACTTGAGTCACAATTTCAGATACTTCAAAATTGAGTGCTTTGCATAACCGGACTTTATCGAAGAAATATTCTCGGGTGTCCTCTCCTGGTTTCTGAGACCTTTTCAGCATTTCTTCCCATTTTTCTGTCATTGACTTTTCTTGCAACAAGGTATTAGTGAACGCTTGCCGGAATGATCGCCAATCTCTTACTCTATCCAGGTTTCCAATGTACCAATTCTTCGCTGCTCTCGTCAAATGACTTCTGGCTGTCTCAAAAGCTATCGGCTCCGTCCAACCATGCAAGAGTGCAGTTGATTCCAGCTGCTTCAGCCATACCTTTGCGGTTGCTGATCCTGATAGACCGTCGAGATCTGCTATGTTATGTGAGAGATCGGGTAACACATATTGCACATTACCGTTGGATTGGCTTTGCGTTACCGACTGTAGCGCTACTGAATTCTGCTGTACCAATAATGACATCTGTGCGAGCAGTTGCGACACATCGATCTGTGGCCCGTTTGACGGTTGAGGAACTCCCCCTTCTCCTACGTTACCACCTCCTTGGTTTCCCGCCATCCGCAACGAGGCATCAGTCGCGTGCGTCGAGCTTTGTTCGTCCGCCATCTTGTGCACGCACGAAATTAAATTAAACAAAGGCACTAATGCACACTCGCGTCTTTTTCTCAATATTAGCGTCACAATTTATCGTGTTCAGTTTCCTGTGAGTAACGCACTTTTTCTTCCTTAGGCACTCATTCGAATCCGTTACTCTACGTATTTTACACTTTTTAAGTGTGTCTTCGGGTGTCTTCCCGTGCACGTATTTCTTATTATTTGTAATTGTTTTTTTTTCGATTCCTAAATTACTCATTCCGTTTATTTAACACAATCGTTCTCGCACTTTCCGTTCCTTTGTGGACACGCGTTCTCCGTCTACCGTCTCGATTCTATTGTTCTAGATTGTTCCAGCGTCGCGAATTCGCTAATTTTAATTTTTTAATTTTTATTAGGATCACGCAACTTTCGAGCATGCTTAATCGCACTTAACCATTAAGCATCCCGATTGCACACAGCTCATCCCACTTCTGAATTGTTAGAGTCACAAGGAGGGGAAAATAGAGTTTTTCAAACATGGACACATGACCCCGAAAGCTCTGTCGACTCTACTGTTCTTTATTTTCCTTCTACAAAGTACACATTCTCACCAGCGACGATCGCCCAACGCTGCTTTCGCACTTCGAACGCTTACACCGTTCCGACACTCTTTTCACAGAGGTTCGCGAAATCAAAACTCGGCCATTGCCCTCAGCCCGAGACGGCACGCCACCACAAACGCACGCATCCACGTTTCGAAAATGAAGTGCCTCTCGTCTTTTTTTCGCTCGCGCCTCGTACGACGCTCTCGCGGCCACTGCCTTCGGCTCTCCTTGCGTTCTTTCGGTCGAATTCGCGTGTCTCACTTCCACCGCTCAACGTACCTCGGGACTTATCCTTCCCCACTCTAGACTTTACGCGTGAAACCCCTTACCACGAAATGATAGGCTCTAACAATTTTATAATTATATACAACTATATTTATATATTATATGAAAAAAAATGATATAAAATGTATAACAAACTAGTTATAATCATGAGAATGAAATTACGGAATTGTTACACTTTATATTAATTGTTATGAAGCCTTTTTAGGAAACGAATATTTACCATGTATGCATATTTGTATTTTCGACATAGTAGGTACTATTATTACATATTACATATAATTGATTACACAGAACTTACAATCATTAAAAAAAAACTCGATTTCTCGGCCTAGGGCGAAACCTGCGGCCGCGAATTATCGAGTCCTACGACAATCGGATCAAGAAATACATTATTGGTGACGGGCGAAATATTGATCTCCGACGAGTGTAATTGTTACCCTCACTTCTTGTGGGCGACAAACTTCACAATCGTCGAAGACCGATAATTGCGCGATTATTCAACCCGCTTGGCTGGGGGCGCTAATAGTTATTGTTGTCAACGCGTTTATGCAACGTCTCTGGGAAGCTAAGATCGACTGGGATATTTCATTGCCAGGCGAGCCCTTTAACGATTGGCAACTACTCTATCAGGCTCTACCTAATTTTGCTAAGGTCACTATTCCCTGTTGGGTAGGTATGTCTCCTGCGACGTCAATCGAGCTACACGAATTTTCTGATGCTTCGTCAAAGGCTTTCGCGGCTGCCGTGTAAGTCAGGTACACGGAACCTTCCGGCCACTGCATAATAACTCTCCTAATGTCCAACACTAAGGTAGCGCCTCTCAAAGTGCTAACCATTCCGCGCCTAAAGCTATGCGGAGCTGTTTTCCTCGCACGACTCCTGACCCAAATTCAAAAGGTACTTGCGTTCTCACACTGCAAGGTTCAACCATGAACGGATGCTACCATCGTGTTGGCTTGGATAAGTGCCCAGCCATCGCAATGGAAGACATTTGTGGCGAACCGTATAGCTGAGACTCATGCATTGCTACCTGATGTGTCCTGACGTCATATGCCAGGTACTGAAAATCCAACAGACATCACCTCACGTGTCATTTCGGCCAGTGAATTAGCTGATCTACCCTTATGGTGGTACGGTGCTTCATGGCTTAAGTCGGACCCTTCCGAATGGCCAGCCCGCAAGTATAGCGTTGTACATGATGATGGCATATTTGAGCGCAAGATTCACGTGTAACACACTACACCCGAACCAGTGGGTACAGATGACATTCGTCAGCGATTTTCATCCTGGCCTCGTCTTTGTCCAATGCTTGCATATATCCTGCATGACACATCGCGTATTTTTAAACTCCTCCAAACGCATACATCTCACCAACGAATCAGACCTAAATGGATCGCGCTACCTGTCAACCAATTAGGTTCTGTCAAAGGCCATTGCGACGGTTACATCCGTTCCTAGACCCGAGCGGATTACTCCGAGTTGGAGGCCGTCTTGAGCAGGTCAATCTCAACTTTCCTGCCAAACATCCCATACTGCTACCAAATTGCGACATGTCCCGCTTATTAGTCACCTGAATTGCGTTTAATGCGCAAAACAGCGCGCCGAGACGCCCACACAACTGATGGGTTCATTTCCACGCGCAATACATTTAGAAGTCTCTGAGTACTGTATTATCATCTCCACAGCACCTACGGTATTGACGCGACTCCAGTTTTGCCATGCATCTCTACTGATATTGAATCCGTAGTCGGAAATGAGTCGTGCCGAATATACTGGAATTACTCATTTCTGACGAGCAGGCAAATATCATCCAATAAGCCTGACATCGTCCTTGTTGACTTCCATGAAAAATCCGTATTCATCATCGAGTTCTCTGCTCCAGCAGAGATAAACATAGTTAGCAAAGAGGACGAAAAACGGATGAAATATCAGGAACTTCTGTTCGAACAAGTGTTATCGAGAATTTAAAGTCAAGCTCGCTATGCTCGTAATTGGAGTGCTGGGAGGAATGAGACAAACTTTCCTCGAAAACATCAAAAGCATTCCGTCCTGCCAACAATATGCAAACTCCATCGCTGGGGAGTGCCTCATTTATACCATTACTTATGGCTCGTCGGGAAAGATGGAACTCGATTCGGTAAAAGAGTTTTCAAGATTGGAAGAGAACTTCGGCGTCAAGTATAGCAATTGCGTTGATGATGCGGATCCCGCAACTTTCAAGGCCATTATAGATTTAAAACCTAGATTTTAAAAACGTTGAAAAGAGAATGCATAACCATCTTCAAAAAGTAAAAAAAAACTTGGCGAAAGAAACAAGTTGACTGATAAAATAATTAAGGGTGTTAAGTTGTTCCGAAAAATCGGAAGTCAGATTTGACTGTAGCGACGCCTACAACTTTTAAGTGCACTGATTGGAATGACATCTGCCGACGATATTACGAAGTTCGACTTTCGTTCTTTCCTCAGAAGGGTTCTTTGCGGGGCCCCTTAATTTTGTTTACATGTGTACGTACACACATGTATAGGACAAACGATATTCATACATATTAGCGGGGAAGGCCGAAGTTGGCCGAGATCGCCAAGAACACCCCGAAAATCGGTGTATATACATACATATACATTTAAGCGATCGTTCGATTTCGGTAACTCGGACGTCTTCGGAAAATCGTTTCTACGAAGTTATCGTATAGAATAGATGGCAAAAACTTTTTTTGCAAATATGTAACATTAATTTACATCCGAAATGTATATGTTCAATGCCACATTTTTTTCTTGTAGATTTTAATCCTCAAAACTCGACAATCGCGTTGAAAATGTTTTATATTTATATGTTTTTAAAATATTAATTTTAATATTTTGTTGTATAGGATAATGTTTTACGCAGATTTAATTTATTTTTCCGTCGTTTCTCTCATTGAAGGGTGAATCATCACCACCTTTATTTTTACCTCTTTATATTTTAATTCTCGCCTAAGGTTTTATTTGTTTTCTTCATAATTTTCGACCTAAAAACGTACAGGGTGGTACAAATGTATAAATTGTAATCTTTTATCAGTTCATAATTTTCCATTCTTTACCATTTTTTTCAAACTCATGTCAGAAGTTTAAAATTACGAAATATGCATAGAAAAAAAAATCATCGCTGAAGAATATTAAAAATTGTAAGACAAAATACATTTGTAATGGTGAAATTTTACATTTTTTACACTAAACAGAGTTTGAACCATTTTAAAAGACTTTTTAAATTTTAATATGTAATATTAGACTTTTACATACAAAATTAATAAACATTATACAAACAGTATACAAAAAAGTGTATGGGTGCATATATATATATATATATATATGTGTGTGTGTGAATATATATACTCCGGGGACTGCTATACAAAGTGGCTATTTCAAGGACATGTCCTCAAATTAACAATGAGTTACCGGGGGCGCTGCCCCCTCCCCCCCCCTTATGCTATCCTAAACCAACCTTGCCTACACCTAGGTTTTGCCTTAACTAGTTTCTGTGTAATATTCATATATTCAATAGTCTGATTGGGACTGTCCCCAAAAAGACCATATGTCCCCATAATAGCCACTTTTTATACATAACTGTCCACAAACGAACCCCTCAACCAAAATATATATATATATATACATAAAGTAGGTTGCGGATCCGTGTTGAAACGATATAGTAAATAGATGGAGAAATGATTGCATCTCTCATTGCATATAAAATGTTCAATTGAAATGCATATTTCAATTAATTTGGAAGTAACGTTGAAATATAATGTGAAATAATAATCAATAATATGCATATTTACATGGATATAATTCTTTTCTGTAAATGGACTTCTTATCCTTTCCTTTATTTACCCATCAACAATCCTCTTAAAGTTGTTATGTGACTTTATCAATAAAAAACTGTAATTTTTCTAAATATTTATCGACAATTGATATGGGAAACAATGTAAATTCACAATATTACAAAAAACTATTGAATTTCTATATATACTTTACTAATAAATTGTTATAAACCATTATTTTTTATAAACAAAAAAAAAACAGGTATTTTATTATTTGCATATAAAGTACTTTCAATGGTTAGTTTGGCGCTAACTGCGTTATGCTAGGCTTGAACAGAAGTGGGTGTTCGTTTGTATTGTTTATTTATTATTTTTAACAACAAATTGACGATCTTTTACAAAACGTTATGTATGTTTTGCATCTAATTTTTCTCTTAAAATCGATTGGCGCAGTCAGATTTCCCCTAAACCCTCTTATGACGAAATTGTTGATAACAAATTATTATAAACAAGTATTTTTTAAAAAACACAAGTATTTCATTTTTGGCATATATCCTATTTCCAATAGTTAGTTTGACGGTATCTGAGCTGTGGTGGACATGGGCCTTAATTATCATTTTCTAATGTAATTAATATGGATTTTAAATGGAAATTAATACGTAGAGCATATTCCATAACACCATAAGTATATCAGGATATAGAAAACGAATATTGAAATTGGAGAATTAAAAAACCTTACAAAATTATGTCGAATACCCAGACATAACTTAAAAAATTGTGATAAGACAATTTTTTTGAAAGAAATTTTTTATTTTGGGCCCTGAATAATGACGCTCTTCAGTTTTTAAATATTAATCGGAAGTTTGACTAGAATAATAATGTAAATTCATAATTATTATTTGTAAAAGAATAGCCTTTGATAAAATCATAAACGTATTTTTCAAAACGTGCAAATTGTCATGTCACAGAGTGAAATGACTAGAACCTGTTAATTTCTTATTGCTATAAAATAATAATTATTTGGTCCCTCTTACCTCGGGACCACCGAGTGAGGAAAAGGTGTAAATCGCTAATGGCACCATCGAGGACGTAGCTGCTCGTTTATCGGAAGCAAAGTCGGAATCATGTGGCTCTGATTCGATACCTATTAGTTTTTACATCAAATCATTCCCTGTCATTGTCCCACACATAGTTCATCTCTTCAATGAATCACTTAATTTATCCATCTTTCCTGCTGATTGGAAAAAATCATTGATGATACCCATTAGCAAAATTACGAACCCTGTTTCTCCTGCTCATTACCGCCTTATCGCTATTGTTCCTGCTCTCTCTAAAATACTAGAACGTATTGTTTTCAATCAGCTACTTGGGTTCCTGAATAACAGTAATTGGTTTGATTCTCACCAATCGGGTTTCCGTAAAGACTACAGCACGCAAACAGCACTATTATATGTATCTGAATATTGCAGGCAAGCAATAGACAATCGCATGATAACTATTGTTATCCTCTTTGACTTTAGCCGTGCGTTCGATACTATTAGTCATAGGCTTTTGCTGCAGAAACTAAAAATAGCTAATTTATCGGATACCGCTAATCGGTGGTTTGCGCCTTACCTCTCGTGTCGATCTGAGGCTATCACAGGGGTGGATGGCACTAGATCGTCGTGGCTTCCAGAGGGTGCTGGAGTGCCCCAAGGTTCTGTGTTAGGACCTTTGTTGTTTCCAGTTTTATTAACGATCTACCTGGGGTTCTCCATCATAGTGATCATATGATTTTCGCTGACGACACCCAAATTTTTCTTAAATGTCGTGTTTCAGAACTTGACATCGCCATTGCAAAGGTAACATCCGATATCACTCGCTTCTGTCAATGGGCGAATACCAATGACCTCGTCCTTAACTTTGAAAAAATTAAGGCATTAATTGTCGGCAGTGCTTTTTATCTGAACACCTTTAATACTGATTCGATCACACCGATTGTTATTAATAATTCGGTCATACCGTGGGTTAAATCGGTGAGAAACTTGGGTCTCGTGTTTGATGGAACGCTCTCGTGGAAGTACCATCATATACAAATGTCCAATAAAGTCTTCTCCACTCTACGTCAACTACGTAATAACCGTGCTCAACTACCAACTGATGTTAGGCAAACCCTTGTTTCCTCGTTGATTTTACCCTATTTCGATTTCTGCTGCGCAGTTAACAACGACATTAATGTAACTCAAAAAATCAGGGTGGAACGAATGTTTAAGGCGGGCATTCGTTTCGTCTTCGATCTACGGCGCGATGAGCACATTACCCCATATCGTAATAAGCTTGGCTGGCTCAACACCAAATCGCGTAGGTTATACTACATTGGTATCGTTACCTATAAGATTATTAAGACCCACGTACCCCACTATCTTTATGAACGTTATCAGTGGCGTGAAGAATCTACATCCAGGGCTCTTCGACCCGGCTCTATGCAACAACTTCGAGTACCGAAACATCGGCTAGAATGCTATTCCAACTCTTTTATTGTCACTTCTACCCGGTTATGGAATGAACTTCCAGTCGAAATTCGCGCAAGTGAAAATGTGCATTTGTTTAAAGTAAAACTAAAAAAATTCCTATTAAGTCGGACTTCAGTGTAATTATTTTGTATTTTATATTTTAGTATTAGTATTATTAGTATTAGTATTAGTATTTTTAGTATTTAACATTAGTATTTTAGTCCACTCTTACTTCTGGTATGCGTGTACCCTACCCTACGTTGTAATCGCTCGACTATTATTATTATCTATCTATTTTATATCTACTTTGTTATAGAACTAGTATTGCGCTTTTATATGCATCTGTTAGTATGCCTTGTTATATTAAGCTTAGTTTTAGTTTTAGTTATCTGTATGTATGCTCTAAATTG
Source organism: Trichopria drosophilae (assembly GCA_030407085.1). Lineage (NCBI taxonomy): Eukaryota > Metazoa > Arthropoda > Insecta > Hymenoptera > Diapriidae > Trichopria > Trichopria drosophilae. The sequence continues at coordinate 48,807,870 of CM059585.1, forward strand.
GTTGGCCTAAGAGGTAATACCTCAAGCCATAATAAAGACAATCAATCAATGAATCTCTGTTTCTGGTAAGTAAACACTTCACACGTGCAAATTCTTACTCCACCTTATTTTTAATTATTATTCACGAATATCTTCATTCTCCGGGAGAAGTAATTCCAGAAGGTGTGCACCAGTTGTGGACCTGATTAGTTAAGTTTTTTGCGAGTGACAATATCTAGTGGGTCCACGGTGTGCCTTTTTGGAAAATCATAAAATCTTTTCCACGGTTTTCACCGAGCACGTGTAAACGGCGATCGCGGAGCCAACGTCAACTGCGCAAGTCCACTCCAGTCACGTGGTGTAATATGTCAGCCACCTATTTCAAGTAAGAACTGTCGTCGACACTGAATTGAAGATGAGCGACATATTACAAGGTACGAAAACCGATGCCGAAAACTCGAAGTAACAGCAAAGCGGACGTAGCTGTTCGCGTCATTTGTGTAAAGTGCTACAAGTCTGCAATCGATTTCGTCAAGTGTCCCGTTTGCGAAAAGTGTTTTCACGAGTCTTGCGGACAGCTCTACATACGCGGTAAATCGGAATCCGGGTGTTGTATCCGCTCTTTGTCGCACTTACTTCGTCCGCCGCCTACCGTCGCAACTACTGTTGTCGCGCGTGACGTATCTCTCCTGGCGCTCCCTACGCTTCTTCATCGAGTGCAGCCGCTATTAACACCGTCGCGACTACGTTCAGCCAGTTCCCTCCCTCCACAAGTAATGTCTGTTTCGTCTACCTTGCCCCCAATGCAGTCAACTGTGGATACGGCTCAGCAATTTACGCAAATCCTTGAAGCGATTAACGCTGTGTGACAGGAACTTACGGCCGTTAGAGCCGATACTCATGCTATTCGAACCGATCTTTCGAATTTAGCATCTGCCGTACAGCAGAACACCGCCGATTCGATTTTAAAAATCGAAAAAATCGAACATAATCGACTATCGACCTCCTATTCTGCTGCCACCAGTTCGAGAACTCCTACACAGTATTTCTCCTTGAAAATACGCCTTAAATCTGTCAACATTCGAAATTTTATCGTCGAAACAAAACGTAAGTTGGAGAAAAGTACCGTCCAGGAACTATTCCCGGAATTATCTAAAGATGCTAACGCCGGTAAAACTGTATACATCAACGAGTTTTTGCCCTCATCCACCTACAATTTGCTTAAAAAAGCCAAACTTGCGGCTAATAACGCAGGTTATAAGCGCGTTTGGGCGAGAGATGGCAATGTTTTTGTAAGAAAAGATGGCGGCACCCCCGAGTTGTTAATTACCACAGAACAAGATCTCAATAACATTGTCTGACAACCACTGCAGAATCTTGTTAATCAATGTGTATCAAGTAACGTGTCTTCGTCCGATTCTTTGTCGTCTTTAAAAATCTCGTGTATAAATATAAATTTACTGCAAGATGTGGAAAATGAGTTAGTAGATTGCACAACACACAACCTGGCAGTCACCGAAACATGGATGACACCGCTTGTTGATTCATCGTGTGTTTCCGTTAAAAACTATAATTTCGTCCGTAATGATCGGGCACTGCGCAGCGATGGGCAAACACGCTTTATTTTAGCTGTAGGTGTCGCCTGTTACCTACAGAAATCGTTATCTTACACTATTCTCGAGTGCTCAGTAAATGAAAGCATTAACACCCTAAAATATCTTTTTTTGGATGTCAAATCGTCTTCAAGAAATTTATTATTTATAGTTATGTACCGATGCCCTTACGGGCAATTTCTTGCGGAATTTATAGTTAAGTTTAATGCATATATTTCTAATTATAAGAACATAATTTTAACAGGCGACTTAAACTGTAATTTGTTAGAGAATCGATTTGATTCTGCATATCTCCAAAATTTTATTCAAGACTACTTTTTCTGTACCCTTTGGAAGCACCCATTATTCTTGTTTTTCTTCTTCTCAGCTGGATGTTATGCTAGTCGATTCGAAATTAGGACTTGCTAATCAGCAATCACAGTCCGCACTTTCTCATTTTTCACTGATTACATTAAATCGTCACTTCGCACAAATATCGTCATCTCACCCATCTTGTGACTTAGCGACACTCAACAAAATGATCATGCGCCCATCACCTAATATCCATACATCATTCACCTTTACTGCTATTAATCTTCATGATGTCCTACTTAGTCTTAATTTAGTTGCACAAAAATCACGTGGGCTTAATGTCGATCATCTTCCTTTAGAGTACCTAAAATCCATGTTTACAATCATTGTACCATATTTAACACCCATTTTCAATCTTTCACTCATCTCTGGCTATTTCCCTCTCATTTGGAAATCATCTTACATCATACCCCTTAAGAAAATTGCTAACCCCTTAAGTCCTTCTTACATCCATCCAATCACAAATCCTCCCCACCTCTCTAAGGTCATTGATTCACTTGTCACCCAGCAGATCACAAAATATTTAGAGATAAATCGTATACTGCATCCCAAACAATGTGGATTCCGCAAATTTCATAGCACCCAAACTGCCCTACTACACCTTATGGACGACGTACGTTTGGGTATAGATCGTGGGGCAGTTACTATCTTGGTACTGTTCGATTTCTCAAAAGCCTTTGACTCCTTAAACCATGTCGTAATTCTAACCTGCCTTCGAGACATAGGCTTTGAGGAATCAACATTGAGATGGCTGCATTCTTATCTGACAAATCGCTCTCACACAATAATTTGCCTGGATGGTTTAACATTTAATCCTGAGTATACTACTTCCGGCGTTCCACAAGGTTCGAGCTTAGGCCCCATATTATTCATTATTGTTATCAATACCTTATTCTCGAGACTTAAATATTGCAGACACATTACCATCAATTTTGCTGATGATACGCAATTTTATCTCTCGACCCCGATATGTCATCTGAATGAATCGATACGCAATATTAACAGTGACATTGCTGAGCTTGTGAGGTGGTCCCATGATTCTGGGCTCACTTTAAATACGCGTAAAACTTAGGCCATCATCCTAGGTTCACCTCAGAATTTAGCCGTTATGAAAAATCTCACCACACCACAAATTATTGTTGGGTCGGATGTAATACCTTATTCACATGAAGTAAAAGATCTTGGTGTTATAATAACATTCGACCTATGATGGAATCGCCATGTTAGTACCATATCATCTAATGTACATAATGTTCTTTACAGGCTTAAATTTCATGGTGCTTTTCTTCCACCGCAGATGAAACCCACGCTCCCCAACGCATTAGTCATCACACACCTCGATTACGCATCTTTAGTTATAGCCGATTCAACTGCATATCTTAACACTAAATTACAACGCCTTCAAAATATCGCCTTGAGATATGTGTATCGCCTGCGCCGGGATGAAAGACTTGCGCCGTATCGTCAGAAAGCAAACTGGCTACCCATAACATCTAGGGGACAGTACTTTCTCGGTAGCCTCACTCATCAAATCATCCATACCTCCCAACCTTTCTACCTTGCTGACAGATTCATTCCTCTAGACCATTGCATTCGCCGATCTTCTCGCTTACAATCATCTCAATATAAACTTCCAATTTCTCGTACTAACATCTTTGCTCACTCATTCTGGATCACAGTCATACAGTTTTGGTACTCCCTGCCCCGCCGTCTTCACACATTTACGTCTCTCGCAACATTTCGTACTAACTTAATAACACATCTTATCAGGACTGATCAACCGTAAGTTTGTTACGTTTTTTATTTTAATGTTTTAAACTATGCGAGCGTCTTCTAATCGAATTTACTACTCTACGTGTAGCTCAAGTGCAATTTTGTTATTTTTTATGTACAATATAGTATATATAAAGATGTATAATGCATTTACCACCTTACAGCAGAGATTTTATAGTTTTAAGTTCTATTATGTATCGTTATATCCTGCCCGAGACATTATAACGGCAGGATGTTGAGTTGATGTGTCCACGGCTCGTAGTGACCAAGACACTAATAAATAAGTTTTCAATCAATCAATCTCTTACGTGTCGCTCGCATTATTACTGCCTTTTTAACAATGACAGCAAAAATAATAGTAATAATAAGACTAATCAGTATAATAATAGGGTTATGTAATAATAATATAATGTAATAAATATAATGCAATATAATAATAATTTGATAGAAAGTAATAATAGGGCAGGTTGTAATGGTAATATAATAATAGTATATTAATCATAATAATATTGCTACTTGTTTGCGTATGCGTCCGCTCCAAAATTCTGTCCGAATCATACTTGTCGCACTATCTTTGGGCGCCCTCAAGAGGCTTCTTTGCCATGCGACGCGTAAGGTATATGTACCGATGAAATAGCATCGCTTAATATCATTTAAATATCCGCGCGTATCGGTATTTTGTGCTTATCACTATCGCGGCGCTTCGCGGCTTTCCGCGGACGGATGTTTTGGCTTTTTTACGCACCGAATTTTGCATGCAAGCAAAATAAAAACGCAATATTTGTATCGCGCAACCCGGTCATCATCGCTATTAATTTTAATAATTAGTGAAGTGGACTTGTGTACACTTTCTCACTCTCCACGTGCGTGAGACATTTTTTCGGCAAGCCATCGCCGTGCCGTGCCTGGAAAAATATAAACATACGTGTGCGGCAAGACACCTTCGTCCTCAAACGATTATCATGACTGCATTTCACTGGTGTCAATGCAGCAAGACACATATGCCTCGATCCAGCGAGCTGCAGCATTGTTGGAAGATGCAAATCTGGAGCCGGAAAGAGCGTCTACACGCCTCACCTTCATCGCCTCCAAATGGGCTTAGATGTTAGATCGGCACGATACGCTGATTAGTCTTAAGCAGCTTCCTGAGTGCCAGAATGACACATACTTCACCGAGAACTTCATGGCAACCGCCGAAGAAGTGTATTTAGACACAGTTTCTGGACTGACAAGAGTTGTCAACAGTCAAGTGCCACGAGAGTCTGCAACTCTCAACACCATCGCCACTTCACGGGATCAAGGTCATCGATCAAAGGTACCGTCGCTGAAACTTCTGCAATTTTCGGGCGGGTTTTTAGATTGGCCGGAATTTCGCGACCATTTCACTGCGATGTTTATTGATGACGATTCTTTCGACAGTTTTACGCGCCTATATTATTTGAAGTCTTGCCTCACGGGTGACGCAGAAAAAATTTTGAAAAATATTAGTTTAACCGCAGATAATTTCGAGTCAGCATGGACATTGTTAAAAACGCGTTTTGAAAATAGGCGGCGTCGTTTGTATGTATTATTATCGCAATTCTTTTCATTAAAGTGTTACGTTTCGGGGTACATGAAATATGTACGGGAATATTTAAGTGGTGGATTTATTTATGTACGTCCAGCACCCGTACATAAGTATCGGCACGCTAAGTCGAACGAACGGGGCGCGCACTTGTGTTTCTCGACGTTCAGTAGCCTCGGTCGGCTACGGCTAAGTCTCTATTTTGTAATCGCGAAAACCGCCTAAGTCCTCGATGGACCTCGACTCTCGAACCTCGCGTAGATTGGAACTGGACGAGCGCGAGGTGTGATCTCTCCGGGAGTCTAGCACCGAATCTCAGAGTGTCCATGTCTTTTTGGATCCGTCGACGGAGAGTTCGCGGATCGTCTGACGTTTCCCATGCCTGGTCAGCAATCCTTCGCCCTGGGAACCTGCTAGCCTCGGCAGGTAGCCGACGGCGAGGCTTGTATTGCGCGAATTCAGCTCGGCAGGTTCCCAGCCGAAAAATGCTTACGGTTTGAAGTAAGAGTGTCGCGTTCGCGCCTTACTTTTTTCTCGGTCCCACGAATATATCGTTTGACCGGAACCTATCTTATAACACTATTGTCATACATAATTATTAAATACTAAAGTATATTTCGTAATAACTTATAATAGATGCTAATTAATATGGCTACGGCTGCCTACGACCAACCGGTCGTAACACCTCCATCCCCCGAAAAATCGGCGGTCCTCCGCCGTACTTACACTCCCTAATCCTACTTGGCAGCCGGATGATTATTTAAGAGAACATAAATAACATTGTATTGTAATCGTTTCGCGTCAACGGTAGGGGTGGTTGTATCTACTAATATACGAACGTGGGTTAGTATTCCCTATTATTCGCGTGGGTGCTGGCGTAAAATGGTTAGTGTTTTACATACTCTTGAAGATTTTACATTTCCGCTTCTACTATTACCAAAATCTTAATTCTAAGGACGCATGACATCCAGGTCCACTCTCTGTTGTTCCGCACTCGCGCACTGTTCGAACGGGAAGTCTCCCGCCTCATTAACGTTTCCGATATTCACTTCGGTGTCTTGTACGTTGAATTTCTCTTTACGCCCTCTGGTGCGTCTTGATGATGTAGCAACGACATGTTTGTTTCGTACTCCGAAGTTGAATCTGCGTCGACTGCACGTATAGATGAGGACTAGTGTCACGATGATTATCAGGAATGTCAGCGATGAGCCACCGTATATTGTGGCGCTTTCCATCAGGCGAACTCGTTCGTTTATGCCTCTTGTTCGGCTTAGCTCGCGTGCCCGGTTTATAAGTTCACCGAACTTGATATTGCTATCCAGTGTTCCCGGTGCGATGCGAGGGTCCCTAAGTTTCGACTCCTCGCGGCGGATAATCTCTTTTCGTCCACCCATTTCTATTGTATCTTTTAGAATTAGTTCCGTGATATTTAGCATGACAGATCCATAATGTTCCAAGGTGAATATGGAGTGGATGGTCTGGGATGGTGTCAGCGTTGTTTTAGTCGTTTGGGCCTTGCATCCTGGCGTGAGCCCAATTTCTCCTGTACCATTCAATGTTATGGTTTGTACGACTGTATTTCCGCATATTATTCTCATTGGTTCCGGCATTGCAGCTGAGTATAGCCACATATTTTCGGTACGTAATTTCATCCAAAAAGTTGCTCCCTGAATCATAATGCGGACGTCGCAGTTATCAAAGTTACTGAATTTGATTTCAGTGATTAGTCTCACTTCACACTCGTTATTGTTGTCTGTCGTATGTATTGGTAAATCTCCCTTACATACGTAGATTCCGTCTCCCTGTTTGCATCTTCGATAATTTTCCGATGTCAGACGTACGTATTGTTTCCGGTCATAGGATATGCCTGAGTATTGGGCCGATGGTTTGATAAATGCTGATCGCGTTTCGTTTCCGATATTTTGTGGTACTGGGATCGGCTTGTGCTCATAAATGGTGAAATGTGTGTGTGACACCAATGGAATATAGAGCAGGTATACTATGGATGAGTCCATGTATGCTATCTTTATTTGGGAAATTTCCAGGAGTGAGTCGAGTGTTAGTCTTGGAAACTGTATAGGGAAATCGCAATCTGCTGTAAGATGTACGATTTCTTTGATGTGATCCGTTAGGTTGCTCATTGACACAAATTCAGGGTGAATTTGGCCCGTCTTCGCAAAAAGTATTGCGTTTGTGAGCTGGTCTGCTTCTAATGCGTAGCGATGTATTTCCGCTTCCAGCACTGCCATTATGTGTGCTAGTTTGTTATTTCGCCACTCCTGTTCGGTGAAGGATTCGATTTGCTGGCGTTGTGACTTGATCTCTTGAAGTGATATATTGACGGATTGCAACTCATGTCGGATGCCTGAAAATTCGACGGCGATAAATTTGGTTTGCTCACTCAGGAGCGTGGCCGTCTCGGAGAGTCTGTCGTTTGTCGCTCCCATTTGTTCCCGTAGCTGGTCCATCTCCTCATCTTCAGCAGTACCGAAAAGGATTTTTGAAATTTTCCCGACGGCACCAAACACGGCCCGTTTCCGTCGAGTTTCTATACCCGTTAGGATTTCTAAGGCGTTTATGTTTCTTCTTGAGATATCCTTCAGATGCATATAAGCTTGATGTATCCTTTCGTTTAATCCACATGGTTGCGCTGATGTACCACATTGGATTTCCAAAATCGTTAGCGTTTCCAGGAATCGCTCCTTTTTATCAAAGTGTGCCCCTAGAGGCACTCTGGACACGAGGCGCCACTCCGTATGTGTCAACCACATTGGCCCGATCTTCTCGGAGTACAATCCTGGGCTCTCCTGGATTCGGGTATGTTTGTACCTTACATCGATTTTCCTGTAACAAGCGTACGTGTGAGTGAAAATCATACGCCATTATTCTTTGGCCACGACTGGTTCGTCGCTTCCATCTCCCCACACTTATTTAAAAATATAGTTTCATTTATAGTACTGCCTTGATAACCAACCTCCCTTCTCCTACATTACATTACGTTATATTGCATTGCATTACATTCCTCGTACACGCATTATTAAATATTTACTGGAAATGTGACTCTAATACTGTTTTTCGGACTTTTTTTTTAAGGTTGTATTTTATTTGTAAATTGATATGCATTCTGTACGACGAGGAAAATCTATAAAATGTACAAATACATTTAAACGTTAATTATTATTAATTAATATTCTTTTTGATCTTGCCAAAGAAAATCCGAAGATTGGGAACGTGATAGTAAAAAAACATTTTTATGATCGCGATTTGTTCATTTTTCAGAACAGCTTTCGCCTGTTGTATTTATTGAGAAAAAAAATGGGCCTAAAAATTTTCAAGCAACTGTATCTGACGTAATATTAAGTGAACCCTTAGAATCTTTCATTTGATTCTTCGAAAAATGCAACCGTGAAAGCGGTTACATTTTATACAATTATTTTCATGAAGAACGTAGATATTTTCAATTCAACTTATTTATGTCAAATAATATAGATAATAATATGAAATTTGTGTAACAGTCTCTTAGTTTTAGTCGAAATCGAAACGTTATATCACATTATTTTCTTTTACTACCGTTTTTTTCTTTACCCACTGCTTGCGCTGTTGCAAGCTATATAAAACATATGTGTTTTATTTTATGAAGAAAAGAAAAACCATCAAATTATTTATGTTTAGTCTTACTCTTATTATTTATGTTGTCTTTACTCATCGATCCCTTCAGACCGCCTTGACTATACTTCTATTTCTGACGCGCCGCTTTCTGGTTGTGACCCGATTTCCTCATTGATAATGAGAGGGTCATGACTTTTTCTTAGTTTGTCAATGTGGACAACCTTTGTTTTTGTCTCATCCAGTTGGATCTTGACATTTCTGGGCCCAACTATTTCAATTATTTCGTATGGCCCGACGAATGTGTCGTCGAATTTCCCGTGTCGCGGTTCTTTCTCCAACATGACACATTCGCCCACTCTGAAGTACTTGATGTTCTCTTTGCGGTCATAGTATGCTTTTGACCGATGTTTGGCCTGATTCAGGTTTAGTCCTGCTAAAGTTTGTAATTCGAGGATGTTCTTAAGATGTTCCTCTGCGTAATCCGGATATGTCATTATTTTTTCCCTCGGTTCGACGCTAGAGGGTACTCGGGCTGGTTGTCCGAATACTAGTTCGTGTGGAGAGTATTTCGTGCCCTCGTGCGTGCTAGCGTTGTACGCCAGCATGGCGTACGGAATCCACTTGTCCCAGTCTTTGTGGTTTTTAACAAAAAATCGAAGATATTCTATTAGGACACCATGGCTCCTCTCTATGCTCCCGTTTGATTGGGGATGATAGGCGGACGTATTGTATTTTGTTATATTGAATAGCTTGGCCAATTCTTTTATAGTGTCTGACATAAAGTTTTGGCCTTGGTCTGTTAGTATCCCTCGAGATGCTCCGAATTTGCAAATGAATTCGGTGGCAAACGCTTTTGCTACCGATAGCGCTGCTCCATCGGGGAGAGGTATTGCCAATGAGAACTTTGTTAGCAGGTCCTGTATTGTGAGCACGAATTTATTTCCGTCTCGGGACATGGTAGTCGGACCCCATAGGTCCATGGCTACCTTATCGAACGCTGTCGTTGGTGTGTCGGTAATCATCATTGGTAGTCGTGTTTTGTTTCTATTTATCTTTTTGTGCTGACACTCATAGCACCGATTTATTACTTCCGTCACGTCGGTAAGCATGTTTTTCCAGTAGTAATTTCGAGATAGGCGGCGGTATGTTTTTTTTATACCCTTGTGGCCACCTATTGCAGAACAATGGTGTTCTCTTATTAACAAATATCGTTCTATATCTCGAGGTACTGCTAGTTAATCTTTGAATATGGTAATGGATAATTTCACCTTGATATTTGTCCTAATGTTCTCTGGAATACTCAGCCACTGTTGTTTTGCCATTATGTCGAGATCGTATCCCATGTGCAATATTTTTATACCGGTTTCTTTAATTATTCTATTTAGTTTCCTCAGACATGAATTTATGGCGCATTTCGATGCTCTCTCGCTGATAGTCGGTTTTACTATCAGGGCGAACATGAAATACCTCCCGGTCTTGGTTACTACGACTTCGCCAATTGTAGGAGTGCCATCCTTTAATTTTTGTGATGTCATGAGTGATTTCTCTTGCAGGAGCCTTCCCACCTCACTGTCAAGAAGACAATCAGCGGTTGTGAAAAATGCAACATGGCCCTTTTCACTTGTCAGATGTTTATTTGACATAGTAATGGCGGGTTCGCCAGATTCAAGGGAATCCGGTATCTGTGTTTGGGGCTGGTGTTCGTCTGTTTCTTCGACAGTGTCAGTTGTTGAGCTTGGCAGAGGCTGATTTTCTGGCCTATTTTCAGTGTCATATTCGTTTTCTGACATATTAGTATCATTATTATTATCTTTTCTCTTTTTGTCGGGTGATCCATTTCTCGGATCGGGTGAATCGTCTCCCAGATCGGAGGGTCCCCCTCCCGGATCAGGTGATCCGTTTCCTGGATCGCAGGGTCCGCCTCCCGGATCGGGTGATCCGTTTCCTGGATCGGAGTGTCCGCCTCCCGGATCGGGTGAAAACCTTTCTTCTGATGGTTCTTCGCTCACTAATTTCAGAAATGGCGTGTAATGTTCATTTCAAAGTGTAGATGGTGCCAATACGTTGTGTTGGATACTTTAAAATGAAAGTATCTCGTTTTGATGGGATCATCATTATAATGTACGCAGATATTTATGCCGAAGTGCATAGCGAATAATCGAATGTGGTTGTCATCACCATATTCGTTGAATGATAGAAGTATCTTTTGTGTGTTTTTCGGTTCTGCGCAATCGTTCAATTTTCCGAATTCTAATAGAGTTTTTCGCAATTCCACCGGAGTCATATTGAGGTGATGTAATTTGATGAGTGAGTCGAATAGACAATTTCCATCCATTGCGACATCTTCATTTCGTGTTAGTATCGCGTAGGGTTCAGCGCAATATTCGTTTATTATGTAATTATACAGCGGAGAATTTTTATGTTTGTTTGTGCCGAGTGACATTTCATTGTCACCATGCGCGTCTCTGCACTTTTTATTTGGCGAGGAGGGGGAAGCAGTGTGCTCAGTTCGTTCCGAACTCTCAGAGCTATCGTTATGTGATTCATTCATTGTAATATTCCCATTCTCCTCGACAACCGGAGAGGAGGTAACTCGGACCTCAGTGCCCCTCGGTCGTCCTCTTGATGCACTTGCATCCGTTGAAAGCAATTCTCTCTCGCTGCTTGTGCCGTATGTGGCTGCTGTAGCGCTGTCTTTTCCACCTATGCATTTACTCTCTCTCTCCCCGCGCCGCGGAGAGATGATCGTACCTCTTTTAATATGGCTCGGGCGACGAGCCGGTGTCTTTGCAGCATCTTCTGAAATTGGTTTCTCGCGCTCTTTGCGCCTTTCCTCCGGTTTTCGTAATTTCTTCTTTCGACGTTTCTTTAAATTATTCTCAGTTTCGGAGCTTTCACTGTCACCTTCGTTATCATCTAATCGTTGTACCTTAATGTCCATTCGATATTTCCAAGGTCTATTTACTTTTTCTCTTTCATTGCGCACGGAGGAGGGTTCCACTGCTGTCGATTGTTGCGGGGAGACTGTATGTTTTTCTCTCGCTGTCATCCCCTGGTCGTCCTCTTTGACACTTTCGTATTTTTCCGAGACAATATATTCGGTCGGCCAATGGCCCATTCGGTCTTCCCATCTGACCCTATAATCCTCATCCCGATTCGCCACAAAATTTGTAATGTCTGAAATGATATTTTGGGAAACGTCGGAACCTTCCATTAGAGAATCGGTATCCATTATTAACGTTGGGGTCAAGTGCGGCTCCTCTGCCCGTATTGGCGTGGGTGGGTTTTGTATATTATTCTCCGCGACATTTTGCGCGTCATGTCGATTCTCGTGCGAATTCGACGGGTTATGTGGCGTAAATCGCCTGGCTGATCGCGTCTTCCCGGCATCTGTAAGTTTCATCGGGGTTTTCTGCGCGTCAGCTTCAATTATTTCCCAACTCCAGTATTTACTTACCGAGGAACCCTTTGGTTTCCTTGGCAATTTTACAGTTCCTTTCGACGTTTCTTTTCCATTATCTGGTATTGTTGTGGCATCGGTATTATCGTCCAGCCGTCTCATCTTGCGGTCAGCTGGGTTTCCCGAACTCGACTCCGATCGTCGGCGAGTGTTATACTGGTGGATTTCCTTCCGTCGCTTTGACCCTCGGGCGATTGGTTTTTGTTTTCTCAGTGGTAACAAGTTTGCTGCTACTGGTGGGCTTTCTTTTTCGTCACTACCATCTTCTGGACGTTCGATTCCGTCGGGCGGGTTTCGTGATAATGCATCGGCATTTACATTCAACGTGCATTTACCCGGTTTATATTCAACGTCGTATTTGTAGTCTTCCAGTTTTGTTCGAAATCTGTGAATGCGTAATTTTAAATCTTTCATATTTTTTAGGTATTTCAATGGTTCGTGGTCTGTGACTATTGTAATTTTTCTGCCGTATATGTAAGGGCGAAATTGTTCGACCGCGAAAACTACGCCTAGCATCTCCTTATCTCCCGTGGGATATCGAGTTTCGGCGTCTTTCAAATTTCTGGACGCGTATGCCACTGGAGTGTCTTTTCCTATTTTTCCCTGTGATAAAATCGCTCCTAGGCCATATCCTGATGCGTCAGTTGTCACTATAAAAGGTCTTGTAAAATCCGGCAGGTTTAGTATGGGGGGGGGGGGGCATAACTTTGTTTTTAATACCTCAAATGCTTCCTCTTGTTCTTTCTTCCATACAAAGGGTGTTGTTTTTCGTAGGAGAAATGTGAGTGGATATGCGATTTTTGCGAAGTCTTCCACAAATCTCCGATAGTATCCTGCCAGGCCAAGAAATTGTTTCACCTGCTTCTGGTTCTTGGGCCGCGGGAATTTTTCTACCGCTTCTAAATTTCGGGGATCTGGTTTCACTTGGTTCTCGCTAATTATGTGGCCTAAATACCCTGCCTCTCTGCACAGGAACTTGCATTTCTGGGGCTCTAGAGTTAAATTCGCCCTTGCCAATCGGTTCATAAGTCTGGTAAATTTCTTACCGTGTTCTTCCAAGCTTTTCGCCTAGATGACGATGTCATCTAAGTATACGAGCATTTCGATCCCTTGTAAACCTGATAAAGCTAGGTCCATCAATCTTTGGAATGCACTAGGACCATTCTTTATTCCCATGGGTATACGTGTATATTCGTAATGCCCATAAGGTGTAGAGAACGCCGTCTTGTGTGCATCTCGTTTGTCCATTTCGATTTGGTGGAATCCTGATCGTAAGTCGAGTGTAGTAAAATATGATGCATGCCCGAGTTGATCCAAAATGTCGGTCATATTGGGAATGGGGTACGCGTCACCGATCGTTTTCTCGTTCAACGCCCGAAAATCGATGACGAGTCGCCATTTCTTTTCCCCGTTTGGGCCTGCCTTCTTCGGTACGACCCATGCTGGTGAATCGTACGGCGAAGTTGAGGGTCTTATGATTCCGGCGGCCTCTTGCTCCGCCACGATCCGCTGCATTTCTTGCTTGATTATGGGGGGGGGGGGTGTCGGAAACGCTTCGCGCGGACCGGTACGTCGTCCGTCGTGTGTATTCGATGCGAGAACAACGTAGTTGCGTTTAACAGCTCGCCCGGTAGATGAAACCGATTTGCGTGTTTCGCGACGAGAGACTCCACGTGCTCTCGTTCGTCGTGTAGCAATGCGCTTAAATCCATGAGCGCCAATACTTGTTTCGCCCGACTCGCATGTGTGTGAGTAGTATGGACAGTTGCGCGCTGTGACGAATGACGATCGTCGTTGATTATGTCGATTGTTTCGTCGCTGTCGAATCTGATCTCGCTTGCGATGTCGCATTCTTCCAATGCCGTTGCCGGGATATTTGTTTTTACTATTTCGTCCGTGGTGTTCGCGGCAATTACATACGCGTATCCGTTCTTATTTTCTACTAACGCATTTCCGATATAAACGCCTTCCATTGTATCAATCTTGGGCAAAATTCCGAAATTTACACCATTAGTGATACGCACGCGAATTACTTTCCGGCTTCGCGGAGGCAGTTCCGCCCAGCAAGCCCCGGCGAATGGATACACGTGCCCCCCAATTTGAAATGCCTCATTCCTATAGTCTATACTGACGTCATATTTTCGCAAAAATGGATCACCGAGGATTCCGTCCTCGGGGATCGGGAAATCGTCTAATACGATTTGTGCCTCGATCGTTAAACCTTGAAATTCTATCTTTGCGCACCCAAACGTGTTGATAATTCCCTCCCCGATTCCGCTAAGTTGAAATTTTACCGTACGGCCCGGATACACGTCTCGACGTAATTTCGAGAGCTTAATAATATTTATTTCGGAACCGCTGTCTACGAGGAACATACCATGGGTATAATGCAAATCCTTGCTCGATATCTCTAGTCTTGGGCATCTGGAGAACCCAGCATCCCCATAACGGATATTGGCTCCGCTAATTTCAGCAGTCTCATCTGTTGTGATGCTGTCGACTGCTTCCGTGGCCCACTCGATCCCGCAGTCTCGGCTCGAGTGTCCTGGGAGTTTAAAGGTTTTTGGGCTCTTTGCCTGCCCTGACCGTTGGGACGTTCATTCATTTGTTGAGCGTTTCGCCGCGAATTTTCCCGCCCGTAATTTTGTTCGGGTCGTTGGACGTTTCCCCCGCGTTTTGCTTCATTTTGGTTGTTCCCGCTGTAATTTCGCGGTGGATTGTAATTCGGATTTCGCCGGTTATAATTTCCCGCATTGCCATTGAAATTTTGCCGATTTTGGTTCGAGTACCCCAAGTTCCTATCGAAGTTTTGCGAACTTTGATTTGAGTACCGTGGGTGTCTACTAAAATTTTGCAAGTCTCGCGACGAGTTGTAACTGTGTTGGTGTACATTCGTATTATAATTACCCGTATTTCTATTTGGATTTGTCTGTCATGTTTGACCCCGTCTGTTAACGCTGTTCAGTGTTAAACATCGATCCCGTGTATGACCGATTCGTTTGCAATAACTACAAACTATCTCGTTATATGCTCGAGATTCGCATGTTTCCTCTCCGTGTCCGACTAAATCGCAATAGCTACACACGTATTCTGACATATCATAACGCGAATTTGCCAGATAATTGTCTTCGGCATTTACTATTCTCGCGGAAACATGCGAATGGGGGGCCGCCCGTTCGTCTTTCTCTCTATATACGCGTTCTAATAGAATGGCATGATCGGTGGCTTCCTGCAACGTTCTTGGACGTTCCGCTCGTACCCTGAATTCCATACCTCCCTTTAATCCCGCTATAAATTGTTCAAAGATTTTTTATTTATTAACGCCGTTAAACTAGCTTTACAATCGGCTGTTAATTCTGTTGACGCGGCAGTCGCGGCGAGTGCATCCGTGCACATATCAGTTATCCGCGTACCGAAGTCTCCCGCAGTTTCGTCGTTACGCTGAAAGAAAGTTGGAATTTTCGATAGGTATATGTGCGGGTCCTCTCGTTGTCCATAGACCTTGTCCATGGCGTTGAGGAGCGCCTCAATTGTGTCGTATAACCCGCTGTGTCTTGCGAACCTTTCGGCCTTCCCCTTAATCTTCCCTCTAAGTAATAATTTAAATAAAGGTCGGCTACCTTCTGGGAGTGGTGCTAAAGCATCCCGGCATGCGCTGGAAAAATAAGGATATGTTTCCCTATTACCATAAAATTCGGGCACGTCGGCGATGACGTCATTCGCGGACGTCCGTAATGTCAATGTGCAGGGTCCCGTTGGGAGAAATTGCCCGTTGGCAGTCTGATTGTCCCCCATAATTCTTTGGTTTCTGGTCTACGGAAGTCTGATTTTTACCTGAGCTGGTTATCGTTGACCCCGGAACTTCCTCTGAGGAGGTTTCTTGCAAATATAAAATTTTGTTGGGAGAATTTTCCGTTAAATACGGCTTTTTCTCTGGGGTAGTATCGCGCGAATTTGAACTATTTTCTGGGGAATGGTCCCGCGAGCTTGTGTCGCTCGACGAGGTTTCTCCGAAATCCGCCGTTTTCGGTTTCTTTTTTCGCGACGGTATATTGCGATCACGTATTTTTTTGGCTGCTGGGAACCCCAATATGTCCTTTATCTTATTCATAAAATTAAGTAGAAATTCATGTGGACATGGACGTGGCCAAATATGTTAATGCGTGTGTGTACGAGCAATGAATACAATTTTGTAACAAACGAAATTTATCAAATTTACCGGCAATACTATTGATGGGGGAAATAGTCGCGATTCACCCTTCGATGACTTTCAGAACTGCTATGTAGAACAGGAATCTAGCGGTCGTTGTCCTCATCCTTTTTGACTGTAGCCCGTGGTTGTCCGTGGGTTCCTTTTCTTCCACCTAAGTACCACTATTCTCTTGGTTCACCTCAGTTCACCACAAAAATATAATCACCGTTTTTTTTTTATTGCCTGTTAGCATCCGATTCGCGACGCGCGAATTTTTAATTTCACACTCGCGTTTGAAATGTATACAGTTTTTATTTTATAGTTGTTCAAATTTTCAAAGTTTATAAACCCTCGGTAGCTGGAGGGTGGTTCGGTGTCTCCGCGTGAACGGGGTTAACACCCGACACGAATTCGATTTTAAAGAAACGAACACACAATCGCGCGCGGAGCCCCACCGCTGCCACCAAATTATTTATGTTACGTTTCGGGGTAACATGAAATATGTACGGGAATATTTATTTAAGTGGTGGATTTATTTATGTACGTCCAGCACCCGTACATAAGTATCGGCACGCTAAGTCGAACGAACGGGGCGCGCACTTGCGTTTCCCGACGTTCAGTAGCCTCGGTCGGCTACGGCTAAGTCTCTATTTTGTAATCGCGAAAACCGCCTAAGTCCTCGATGGACCTCGACTCTCGAACCTCGCGTAGATTGGAACTGGACGAGCGCGAGGTGTGATCTCTCCGGGAGTCTAGCACCGAATCTCAGAGTGTCCACGTCTTTTTGGATCCGTCGACGGAGAGTTCGCGGATCGTCTGACGTTTCCCATGCCTGGTCAGCAATCCTTCGCCCTGGGAACCTGCTAGCCTCGGCAGGTAACCGACGGCGAGGCTTATACTGCGCGAATTCAGCTCGGCAGGTTCCCAGCCGAAAAATGCTTACGCTTTGAAGTAAGAGTGTCGCGTTCGCGCCTTACTTTTTTCTCGGTCCCACGAATATATCGTTTGACCGGAACCTATCTTATAACACTATTGTCATACATAATTATTAAATACTAAAGTATATTTCGTAATAACTTATAATAGATGCTAATTAATATGGCTACGGCTGCCTACGACCAACCGGTCGTAACAAAAGCCAGTCTCATGTGCAGGTTCTTCGACAGAACTGCGCAGACTTTTAGATGATGCGCAATCGTCTCTAAACGCACTCAAAAAATCAGGACGTCCAATTTCTGATGACGTTTCGGTGTACCTAATTTCGAAATGCCTTGATCAGGTGACGCTTGAGGCTTGGGACTTTTCACTGCAAACTGATGAGTTTGTAACATTAGATTCGCTCACGACTTTTATTCAATCAAAAATTCGGTCATATGACGCATCCGTCAATCGTGATAAAGTGTCACTTGCTGGTACAATCCCAGCGAAATCGAGCAAGCCAAAAGTCTCTAACTCACGTGCTCAAGTGCATCACTCAAATGATAGTACCGGCGAAAAGTGCCTTTTGTGCCACGCTGCGCATGCACTTTTTTCATGCAAAGAGTTCCCTAAATTGTCCGTGGAGGAACGTTGGAAATTAGTGAAATCGAAAAAACGCATGTGTTAATTGTTTATCTTCATATCATATGAAGCCAAAATGTAAAAGTAAGCGATCTTGCAATGTATGCAACGCTCGGCATCACTCTCTGTTGCACACACAGAATTTCGAGGCAAGATCGTCAGCGTCAGACAGTCAACCCGCAGCCGCGGGCACCTCGCAAGCAGCCGTCTCTGATCCGCACGTTACTCTTGTGCAATCTCATTTCAGCATGCCGCGACTCCCTGCTCATGTGGTGCTAGCGACTGCGTGGGCGGTAGTTTCATCGGACGCCCAGCGTACTGTAAAATTGCGCGCGTTACTTGACCCGGGCGCAACGCACTCGTTTATCACGCGCGAAGCGGCGAACGCACTACGCACAAGGCTGCATTCTGCGTCGGTTTCTGTGAGCGGTATCGGTCATAGTGAATCAGAGCCGGTAACGCAATCAGTATCTATCGTTGTCAGACCCGCTAAGGACAGTGCTGTATCACTGTCGACGAACGCACTAGTGATGAAATCCTTAACTAACTACACACCCGCACTGAAATATCCCGTGGCACATTGGGCCTACATTCGCGATCTAGAGCTCGCCGATGGGAGTCCCACCGACAAGTCCTGTGTACATTTAATTATCGGGGCGGATATTTATCCGTTTACGCTTCGCGACGGCATTCGACGCGGAAACATCGACGAACTAGTCGCAATTAACACGCCAGGCAGCACTCACGCGAAATACATATGCATCATGCGCATGCATACGACGAGCTGCAACGCGATCTCTCTCGGTTTTGGGAAATCGAAGAAATTCCCAAGCAACGCGCTCCGGCCGAAGACGACGAGCAATGCGAACGCATTTTTCGCGAAACGCATTCAAGGTCCCCATATGGCCGCTACACGGTCCGCATTACGTTAAAAATCCCACCGAACAACGCGCTAGGCGAGACCCAAGAACGAGCCTTAAAATGCCTTCAAGTCATCGAGCGACGATTAACCCGCAGTCCAGCCGACGGCATCGCGTATGTCCAATTTATGGAGGAGTACGAGTTTCTAGGACACATGCGCGTTGCGCCGAGTGATCCTACACCCGTTAGAGCGATCTATCTGCCCCATCATCCCGTCATAAAGGCCACGAGCACCACTAGTAAGATGAGAGTGGTCTTTAATGCCTCGAGCCTATCCTCCACGGGTAAGTCCATAAACGACTGCCAATTCGTTGGTCCCAAGCTGCAGACCGACCTTTCTCTGCTCCATACAAGATGGCGCACGCATCGCTTTGTTTACGCGGCGGACATCGAAAAGATGTACCGCCAAATTAGAGTAGATCCTCGTGATATCGATCTCCAGAGAATCCTGTGGCGTCGATCTCCGCAAGACGCTGTAACGTCTTTTCAGCTTCTGACTGTTACGTATAGGATGGCGAGCGCTCCTTATCTAGCACTTCGCGTCCTCAGACAATTGGCTGAGGATGAAGGTGACTTGCTCCCATTAGGAAAAACAACGTTGTTGCACGACTTTTTTGTCGACGACGCGCTCTTCGGAGCAGATACAGGTAGTGAGGCTCGCACTACGCGCGACCAATTGATCGCATTACTCTCCAGAGGTGGCTTTCACCTTCGGAAATGGATCAGCAATGATAACGATTTACTGTCTGATATTGACGCGACTAACGTGGAGCTGGAATGCGGAAAGCCACTGCAGATCGACGACAGTATAAAGGTCCTTGGATTACATTGGCAACCTGCTAATGATGTGTACGTATTTACGGTCAACATTTCTGATTGTAGCGCTGTAACGAAACGAACGGTGTTGTCGACTATAGCGCGGTTATTTGACCCGTTAGGTTGGCTGGCCCCAGTTGTCGTTGTCGCCAAGATCATTATGCAACAACTATGGCTATGTCAGTCTGATTGGGACACACCGCTTTCGCAGACCCTCCAGGAGTCGTGGCATCGCTTCAAGGAAGATCTAAGTCACGTGACCATGATCTCGATTCCTTGATGGATAGGTACCAAAGCCGAGTCAACAATCGAATTGCACGGTTTCTGTGATGCATCATCTAAGGCTTACGCTGCCGTAGTATACACGCGAGTCACCGACATTGCAGGACACGTAAACACATCGCTCTTGCTTGCAAAGTCCCGTGTCGCGCCACTAAAACAGCTCACAACATCCCGATTAGAGTTGTGTGGTGCAGTCTTATTATCGAGATTGCTCGCTCAGCTCCGCGAGACAGAGAAATTCGCCAGATGCCTCGTCCAAACGTGGACAGACGCATCCATCGTGCTAGCATGGCTCGACTCGCAGTCTTCTCAATGGAAGACTTTCGTAGCAAATCGAGTAGCGGAAGTTCACACGCTACTGCCAGGTGTTCCATGGCGACATGTTTGCAGTGCCGACAACCCAGCCGATTTGGCTTCTCGCGGTATCTCCGCACTCACTCTGTCGGAGTCGACGCTCTGGTGGCAAGGCCCATCGTGGCTTAGGTTGCCATCCGCTAAATGGCCTAACGCTTCTGCTCCGATCGATCCCACGGCGGATCTGGAACAACGAGCTCAAGTCCTTCACTCTACCGCTCCCCCAAATGACTCTGGGGAAATTTTCGCACGCTTCTCGTCCTGGACTCGGATGCTCCGAAGTCTGCTCCATATTTTGCGCTTATCACCCGCATGGAGAGACAACATCTCTTCCATGGACCCTAGTACTTCGTTCTCAGATGAATTGTATCGAGTTGAGACACGAGTTTTCATAATATTGCAAGCAAACGCGTTTGCCACCGAGATCGCCCTCATATTCGCGAACGAAGCGAATGAAACCGGATCGAAAGGTCTCAAAGCCGATCAGAAGCTGTCAAAACGCAGCAGACTTCGCCGATTGAACCCGTTTTTGGACTCGGACGGAATGCTCCGAGTGGGAGGACGGCTTTCACTCTCGGCTCTGTCATATTCAGCAAAACACCCCATTATATTACCTCCGTGTCACGTTACAAAATTATTGGCCCTCCAAGCTCACGCTCGGTGCCTACATGGCGGAATCAAATTAACGTTAGGGACGTTACGCAACAAAGTTTGGGTCATTCAGGCCTGAAAACAAGTAAAGTCTGTAATCGCCAATTGCGTTATTTGCGCACGTCATTTAGCTAAAGTACCGTCACAGCTCATGGGCTCGTTACCTAAGGCTCGAATCATGCGACCAAGTCGGACGTTCGCAGAATGCGCGGTCACCGCTCACAGCGTGCGTACATTGCGGTTTTCGTGTGTATGGCGATCCGAGCGATCCATTTAGAGGTGGTGTGCGCGTACTCTACACCTGCGTTCTTAACTGCGTTCCAGCGGTTTTGTGCGCGTCGCGGTCTGCCTACGCGTGTTTACAGCGACTGCGGTACTAATTTTGTTGGAGCCGACCGAGAACTGCGTGCTGCATATCGCGCTGCAATGAAGTCTGACGAGCTTCGAGTTCACATGGCCGAAGACGGCGTGGACTGGAAATTGATCCCTCCTGCCGCACCCCATTTCGGCGGGTTGTGGGAAACTGGGGTACGTTCCGTCAAACGTCATCTCGGACGTGTGCTTGGCGTTCACATGCCAACTTACGAAGAGCTCGCGACTTTGTTGTGCAGAATTGAGGCGTGCCTGAATTCTAGGCCCCTCGCACCGTTAACTGATTGCACAGACAGTCTCGATGCATTAACGCCCGCGCATTTTTTGATCGGCGGTTCACTTCTCTCCATTCCCTCGCCGCTCTCTGTTGATTTTAGTTTAAGTTTAAAAAAGATTTTAGTTTTTAGTGCCAACATCGCTCTAAGTGGCAGCAAACGTCACCGTCAATTGTTCAAGGTCAACTGGTACTGTTGCGAAATGACCAGTTGCCTCCCGCGAAATGGAACTTAGCTCGCGTTGTTGAGTGTCATCCAGGCGAAGACGGTTTAGTCAGAGTTGTGACTATAAAAACCGCAAAAACAGTCCTTAAGAGACCAATTACTAAGCTTGCACTGTTGCCTGCGTCTCTCGACACCGCGATCGAGCCTACAGTATCTGATTAAGTTAAGAAAATGCATTAAATCCATGTATTACGGTCTGTTGCGATCTGAATATCGCAAGGCGGGCGGTATGTTTGCGTATGCGTCCGCTCCAACACTCCGTCCCAATCATACTTGTCGCACTATCTTTGGGCGCCCTCAAGAGGCTTCTTTGCTATGCGACGCGTAAGGTATATGTACCGATGAAATAGCATCGCTTAATATTATTTAAATATCCGCGCGTATCGGTATTTCGTGCTTATCACTATCGCGGCGCTTCGCGGCTTTCCGCGGACGGATGTCCCTCGAAAATCGCGACATCCGACTTTCTTCTTCTTCGTTCGCCACGCGGATCGAGAACGGACGCGTTTTGGCTTTTTTGTGCACCGAATTTTCTGTACGCGCTCACCGCGATTTATATTACGCGAAATTCGTATGCAAGCAAAATAAAAACGCAATATTTGTATCGCGCAACCCGGTCATCATCGCTATTAATTTTAATAATTAGTGAAGTGGACTTGTGTACACTTTCTCACTCTCCACGTGCGTGAGACATTTTTTCGGCAAGCCATCGCCGTGGCGTGGAAACATACGTGTGCAAGTGCCTGGAAAAATAAATTCGAATGAAAAAAGCAATGACTTGGTTTTTGTTGGGGATTTTGGATTCTGAACCCGCACCCGCGACCAGAGTATTTCAACTATTTTGAAGAAAGCTCATAGGCTAACACTACTAATAATGATAATAATTAAATGATATTAGTAATTACAACACTAAAGAAGTAAGAAATAATGTTGAATTATTACACCTAATGAACTAATAACGTAGAACAGCAGACAATGGAAGTATTCGTATTGGTAATTATTGTACAAAGCCTCAGTTGTATTAATTTTATGCGATCAACTATTTTATTTTAGATCATATAAGCTGTTCTATGTTATTTCACAATTCTATAATATCATTCAAACCAATTTTCGATAAAATCAATAATTAGGGGAGGTCGGGGTATTCTTGGACATACTTCTATTTTGTCCAAAATCTCTAAAAGAAATTGCTGATTCTGAAAATGTTGAAGTTTGATTTCGTGGTATGATATGTAACCTTTCTTTTGGTATCAGCGATTTCATCAAATTGTTCAAATTTGTACACTTTGTAGCAGTTTGCGCAAAAAGTAGGTTTTTGAGATTTTGAAAAATCTCGGGGTATTATTGGACAGTTATGTAAATCGATAAAAAATGAAAATTATTTATGGAAAACATTTATTTTTTGATACAAATGGAAGAATATCAGATAATGAATTAAGGAAAGTGAAAAACATGAAAATTATTCAAAATCGCAGTTTAGGCACATGTGTTCGGGTTTGTTCCGGCACAAGTCAAGTGAACACCTCGATCACAAGTGATACAATAGGCTGTGTTTCGGCGATTTTCGTTTTTCGGCATATTTTCGGCAAACCGTGCAGAAATCAGTGTCAGTTGCGTTCGGAGACGGTAGTTTATTTTGTGGAGTCTTTGATTTGACACGGCCTTTTTTCTTCTTTGCTGCTGGTGTGACATCTTTCTCCAATAAACTTTACCGCCTCTTCTCGGCCTTATCACGTTGTTCAGACACATTTTCTGGCGATGTCAAAACGACCGATTTCATTGGATTACGGCCACGATTTGACTTTTTGGCTGGCGGTCTTGTCGATTTTCACCGATTTAATCGTCTTCAAAATATTGTCACAGTTAATTGATCTTCCCTTTTTGGCATAATAACGCGGCATTCTGAGAAATAAAATTTAAACGGCCCAAACAACGATTACAAATTGCTAAAAAAACTAATGCTTTGTTACAATTATGCATGAAAAATTAGTTATACGCATCAAACACACGAGGTGATATTGTGAAATATCAAAATTTAAGTGTCCAATAATACTCCGACAAAAGCGTCCAATAATGCCCCGAACGCGCATTTTTTTAACATGTCGTCGTATAAGTACACAATTCACATTTAATGCAAAACTCGTATATGCTTCGAAAGCTTAATGTTCCAGGAATATTATGAATATAATTAACTGACTTGGTTCGTCGAAAAAAGTTGTCAAAATAAACAAAACAACACGTAAAAAAGACACTTTGCGAATATCAAAATTTTTATGGATGTGATAACGAGGTAATAACGCGTCCCAACTAGTGAAGTGTTCCATAGAAATTAGTGTATGATAAAACGAGCCGGTGGTAGATGGTGGAGACACTTATCATTAGAAACGGGAAAGATATCGCGATGTCCAACAACACTCCGTGTCCAAGAATACCCCGACCTCCCCTACTCGGAAACCGTGCTTCGTGTGCGAAAAGTGCATATAGCGAAAGTTTTACATAATGAAATTTTGCATGTATAGGGCAGGACGAGGTAAAGCGGATCACTTTTTTATTTTGTATTATATAAGGTAAAAAAGTTAAACGACTCGACTGTTATCTAGTATCATTTGAAACTTTATCTTACTGCGCAACTTTTCCCGGAAAGAGAAATTTTTTTGCGGCATTGTATGTTATTGGAAATATTGAAATGAAAAATTTACTTTTTTTGGAGTAAACCGAAACAGGCGGGGTAAACCGGAACATGTCCTGGGACAAATCGGAACATTTGTTTTTTCTTTATTTTTCATCAAATTTTTTAACATTAATGAAGTAATTTCTATATTTTAGGGAAAAAGTAACATATGCATGTAATTTATAATAACAGAGTTTAATTTTATTCAATTTGTAAACGAAGTAACATGCTAACCGAGTAACAAATTAATTCGAATAATCTAACAAAACTTTAATTAGGAACAATTAATAATAT
Organism: Trichopria drosophilae; assembly: GCA_030407085.1. Lineage (NCBI taxonomy): Eukaryota > Metazoa > Arthropoda > Insecta > Hymenoptera > Diapriidae > Trichopria > Trichopria drosophilae. The sequence continues at coordinate 48,832,832 of CM059585.1, forward strand.
GACATTGGATAGTCTCCGTAGTCTACACTTCTTGACGTACTTCGGTTCAGCCGTTCCGTTTTTGTGGCAATTTTAGCAAAATTAACTTTCTTTGCTTTTACTTTTTTCGGTGCTGATTTTTTGTTGATAAGCGCAATCTTTCTTTTTTTCATTTTAGCAATCTCATTGACGGAATCTTCACTGGAGAGAATTGTCGATTTTCCACGTTTGCGGCCACGCGGCTTTTCGTTATTGCGCGGTGGAGCTTTCGGAAAAGTAGTTCAAGCAACTTGATGTCTGAAACTTTAGTTCCGGACGCCACTGTGTTTTTGTAATTATTTATCTGCGATTTATTACCTCAAAACAGGCCGCCCGGGAGGGGTATGGATACTAAAGTGGGGAGCACAGCACTTAAAATCACAAAAACTAATGTTCCGTTCTACCCCGTTAAAAAAGTTCCGATTTGCCCCAGGACACTTTTTGAGTTTTGTGTTAAGATTTCTTCAAATTTATACAAAAAATGGAGTATATTATGAGGGGATTCTTAAAAAGCACATCTCAAACTACAATAATGCAGTCCCACACAGTGCCCATCTTTTATTTTTGCAATCGGAAAACAAACATTTAGAAGTAACCAAAATCTCTGACAGAGACGCTTAAAACCAAACCACAATTCTGCCGCTGCAATAAAATGTTATAGATGCCTTGCACATATTGCAAAATAGTTGTCAAGAAGTAACACTTCTAAAACAATGGCCATTCCTTTATAGTACTACACGGTGTCATATATATTTAAATGTTTCGGTTTACCCCGTGTTCCGGTTTACCCCGCCCACCCCTATGTTTAATAAAAAAATCATTTTGATGATAAATCCCCGATGGTACAAAAGAAAAATATGAAAAATTTTTATTTTAATGTACTTTTTTGTAAATAAGTATTTTTACTAGATAGTAGTATCCGAACAGTTTTGAAGAGGATGAAATTAGCTGTAAAATAAGCACCAATTGGAGTTTCTAAGATGAATTGTTGAAGAGTTATAGTCGTTCGTAAGTTTCATGCAAAAAATTTTAAATTAGTAACTATAATAACTTTTGTGTAAAAACAGCGTAAACATTTTTTTTTAAAATCGGTTTTCAACTGATATTGAAAGCATGGGAAAAGAATTGAAATGAACATTTTTTCAAATTATCATATTATTAGTTTCGTATCTAATTTTTTGTTTATTTATTTATTTACTTTTAACTTAGGAAGAATAATAATAAATCTTAAGAGGGAGAAAATGTTAAGGGCAAAATGTGTAAGTGGTTGATCGATTGTTCTTAACCAATTGAAGTATTGAAAACCCTGTCTAATTGTAAAATATTTTCGTTGACAACATTATGTCCGCGGTGATTCGCCAATTTCTTTTTTAAATTATATATCGCAATAGAAACTGTATTGTATCTTCTCAGACTGAACAAATATATGTTCAAATTTGTTACACAAATATTACGTATATCTTTTGTTCCATTATACACTTTCGTATTTTTTTTACAATACAACAAATATCATAAATACTACTACTACTACTACTACCACTACTAGCACTACTATTAATAGTAATAATATTAATAATAATAAAAGAAACAAAGGGTGCCAAATTTCACACTGATGCTAATCTGGTAGAGATTTGCGCCAAAAATTTATCACTTTTCCGAACGATTGAGCGAGATCAAAAACAAATGTTGCTGTTGAAAGTTGTTATTTACATACTAATAATAACAATAACAGTGATTACAATAATTAAAATGATTATAATTTATTACTTTAATTAATAAATATCAAAACTATTGGAAAGAACATTTTTACGTCATAATACAAATTTACAAATGATCAAGAAAATGATGAAAAAGTGAAGAATTTTGTTTCATATTGTTGTTGTTATTATAAACAGTATGTTAACTACAAATTTTGTTATGATAATATTATTACATAATTTTAATTATTTTTATTTATTTATTTTATTAACCTGGCCAAGAAATACATCAATTGCAAAGAAAAATAAACTTACAGAAATTAACAGGTATATACGTAAAGTATTAACCTAAGGTTCTGGTGCGCATTGATATATAACGATAACAAGGATCTACTTACAATATTATTATAAAAGGCTTGACGTTAACGATAATCTTGTAAAAATGTAGTTCTCGCATGGCTTTTGAAGCAACCAAAAGAAAGCTGTTTACGTGCAGGACAGTTAGAGCTATTACCAAGTTTAATAAGTCGATTTACAGGAGAGTGAAGACCGTATTTAGTTCTGTAGACCTGTGGCAAAAAGAGTCTATTGTTTCGAAAAGAATACGCACTTTCCCAGTATATAAGGCAAGCATTTAGTTCTGGACAAAAAATTAAACCATTTACAATGTTATACAGTAGACAAACATCAGAATAAATTTTATGTGACTCTAATGGGCTTAGGTTAATTTTAGTGGCAACTTCAGTACAGCAATGCGATCTAGCAGGATTCTGTAATTTTAAATTAAATAAAAAAATTAAATTGTACGCTCTCTGATGTCCCTCATTATATTCAAGTACACGGGAAGAACATTCGAACAGCTGGTGTACTAGTAGAGACATCTACCGCTCGAAATCGGTGGCCGATGTTATACTACGGAAATTCGAGTCGTTCGGCTCCGGTACGAATTTGGCCGAGTGAGCTCTGAAAAAACGACGTGCTACGAAACGAATTTTCGGATCGCTGCCAGACGAAATTCGTTTGGACGCTCTCCTAAATTGGTGGGGGGCTCTCCCATAGGAAGCGCGCACACATCCGAACACGTAGTAGGAGAGAGGCACGAACAATCGGGTTGTTTTGCTCCAACGTGTTTCGTATGCGGTTGAAATCAGTTGAGTCGAGTGATTCATATGGTTCACAATTTTTCATTTGGAAAATATAATAAGAAATTCAACGCCGAAACTTACTACTTGCGCATGTAAACAAAAAGTTCAATACGACAGCTTAGTAATCATTTACACTCAATTTGTATTTAAACACACATTTTAAAACTATATTTCTGGTCAACTATCAAAAATAAATCTCATAAATTATTAAAGTGAATGCTGCCTTCGAATGTTATTGATAAAAAATAATTGGTTCGACGCTAAGACCAAAAATGTAATTCTTGACATAAATTATTTTTAAACAATATACCTACTGGATACTTTTTGCGATCACAAACTTGAAGGAATTTGTTTCCTACCGATTGGTTGAAGTGATATAAAAATGTAAAACAAAATAATAAGAAATTCAACGCCGACTGGTACATTTTGTATATGTAAGCAATACAATGAAATATGACAGCGTTGTAATCATTTACAATGAATTTATCATCTTCAAAACCTTGAAACAAAATAATAAGAAATTGAACGCTGGCTCTACTTTCTGTACAGTATAAGCAAATAGTTCAATATCTTACTACGTATTGATCATTTACAATCAATTTGTGTTCAAAGACACATTTTAAAACTACAGTAGTGGTAAAATATCAGATATTCATCTCATTCATTAGAAAAGTGAATATTCAATTCGCATATTAAGAGTAAAAATATTTGGTTCAACGCTGAGACCAAAAATGTAATTCTTGCCTTAAATTTATCTATAGCCATATTTCTGAATACGTTTTGATCTTAGAAACTTGGAGAAACTTGCTTCAGACCGATTGGTTGAAGTTATCATCTTCAAAACCTCGAAACAAAATAATAAAAAATTGAACGCCGACTCCACTTTTTGCACAAGTAAGCAAATAGTTAAAATTGTACTGTGCAGTGATCACATACAAACCATTCGTATTAAAACACACATTTTAAAACCATATTTGTGGTAAACTACCAGAAATAAATTTCATTAATTAGTAAAGCGAATGCTCTCTTCGAACGGAATTGATAAAAAGTAACTGGTTTAACGCTAGAACCAAACATGTAATTCTTGACGTATATTATTCTTAAACGATATATTTTGATACTTGTTACTATAACAAACTTCAAGGAATTTATTTCCAACCGATTGGTTGAAGTTATCTTATATAAAAGTGTAAAATAAAATAATAAGAAATTCAACGCCGACTAGGACTTTTTGGATATGTAAGCAAGAAGGTAAGCAAGACCAAAAATGTAATTCTTGCTTTAAATTTGTCTACAACCATATATCTGGATATGTTTTAATCCTATAGAAACTTGTAGAAACTAGCTTCAGATATGATATATCATACTCTAAAAGGTTTACTCTCGCAAAGGTTTTATACCTAAAATCATATTTCCATATTAAAACTCTCACCGGATGAAGGTTTTTGGACTAAAATCTTGTTTCGACTGGAAAATCTCCACGACACAAGATTTCAAGTTTAAAATCTTGTTTCGTTGGTAAAACTACCATCTAAAGAAAGTTTCGGACTAAGCTCTTGTTTCAATAGGAAAATCTCCTTTGACACAAGGTTTTAAGTATATAATCTTGTTTCGTTGGTAAAACTACCATCGCAAGAAGGTTTTTGCACTAAAATTTTGTTTCGATAGGAAAATCTCCCTCGACACAAGATTTTAAGTTTTATATAACATATGACATGCACATGATATACTATGTGACAATTCAAATGTCATGACATGTCATATGATATATCATATGATATGTCATATACTGAAAAAAAAATTTTATATTCAAGTAAATATTTATTGAATAGTTGCAAGTAAATATTTACTTGACTTAAGAAAATCTTTTCTTAAGTGAAATAAGATTTACTAATATTTCCTAAATATAAGAAAACATTTTCTTAATTCAAGTAAATATTTACTTGCTACTATTCAAATAAGTATTTACTTGAATATACAATTTTTTTTCAGTGTATGATATATCATATGACAATTTTCAGTAGGGTATCTTCAAAACTTTGTTCGAGTATATACATTAACCCATGAAATTAAATCAAGAATATTTAATAAAATCAGAGCCGAGTTTAAAATACTCGCATAGTACCGCGGGCCGTATATCTATATATACTGCCAATCATATATTCCACGATGTATGTATGTCGACTGGCTCAGTTACTATTTTTCGGATCCTCGCGCTCCAACAGTTTTCGGCTGGCAACGGTCCGAAAAATTTCGGACGTCTCCCTGCCGAAAAGTCGCTTGACGTTTCTCCTAAAGCAATCGTAGCGCCGCCATAAGTTGAATAGTACGGCTGCCAACACAAAATTTTTTCCGACCTGCCTAGCACGGCTCCGGTGCTAGTGCAGCATAAATGCCGTCCGAAAGTTGTGATGTGGTAACACTGCCTCTTTCTCAGGCAGTCGTAATGCTAACAGAGCCACCCTCAGTTCCACTGTAGTGCATGGCTGCGATCTACATTGAGTTGCACCGCGCACCGTCACAGATCTTCACGACGCACGTGTAGACGCAATCGACCGCCATAAAGTTGTGAGTTTAAATGTGAAAAAAATGGACAATTTTTTTAGGTCATCGTAGACAGTGTAAGTCTTAGGCATGACTACGTTACCATATTTCATATCCTAACTGACACTTTCAATCGAAAGACGAATTACAGTATCAGTTCATTTATCGGGGTTTATTTAAAACATGTATATATGGGCATTATTCTGGAACTTTTAAACTTTGAGGTTGAAGAAAATTTCCTTTTTTTTTAGGCACATTCATGAAATTAATTTTATTGGCTTTAGAATTGATCAAATGACAGGAAAAACCTTGCGTGACTCATTTATACTGTAACACAAAATAGACAGCCCGTCTACTTGCGTTCCCAACTAAAATACTTACCTCAAGAAAGAAGACTGAAGATTGGTGCATCGTCCCGTCAGAATCCACTTAACCATCCCCAGGAACCGTTCCCCAATGTTGGTGCTCGTCCTGTCAATTCGTTGGTGTCATCGTCCCGTCTCGTCCAGCTGTCCAAGAACTCGATATACCTGTAAACATAAAAATTATTAATTATTATGTTTTAAATAAAGAATCTGTCAGTGTCGTGAAGTAATAAAGTCATCGTCCAAGGAAGAGGCATATATGGAAGAGGAAAATATATTAAAGAAATGTAAACACTATACTTACATGTGCACTCAGCTGTTCCGATGGTCTGCTTCCTCGTGCCGGAATCGCTGCTGGCTGACGTCCTGTTCCTGAAACATAAATTTACCCATCCTTACACAAAGAAATAGTCCTTAATAATTAAAGTTTAAACTTACCGTAACTGCTGCTCCTTTTCGCCTTCCTCCAAAACTCCAAACTACTTTTCCCGTTGCCGTCGAGAGGATGACTCCTATTGCATTCTGCTGTACCCGATCCTTTGGCACTCGATCCCGGAGTGAACCACACAGAAAACCCGCACAAACTGTAAATTATTCACTCCAAAACACATAAAAATCCCGAAAACCGAGACGACCTGTCACTTCAGTCGTCGTTCACCGTGGACTGGCTATCGCGCAGTTTTACGCGCAACTCGTCGGCCATCTTGATCAAACTCAGTCCCTATTGGTCAATTCATTTGTACAGCGTCTCTGTCTACCTTCCATATTCGCGTAGTCGACGTTCGTCGCACTCATGCATGGAATAGACTATTGCTGTCGCGCTCATCGAGTCGACGTTCGTCGCACTCATGGCCCAATGTACAATTACTAATTCGTCATCAATATTGTCTACGCTTGTCGCACTCGTTACATATATCATTACCCCTTCCAGTGCCGAGTAAATGTTCATCGCACTCGTGCAGAAACCTCATTCAGTCGCCCACCCCTTTTTGAAAACTTAGACTTGACCTACTATTCCCAGCATTGCCAAAATTATGTTCCCCGTCTTTGTCCTTACGTTGTCTTAAATTCGTCCTTATTCGTAATTGTTTTTCCTTTTTGTTTGTCCCCTGAAAGTTAGTATCCAGGACTGACGCTGTGGCGTGATGGTAACGGGTCAGACCATCTTCACTTCACTTCTGTGTGAACCGTTAATGCGAACAACTGATCATCAAAATTATATTGCGTACAACAATCAATTATTGTATTCGTGTATATAGTAATATATTGTGCGAATCTCGAGATACCGAAACAAAAGTAAGTACTGTTCACAGTGCGCGGCGTATTATTTTTATTATCTTTGTTATATTATAATTAGTAAAGTCCTCCCCCACAATTTTGTAATTTCCCCTTTTAAAATATATATCAATACCAACATATCCTCTTTGATAATTGTTATTTTTTTTATTCCCCCCTTTTTTCTAGAGTAAAAACCAGAGTCCCCGTGTCGTCGGGACTCAGTACGGTTATAAATGGCGCAGCCAACGTGTGGCCCGGAAAATTAAAGTGTAAAATAGTTAAAATTAGAACAAAAGAAAATTTTAAGTGTAACGGTCTCGCGAAACGGTTGTTGGCTCGCGTGACCAACAGAAAATTTTTTGAACAACAGTATTCTCTGAATTCCCTGAACCCCATATCCCAATATATAATTAATAATAAATGCAATATAAATTTAAATATATGTGATATGATATATATGGTGCAATTTTTATTCGAAAAATTTTATGTGAATGAAATAATAGATATTTTCTTTCAGGTTTTCTTGTTAACATTAGAAATAAGTTTCCCTTCTATTAATTATTTGGGAAGTGAAATTATCAATTAATTTAAAGATTTTCAAATTTTTTTTTTTTTTGAAAATTTCCCCCTCCCCTCCCAGTGTTAATTTGAATTGAATGTGTGATAACAGTGAATTAAATTTTGTTATTTTTGAATTTAATAATTTGAATTGATTTAAAATGAATTAAAATTTTTTTTTTATTAAATATTTTTTTTTTTTGTTTTGTGGTTGTTATTATTAAATTTAATTTTTTTTATTATTGATTTAAAAATAAAATTTTTTTTATTTTTTTATTTTTGAATTAATTTAGAATATTTTAGTTACTTTTATATTTTTATATTTTTTTGTTCGTGATAAAATTATTATTTTTTTTGTTTATTTGTGTGTGTTTAAAAAAAAAAAAAAAGAAACAATGGCGGAACAATACAGACTATTCTGGGATAATCATGTTGCCCACAATACCACCCCCACACCGGAAGTACCAACAACTACCACTAGTGCGACAGTCCCAACAATAACCTCTCCAATAATAACTACAGTACCCGTGACTGCAACTTTTGTGACCACTACCTCTACTGCTTCACGATCCCAAAAGGCCACTAAAGAGCAATATGAAGCCATATTAGAGAGCATTGAAAATATGAATTTCTTAGATTTTATTAAAGAATGCGATAGGGCTGAAATTGCTTTTAGCGGTGACTTTAGAATAATGCAAGATCGGTTAACACGATATAAGGTGTTAACTACTTACCCCTATTCCGATGTTGATTGGAATGAAGCAGTGGATGGTAGAGGTGAAGCATTAAGTGACCCAGTAATAGGAAATATAATCCGGAACCCCTTACAAAATACTGTACCCCCTAGCACCGTTACTACTAGCGTCGCCCAGGAGCTTGGCGCTCGCGTACGGGATCCTTCCCTTATTTTTCCTTCCGATCGATCTCGCGCGTTTTATAAAGACCCAGAATCTTTTATGGAAGATCAGTCCAGTCATCCTGAACCACCTACCCATTTAAATACCCTTTTAAGATCCTCAACTATCCCTACAATTTCCTTAGCCCCTGCCACTCCTCCCATTATTAACCCAAATATAACCTGTGCTCCTCCCTCTCGTCATACTGTCCATTTTCCCCCTGACCAAACCTATAATTTATACCTCCACGATCCTCATGGCCATAGTACAAAGGTTGGCCCCACTCCCCGATTCTTGAAAAATATTCAGACTCCTACCAAATCATACTTCGGTTGCTCTGCATGTCCGTCGCAGACAACCGGAGTATGGAATAAAAGCGCTGTTGAGCAATGGAGAACCCAAGGTCCAAAATTTTCCGGAGAGGACGACGAAGGCGCCGAAATTTTCCTACTAAAATAAAAGGAATACGGCGTTAGTCGAGAACTCTCCGAGGAAGAATTATTGCGTGCCCTCCCCGAGGCTTTCACTGGATCTGCTTTAAATTGGTATGGAGTAGAGCAGGGATGCTGGTCCACTTTTGATCGATTTGTCTCCAGTTTTAAATCGTTTTTTGGTCAGATGCATTCCGAAATAAGTATTCGACGAAATATTTCCCTACGTACCCAAGGTTTAGAAGAATCCGCCCGAGACTTTATAGTAGCTTTACGGGGTCTTTTTAATTTATTATCCACCCCTCCACCCCTTGAAGAACAATTAGCTATATGCTGCCACAATTTGCGTCCAGCCCTATCGGAAAGAATTTCTCGAGAAAAGGTAAATAATTTCTCAGAATTGTACCAATTATGTAGACATTATGAAAACATAATGCAGAGGGAAAAACAATATAGGCCCCCTCCTTCTGCCTCCCTATCCTTTTGTCCTACCTATGCCTATAACCCTAATAAAAATAGACCAAAAATTAGAATTGCTGCTACCGATCCAGTTCCTGAAAATCCCCCTTCCTTTCGCACTCCAAGCCCTACCACATCATCGTCGGTCCCACAAACCCCGATTAATCTTTTAAGGCAATATCGTCCAAAAATTCCTCCACCGCCTTCAAACCGGAAAGCAATGCAAAAACCAAAATCCCAACCAGAAATTTCTTCCATTCCACCCCTAATGAGTAAAGAAGTAAAAGCCCCCTCTCAACCCCTAGCAGGTAATAGTGTAAGATGTTTTAATTGTAAGAAAATAGGCCATATTTTTAGAGAATGTCCCGATTCCCTCGGATACTTTTGTTTTATTTGTGGATATCCGGGAAAATCGTCAGTAAATTGCCCATCGTGTGCTCGTAGGCGTACGGGAAACGCGTAGCCGGGGGGGCCAAATCGTTCCTGTCTCCCCGTAAAAATTTGTTTCAAAAACCCCATAAAATCCGATTGAATAATTTAGGTTGTATAGATTCCCCTTCATCAGATCCTCGTTACTACGTTTGGTTAGAATTGAACGGAACCCCCTTAAAAGCCCTTGTAGATTCTGGAGCATCACAAACATACTTAGGTGTTGGTTGTGAGAGCATACTGGCTCCATTTTTAAGACCAATTGAAGAAGAATTAAGAGTAGCAGACGGAAGCGTTGTCCCTTTGCGAGGAGTTGTGTCCCTAGAAATAAAATTAGATAATGATGTCCAATTGCTAGATGTGAGAGTAGCCCCCCTTAGTTATGCATGCGTTTTAGGAATAGATTTTTTAGAATTATTTGGAATTAAGATTGATTATGAGAGAGGAATATGGAAAACTAAAAACGGCCCTTTTCGTAAATTCGGTAGAAATATTGGTATGATTCCCGTCCAACCTATTTATGATTGTGCCGGTTAAATAAAACCATCATTTTATGCAGAGAAAAGACTTAATGAACTATTAACCCGATTAATTCCCGTATCCCATTCCCCAGTCCTAACCCATACCCATCTAGCCCAGCATACTATCAATGTACAAAATCATCCCCCTATTCGACAAAAACCCCGTGTGTTATCCCCTTATATGTTGAGAATTGCCCAAACGGAAGTTGATAAAATGTTAAGTGAGGATGTAATTGAAAGATCTATGAGCCCGTGGATGAGTAACCCTGTAATTGTCCCCAAAGCCGACGGTAAGCATAGATTTTGTATAGATTATAGAGATGTAAATAAAGTAACTTTGAAACACGCGTATCCCATCCCTAATATGGAACGTATTTTATCAGCAATGCGTCGTGCCCGTTGTGTTTCCAAATTAGATTTAAGCCAAGCATACTTCCAGGTCCCCGTAGAACCCAGTAGTCGCCCAATCACCGCCTTCGCCGTCCCAGGAAGAGGCATGTTTCAATTTAAAAGAATGCCTTTTGGATTAACAAATGCCCCTGCCACCTTCCAAAGGCTAATGGATAGACTCATTGATCCTGCTTGGGAACCCCATGTCTTTGCCTACCTAGATGACGTAATAATAGCCACGGAATCGGAAAACGAACATTTTAAGTATTTAGAGATTGTTTTGAAAACTTTAGTTGAAGCTGGTTTAGATATAAATCAACAAAAAAGTGAGTTCTTCTGTTCCGAGGTTAAATATCTGGGTTACGTCATAGGCAAGGACGGGTTAAAAGCGGATCAAGATAAAATAACCCCTATTTTAGAATACCCCCCTCCTACTACCCTGAAACAATTACGCCGATTCCTGGGAATGGTTGGTTGGTATGCCCGTTTCCTCCCTAACCTATCCAGAGATCGAGTCCCGTTGACACAGCTGCTAATGAAGAATGCATCCTGGCACTGGGGAGCTGAACAACAACAAGCCTTCGATACCCTCCGTTATTCCCTTACCTGTACTCCTGTTTTAGCCCGCCCTAATTTCGAATTACCCTTTTCAGTCCAGACAGACGCTAGCGACGTTGCTGTAGGTGCCGTTCTGACCCAGGAAATAGACGGATATGAACATCCCATTGTTTTTGCGAGTCGAGTATTGACTGCGGCGGAACGGAAATATACAGTAACGGAGCGAGAGTGTCTAGCTGTGTTATGGGCAGTAAAAAAGTTCAGGCCCTACATTGAGGGAACCACCTTTGACGTGATCACAGACCACAGTAGTTTACAGTGGTTAAGAAATTTACGTGATCCGACGGGACGATTGGCTCGTTGGGCACTGGCCTTACAGGCGTATGATATGAAGATAATACATAGGAAAGGATCCCTCCATGTAGTGCCGGACGCCCTTTCCCGAATGTATGATTCTTTTGATGCCGCCCTTTTTGCAATCGGAGATTCCGAAGATAACTGGTATAAAGATAAAATGAATAATATTAGAGAATTCCCATTTAAGTACCCTAATTGGAAGATAGTTGAAGATAAGATATATTACCATCGCCCTCACCCTGTTATAGAGCCCGCCGTGGAAGACCTTGATGCTTGGAAGTTAGTATTGCCCTCAGAATCCCGTCTTCGTGCCATAAGTGATGCCCATGATAACCCACAGTCTGGTCATTTAGGAGTCGACAAAACGTATCAACGTTTGATACAAGACTTCTTTTGGCCTGGCATCTTTCATGATGTGGCCAAATATGTCGCTCGATGTCCTGAATGCCAACGCCAGAAAGTATCCCAACGCCCTCCTGTAGGTTTGATGCGAGAAAGAACTACGGAATATCCCTGGAGTACCGTAGCTGCCGATTTAATGGGTCCCTTTCCCCCCAGTAAACATCAGAATCAGTACATAGTTGTTTTTCAGGACCTATTTACCAAGTATGTGGAGGCAAAAGCCCTTCGATCGGCCACAGGATCGGCAATATCGAATGCTTTGGACTCTTTAGTGGTCAATCGTTGGGGTTGCCCAAAATATTTTGTCCCCGATAATGGAAAAGAATTTGATAATAAGTACTTGGATCATCATTTACAGCAGCTAGGTATCTCCAAAGTCCCAACACCCCCCTACCATCCCCAAGCGAATCCTGTGGAACGTGCCAATAGAACCCTAAAAACGATGATTTCCTCTTTTGTTGGTATGGATCATCGTGATTGGGATTTGCACTTAAATGAATTCTGCTTTGCCATGAATACGTCAGTACAAGCCTCCACCCAAATGACCCCTGCCTTCTTAAATTTTGGTCGCAATCCCCGTCCGGCTCGAAGTATCCGTAATAATGACCCAGTCACCCTTAATAGCAATGACCCCTCGGCATGGAGAGATAGAATAAAACGATTACCGTTGATTCATGATTGGGTTCGAAAGAATTTAGAGCAAGCTGCAAAAAGACAAGCCCAATATTATAATAGAAATCGTGTAGACTCCCGTTTTAAAATAAATGATTTAGTAATGAGAAGAACTAGAGTTCTGTCGTCCGGAATTCAAAATTTTGCAGCTAAATTAGCACCCAAATTTACCGGCCCCTTTCGAATTATTAAAGTATTGTCCCCGGTTGTGTATGAGATTGAAGATAATAGTACTCGGAGAAATCCAAAAGTACATATCAAGGATTTGAAATTGTATGTGACCCCTGATACACCCGTTAATAATAATTTTTCCGGCCCAAATAATGAAAATCCGATTATGAGTAGAAATGAAGAAACCCCTAATACCGTACAAATTACCCAAGAAATACCCCCTCTAGTCAATCTTCCTCCAAAAAGAAGAGTGGGTAGACCAAAAAAATCACCCATTACCTATCCGACGTATAACCCCATAGATCAACCCGTAAATGAACCCCGTAAATATAACCTTCGTTCAAGAACCAATCAATAGGATAAAAATAATATAGAGTAGAAGTTGGACGGAAATAGAGAACTATGAATAGATAATTTATGAATAAATTATATTGTTTTAGGAAGAATGCCAATGAGACGAGCGCGTTTCGGGCCAAGGAGCCGAAATACGGAGCGGCCAGAATACGTGGCCCCGAAATGGAGTCCGGTTCCGCAGGCTCCGCAGCTGGAACGGATTGCCAGCCGCTCCTATTTCATTTCAAAGAACTACCCCGCTCCTACTCCTGACCCCACTTCCCCATTTGATTTTCCCCCAACATACCCTTCATCCAAATCCCTCCCAGCCTCCTTTAACCCTATTCCTCTTCCCCCTAGACCTTTCTCCTTCTTTGCCGGCCCTCCTAAACCCTCACCCCTTTCTAGACCTTCATCGCCTATAACTCCCTCACCCATCTCTAGATCTCCAACTCCTCCTAAACCTTCACCCCTTCATACTCCTACTAAACCGTTGTCTCCTCTTATTTCCTCACCCCTACAACCATCTTCACCTCCTCCTAAACACCCTTCCCTGCCATATACCCCCATTCAATCTCCCATTCCTTCTCCTAAATCCAAAAATTACCGCCGAATGGTGCCGGCTATGGCCAGTCTGGCCATAAGCGAGCGCAGGGTAACGGGCCCCAGGACGGACCAGAAGGTGGTCATCGACCATCCTGCCCCGTCGGGATCTGCCCCCTTGCGACAACCGCGATGTCCACCACATGTGTGGATGGAACGGCAGGCTATACAAGCCGTCGCAGCTGCCATCGAAAAGGCGAATCACCCGGGATTCGACAATTCACGGCCGGCACATTCGGCCGTAATTTCATCAATCCCAGCCCTAATGTCCCTAAAAAATCCCCGTCCTTTATCCTTGCCCTCTTCACCTTCACCTTCCATAAGCCCGAATGCCTTCCCTCCGGGATTTAAATGCAAAAGGTGTCGTCAGGAAGGACACTCGGCAAAAACCTGCCTGAAACCCCGTTTCCCTACCACCCAATAATCCCTTCCTTATTTCGCCTGTTCCTTTCGGCAGCTCTTCCTTATTTCGCCTGTTCCTTTCGGCATTCCCTTTATTATTTCGCCTGTTCCCTTCGGCATCCCATTGTTATTATTGCCTGTTCCTTTCGGCATACCCTTTATTATTTTGCCTGTTCCTTTCGGCATTCCCTATTTATTATTTCGCCTGTTCCTTTCGGCATCCCCTTGTTATTAAATTGCCTGTTCCTTTCGGCAATACCTTTTATTATTAATTGCCTGTTCCTTTTGGCAGTACCTTTTTAGTATTTTATTTTTTTTTATGTTTTGTTAATAATATGCTTCTTAACTTTGGTAAACATTGTAATTATTTGTGTATTATTTTGTTTGTTCAGTATAAACATTGAAAATATGCCCCCTTATTGGTTGTTTGTGATATTAATAATCGAATATTTAGAGATCCAGTGTTAACAAGAAAAATAATTATTGGAAATACTTTGTTATTGTTTGTTGTGCATATATTTGCATCATATCATATTTATCTGATAATAAGAATAATTTTTGTTGGCAATTTGCGATTATTATGTTCCTTCTTTCCACTCGATCTTATCCGTTCCTTATATGATAGCCCTCTACCTTAGCCCGGACAGCCGTATCGTGAAATCGTAAAGCGGAAATTGATGTAAGTTTAGATTTTAAGTTTGTTTATATTGTATGACGATTCGAGAATTTTATTTAGTATTCAAAATCTACTTTCGTCAGGCCCGGGGGAATTTGTAACACAAAGTAGACAGTCCGTCTACTTGCGTTCCCAACTAAAATACTTACCCCAAGAAAGAAGACTGAAGATTGGTGCATCGTCCCGTCAGAATCCACTTAACCATCCCCAGGAACCGTTCCCCAATGTTGGTGCTCATCCTGTCAATTCGTTGGTGTCATCGTCCCGTCTCGTCCAGCTGTCCAAGAACTCGATATACCTGTAAACATAGAAATTATTAATTATTATGTTTTAAATAAAGAATCTGTCAGTGTCGTGAGCCTTGCCTTCTAGCACGGTAACCGTGCTGGACTCGCGACAAATGTCATACGTA
The DNA here is from genome assembly GCA_030407085.1 of Trichopria drosophilae. Taxonomy (NCBI): domain Eukaryota; kingdom Metazoa; phylum Arthropoda; class Insecta; order Hymenoptera; family Diapriidae; genus Trichopria; species Trichopria drosophilae. The sequence continues at coordinate 48,848,149 of CM059585.1, forward strand.
CCTCTAGCACCATTGTCGTATTTCTCTCTTTTCTAACGGCAGCGATGCCAGACTTTCGTACGACACATGTCGCGGTCTAGCACGGCAAAAGCTATACGATTCGCAGAACAAGAGAGGCCACACATTTCGAGTAGCAGCTCTGTTTACTAACACAGTATACGCTCGAATGTTCTCTCCGTGCACTGCTGCTCTAAAAGCCCCGATAGTCCGGGCGACTGCTGTATGAAAGTTCTCTCCGTGTATGCACTCCTCGATCATAGTTGTTGAATCAATTGATTTAGACGACGAGACATCTTTAAGTGAATCAACAGAACTTTTAAAGTTTTTATTTCATTTTTCACTGAGGATAATTCATATGAGGATAGTTCATTTAATACTTGAGGAAGAATGGAGAAGCCTTTCTCACATTCATCACAGAAAAATTTCTCATTCGTTGTGGCTGCATCTCCCAAAGCTGTCACAAGTAGCATACTTATTTGATTGTGGTAATTCATTGTCGCATATCCAACATAATGGAATGCTAGTTTTATCATCCGTGCTCATAATTACAATATTTCTCCGGAATCTAACCTTAAATTTTGCTACGTGTTTGTAAGTAATGTGAACTGGAATATCACTCTCAATTCGAAGAAGTTTCACTATTTAAACTATCGCACCACTTATTTTATTTACAAAACTATTTTTTTGGGCACAAAAACTAGTAAAAAGTGATAGTAAATTAAAAAAAAATATAGTAAAGTAAATTTCCGAAAGTTTATTCTTAAAGCGCCATCTCAATTATAAGCAAGAAATGAGAGAAAGTACATTTCTCCTTCAAAACATAATTCAAAAAGGTTACAAATAATTAAAATTCGCAATTTGTACGGTTTATAACAAATTAGGCTTTAAACAGAAAAAATACTCCTCTGTCGAGGCTTGAACCCACGAACTTAGTTACGAAACAAGCGTTCTACCGCATAAGCTACCACAACTTCTTTACAAAATTTCGCTTCAGTAAAAAGTAGGAAATGCAAATATTATTTTTTAGAATACGATTGAGTATTGCATCGATCATTCTGATAATCAAAAGGGTGGTATGTATCTGCGATATTATGAGAAAGTTTCAATAAAATCGGTGAGAATCGCACCTAAGGTTTTCTTGTGAGAGACTGAGATGACAGCCTTTTACATCCTTATCCCCCCTCTCTCTCTCTCTCTTTCTGATCCCGTATGCCGCGCCGCCTCGAGCCCATACCCTTCCTATATATACATGTATACTAGGCTGGTTAAAAAAAAATTTTTTTCTTTTCACTTCCCACCCTTGCAAAGTAAACCTTCTGGGGTCACTATTAATACCTCCTTGCGTGGGTGCGAGGCGATTTTTTTTCGCGTCGCGCATCGCGAAAGACTTTTTCCCATTTAATTAACACGTAAATGAGAGACTTGGCTCATTCAACTTGGCATATCACTTCAGAAGTTCATTCAATCATTCTATACGATCTGGTGTCGATAAAATATGTATGAATACTCAACATTCCTTTAATAGACTTCGTAAAATGTTAAAAAAAACATGATAATTTCTTAGACGTAAGTTAAAAATATTGAATTTTTTCGATCCTTTTTTTTCAAACATAATTTTCAACTTGAAAACCTTTTCATTATTCATAAAACGTTTTGAAATGGTACAATTTGATCGGGAATTGAACTATTACGAGCATATAAAAATTAATTTCAATATACCGAATCCAATACGGCGTCCGAAATGGCGCTTTTGCAACATAAACTTTCCTGATGTTTCAACCCCTTGTGTCACGATTTGCACAATGTATCTAAATCGCTTGAACATTCTTACGGTGGGTTTTGGGAGCGGTGATTACGAACCTGACCCATAAATTTTAAAATTCAAAATGGCGGATAAAAATTTTTAAATTTAAATGAAATTAAACAGAACTCTGTATTTCGGGGTCGCTGGTTGGCATTCGACCTCAAAATATTTAAATTCAATATGGCGGATTCAATATGGCGGACAATACATTATGTTAAATTCAACGAAAATTAAAAATTTTTTGTCCACCATTTTGAATATAGAATTTGTGAAGTCGGAGTCCTAATCGGCGACCTAAAAACCTTCCAAATATACAGTTCTGTTAAAATCAACAGAAATGTAAGATATTTTGTTCTCCGTACTGCATCCGCCATTTTGAATTTCAAAATTTTAAGATCAGTGTTATGAGTTCTAAAGTTTTTGTTCTGTAACATTTGTTCTTGAAAGTGAGCGCATTTGAGTTGAATTGGAATGGTACAATTTGATCGTACGCATTAAATGGGAAAAAGTCTTTCGCGATGCGCGACGCGAAAAAAAATCGCCTCGCACCCACGCAAGGAGGTATTAATAGTGACCCCAGAAGGCTTACTTTGCAATGGTGGGAGGTGAAAAGAAAAAAATGCAATTCAGCATTTCTCAGCTTCTAAATTAAATGCATATTATAGTGAAGTATCATCCGTTCACCCGTCATGTGCTACTGGATAATTGAATGATATCCTTCGAAAATAATTACATCCTGATCAACCCACCTTCAGCTTTTCATCAATTCAAATAGGCGAGACACTTGCAGCTTTAAAATCAGCTCTGCCAAAGCCTCGTGGCCATAGTACAGATGGAATTCAATTGTCCTAGCTGAGAGATAGTTGTGAAATAATTAGTGGCCCACTCAGGGACATTTTCAATATTTCACTTTCCACCGGCTCATTTCCAGAGATTTGGAAAAATGTTATTATTGTTCCACTAAACAAAAAAGAAAATCCTGTAAATCTAATTGTAGATACGATAGTAACTCACCAAATACTTAATTTTTTAGAATCCCATTAATTACATCACCAGCGTCAATGTGGATACCGCGCTTTCATAGTACTCAAACCGCCCTACTTTTGAGTAGGGTTATCACGATCTTGATTCTTTTTGATTTCACTAAAACATTTATTCCCTGCCACGTGCTACCATACTCCAATGTCTTCGCGATATTGGTTTCTATGGCTGGTGATTTGATGGATCCATTTGTTTCTTACGGAACGCTGGCAGTCCCTTATTGATAGCTCAGGTCAACCACGTGAATCGCTCAGCACATCGTCGGGAGGTCCGCAGGGAGCGAGTCTAGGACCTAGACTCTTTATAGTTGTCATAAATACGCTATTCAATAGAATGAATTTTTCTAAAGATACAACTAAAATTTTCGTTAAGTTGTGCAATTTTATTTGCACACTTCCTTAGAGGGTATAGAATAAGCTGTTGCAAATATAAACTTTGAAATAGCTACTCTGTATGATTGGTCTCGAGTATTTGGCTTTAAGTTAAATATTAGTAAAATGCAAGTGATTATTATTGGTTCAACTCAGCACCTGACATCAGCTAAATTAATTTAACTGCTAGATTTGCTACTTGATGAAAATATCATAACATTTTCAGATATTGTAAAGGACCTTGGTGCTTACATCGCATCGGACATTTCCTCGAATCGACACATCTCTGCGATATCTTCTAAAGTACACTACATCTTGTATTGGCTTCGGTGTCGTGGCTCTCTTGTTCTGTACTATCTGAAGTCAAATTAATGATAGTTAATACTTTAATCGTACCTCATTTTGATTATGCGTGTTGGGTATATTCCGATCTTTCTATATATTTAAATACTAAACTTCAGCGTATATTAAACAGTGCCCTACGCTTTGTTTACAACTTACGACGAGACCAAAATCTCTCGGCATACTATGCATCAGCGCGATGGCTCTCTTGTTCTGTACTATATTTTCTGAGTTCTCTTATGTACCAAATTTTGACTACTTTACATCCATCATATCTACGTTCTAGAATTTTGAATGCAATTGGTTTACGTAGGTCAGCTGCTCCTCCTTTTATCCGATCCGCTATCAAAATTCGTTTTGGGTAAGAGCTATGCAGTATTCGGATTCTTTATCCCATGCATTGAAATCAGCCATTAGTGTAACTATATTACGTACTGGACTGCAGAATCGGTTAATGTCAGAATCGTCATCGAGATTGTTGTTTATCGTGTCAAATGTGACTTATATAACGGCTTACCGCACATACATTTTCTATGTATTTGCGTTTAGTTTTTAGTTATTATTATTAAGTAATCAATCTATCGGTTATTCGAACCAAGTATGTCTGAGTTTTCAAATTTCGTGCTACAAATAGTTTGCCAGAAAATCAAATTGAACCTCATTTTAAATGGAAAGATATGAAACTGAACTATTAATTAATAGAAAATTAAGAAAAAATGAAATGAAGAACTACGGCTACCACGGGCGTTCCCTTCAATTTAATTCAAGTCATGATTATCTAGTCGATTTTTTCTAATTGCATTATTTTTCAACGCAGATACTTTTAGTAAATTAACGAATTTTTCTTAATTTAGAAATTCTAAACTTAATTCTGGATTTTTTCTGCATTCCGTTTTTTCTTAATTTTGTATTAATTAACATCTAATTTTCATATTTTTCAGAATCGTTCTTAGGATTCATTGATTAAATTTATTTAATTTTCGTGTCACTTTCTATCTAAAATAAGGTTCAATTTGAATGGCTGGTAAAATGTTTGTCGCGCGAAGTTTGAAAACTCAGACACTTTTGGTCCGGATAACCGATAGCTTCAATACATAATAATTTATTTAATACTATCAAACGATAAATTCATTTCTTAAATTAGAATTCTACATTAAGATAAATTCAATAATTTTTAATTTTTTATATACAGGGTGTCCGAAAAGTATGGAAACGGTCCTGTAACTTTTGAAAGAAAAGATATTTCGAAAATCGCTGAAACACATGGAACGAAATCTATTTTTCTGCGGGGTTCTAACTTTTTACTCCCAGGAGTGATTCTGAGCGTAGATGATAAAATCCCTCTTCTCGTCAATTAATGAAAATAAGAATATCCACATAAGGTGTTCCTTCCGACATGGAAATGCCTAACATCACTCTAGGTCATTTGTTTAGAAAATTTGACGAATTTTAGAATCACTCGTGTGCGTAGAAAATTAAATCCCTCTTCACAACAATTACTGTAAATCGGTACTACACTTGTAACAATTTAAAATGTAAGGTACTATTTTTACCTTGAAAATCAATTTTAAAGAATACATTATTTATTGATACATAAGACCTCATTTCAAATCGATGAGATTTTCGCTCTTGGCTTTCAATTGACTGTCAACTTGTCATAGATCCCCAGTGCTTAGTTTTGCTAAGTACATGTACCTAAACAAACATAACTAAAGAATTTCTATTCACCCCGTTGCAACATTTTCTGCTTTTTCGGGCGAGCTGTGGGAAACAGAAACGATTTGTTTGATTTTGCAAAACTACTGAACACACTATATCAACATCCTTCATGGATCATAATCTCTCATAAATTATTTTAAAAAATTAAAAAATCTATTTACCAAATCACATTTTTAATTATTTTTTGCGTGTATGAATTATTGGAAATAAATATCTATTGTAATATTTGTTTTCAGCAGACAAAAATACATAACACAAGTTACTGTTTCCCTGAAATTTGTCGGGTCAAAGATTCATATCCCCCATTATAACCTAAACTGGTATTTTTTTTTTGCAAAAAAACACCATATTTTACCATTTTTGAGGAAGGCAAACAATTTTTTTATTTTTATTTTTTCATAATATATGTCTCAAAGATACATACTCTGGTATTCCGTCATAAGGAACTCTGTTTATCGACACTCGAGTCAAAATAGTACTCAGCGTGCCATCTGTTGTTAGTCTCATGAAGCTCTGAGGTAATTCGAAAATTGTTTACATCGCATTAAATTTTTTCATAAAATTTATAATTTTGCGCCACGGGCGCTCGAGTTTATTATTTAATTTGCAACTATTTCATAAGCGTCTTGCGCTACTCTTTTCCGGAATTTCTGTTCAGTTCCGTCTTGGAATCCGTTTTAGCATGTTCGTCGTACCAAACCTCGGGTCAAAAATTGTTCGATTTGTTTTGAAACGGGTATCCAAACTGTACGCGCGATAATGTTGAGCGTTTGCACGCATAAATCAGAGAACATTTCTCCGATTATACCGGCGCGCTAGAGTAGGACAATTTCGGTTAGTCGTAGTTAATATAAGTGCAGCCCACTCAAATGTTCGTGGGCAAATAAATGTCGGTGGTTCAAATAAATATATTGTGACCCCCAAAGTCTATTTTTACTTCCGCACCCAGCCGACCGTCGTCGTCGCTCGTGGCCGCCTCCAAAGCCGAACTTTTTCCCCGGGGGCCACAAAAAACCGCACGGTGCGCCGGATGGTAAAAGAGGGCGCCAGACGAGCCGAGGCAGGACAAATTTATAGGCATGCCGCACGCGCTGGTGTGCTCGCTAGTTCAGCCTGGAGTTCCCGGCTAGGCAAAGGAGAGGGCAGTATTCTCTGGGGCACACGCAACGAATATACGACCACGGCTGACGAGGACAGTTCTCCACGTTTATCGAGCCCTCTCTCGCGCTTCAAATTATGGGCGCCAAAGCGGAGAAAAGTTACAGCAGGCGTAGCTCAAGGATCCGCGCTCGGACCTGATCTGTGGAATGCGTTATATGATGCGATCCTCCAACTCCAGATACAGGACGGGATGAGTGAAATCAATTAAATATCTTGGCCTTTACATAGACTCGAAGCTGACCTTTAAAAAGCACATTACAGAGGCCACCAACAAGGTATAAAAAGTGGCTGGCCTTATCTCCAGACTTATACCAAACATCTCTATCTCCAGGGCATGCAAGAGGATGATACTCGCCAGCGTAGTAAAATCAACCTTACTGTACGGAGCAGAAGTTTGGGCTGATGCCCTGTAGGTTGACACCTATCGGCGAAAGATGGCGGCTTCCCAAAGGATAATCGCCCTCCGTGTGGCAGCAGCATACCGAACGGTGGCCGAATATGCCGTACTTGTCATTGCGGGTATAGCTCCCATAGATCTGCTAGTGATAGAGCGCAAACAGAAGTAAAGCGCGGAAAGAGGAGAGGGAAACTATACTACAGAAATGGCAAAGTCGGTGGGATTGTGACAGCAAGGCGAAGTGGACACACAAGCTAATACCCCAAGTGAAACCATGGATCGCCAGAAACCATGGCGACGTAGGTTTTTACCTCACCCAATTTATCTCGGGACACGGTCTTTTTAACGACTATTTGCACAAGGTTGGGAAGAGAAACTCCCCGAAGTGTTTTTATTGCCATGATACAGTGGAAAATGCGGCCCATACGTTCTTCTATTGCTCTAGGTGGCAGGAATGGAGAAATAACCTCAGGAAAATCACTAAATCCAAATGATTCCAGAAGAAATAGGTAACGAGATGCTCTCGTTGGAAGAGAAATGGAATGCAGTCCGAGTACGCAGAGATAGTACAGCGGGAAAAAAAACGTGAGGAGCCTCCTCGTGAGACGTGACCAGTAACCAAGACCACGGGGTGATATGAGGAGGGTCACTAATGGAGTGACGGGTCCACCGGCCCTGAAGCCACAAATGCCAAAGCAGTCCCGGGATCGAATTGGAAGAGAGAAAAGAGAATGAGGTTTAGTGCGTAGGCCTGTTAGCAGGAGAGTCCCACACACGGGGGAGTCACGTGACACCCTTATGGTGCGTAAAGCATGCCTCACCTCTTCGTAACAAAAAAAAACTGGCCGCCATTTTGAATTTTCCGAAAACGCCATATGAGATTCGAAAGTACACGTGATTACGAACATTTTGAGCCCTGAAACAATTTTTTGGGCCGTAACACATTTTGGGCATCGTTCTGTCTCAGTTGAAGTGGAATGTCCCACATATATGCTAGTAAGGGTCACTCCGGGGACAGCCATACAAAGTGGCTATTTCGAGGACATGTCCTCAAATTAACAATGAGTTGCCGGGGGGGCTCTGCCCCCTCTCCGGACCCCCCCTTACACTGTCGTAACCGAACCTCTACAGAACCTTACCCAGACCTAGGTTTTGCCTTAACTAGTTTCTGTGTTATACTCATATATTCAAATATACATTTAAATGTCCCCGAAGTATCATGGTTTCGAAGTATACACTTTTTATCTATATTTTTCTGGGACTGTCCCCAAAAAGACCATATGTCCCATTATAGCCACTTCTTATACATAACTGTTCCCAAAAGAACCTCTCCACAAATATATATATATATATATATATATATATATATATATATATATATATATATATATATATATATATATATCTTTTAATTTCATAAATTGACAATGATTTTAAAAATTTAGCACATACATTCATTTTTAAAATCCTATGATAATAAAATTACAAAAAGTATCGGAAAAATGGAATTACAGCTACATTGAATTTTCTAGAAATTATTTAGAAATGGGTGGCATCAGGTGATGCCACTATGCCGCAAAGGTTAAATATAAATTTGAACCTTCCAAAATATGTTTAGGGGAAAAGGGATAAAAGCGTTAATATTAAAAAGTATTAATATCATCAAAACAGTGGATTAACACATTCGCAACCAAATGTGGGCGATTCCGGATTTTCAAAATTCAATGAAAATTTGTTTGAATTAAACCTTATCTGAGTAGAAAATGGCTTAAAGTAACCAATCAATGAGCCTCAAGTGATATTAGTTTTTTGTCCTAAAGAAATGATTTAAATCTTCCCTAAAGTGAAACGGGCTCTAGGAATTGATTTTAATATCATTAAAAGGAATGATCAGGTCATCAAAATGTCAAATTATTATAATCGCTCTGAAAATGGAAGATTCCGTACAGTTGAAAGTCAATAAATTTTAATTTTAATTTTCCATAAGGTACAATTTTATTAAAGTCATTAAAAAGGAAATCAATAAAAAATTTCTAGCAAATTTACAATATTCCGAGTGAACGTAAGTTACTGATATGTCATCTCTTTATCAATTTATTTAAAAAAATATTACTGCAATAGTTTTAAAATTCAGTCAATATTTTTAGTTTTAAAAATGGTTCTTTTTCGTGACTGAATTTCTTTAGTTCATTTTTATAGTTATTGAATTTTGGAATGCTTTTACTTTTCTCTTTCATTTACATTTCGCCCAACGTTTTTTAAATACGTTTATTAGCGTTTTAGAAATCGATTATCAGGTTATATAAACCGATCGGTATTTATGACAGTCATATTGGAACCATACGTTATTACGCGAAAACAGAAGCGTGCTTCTTATGGATGCGCATTTTCTACAGGGTGAATTCCTAACGGCGGAACATAAGGCATCCAATATTATTCCGTTCAGCCATTGGCTATCGAGGATTACTGTGAGATCCAACTAAGTCGGCCAATAAGATACGTCGCCGCGTTAGGGAATCAATTGTTAAAACAAACAGAATGTGTAAGTATTCTTCCAAAAGTTATTTTTCTTTCGTAATATTACTTTTGCATGCAAAATGAGTGTGACAAAATTAATTATTTGACAATAGCCAACGGAAAAACTGGAATGTATTTCGTCAACTGTTCGCCAGATTTTTCATGCGATTAAAAACTAGCTGTGTGTGTAATCGCAAGTTTTTCCTTTGAATTTTAACAAATAATTCATTTTGTCCCAGTCATTTTGCATGGAAATTTAATATTACGAAAATAAAATAACTTTTGGAATTATACTTATTCTGTTTGTTTTGACATTTTTTAACATAACGCAGCGACGCATCTGATTGATCGACGTAGTCGGATCTCAATGTGATTCTCCACCGCCATTGGCTAAGCGGAATAACATGGGATGCTCTATGTTCCGCCGTTCGGAATTTTGCCATGTATTGCGGACTATCGACCTAAATCTAATGAAAACAATTCGCTTAAATTCGCCGCATACGGTGACAGTTCGGCGCGGCACTATTCGCGTGCATTCATTGTACCGTATTCGAGACCAACTGAGATGCCTCATAAAACTTCCAAGTGCAGGGAACCAATGGATGAGTATTATGAATTCGTTCAAGTGCATTCGCAGCAACGAAGCGCGTTTGCATGGATTGAAATATTTACGATTGCTATTGAAGACGGACAATGTATTGGTGGAAGCCGCTCAAACTCGCAGATGACATTAAAGGATAAAGGATAAAGGAAAGGAATAATCCCCCTCTTTAATGACATTTTTTAGCCTATTCGCGGGTCGGCTCTCGGGTGGATAGGTCGGACAGACAATCAAAGACATTACAAGACAAATACAAAGGTTATACAAGGCCTCACCCACCCAGAGCCACTCCCCTTATTACTGGGCCCCGTACAGTTACTTTATCCCTCTGTATCGCATTTGCACAGGGTTTAGGAAAACTACAGAAAACCCAGACAGATACAGTCGACGACCTTAACAGCAAAACAGAATGTTGCAGCACCCGAGTTGACGCAGGCAGTAGCTAGCTCCAATCAAAACAATCAACCCCAGGTGGACGAAAATTTAATCCTATCGCAATTGAGTACTCCCAAAGTATTCGCGCCTGTTGTACTCGCGACTGCCTGGGTGTTGGTTACTTTTCCATCTAAACGCGTCGTGATAGTGCGGGTGTTACTTGACCAAGAGTCTACGCATACTTTTATATCGCTCGACCGCGCAAATGCATTACGTACAAAAACATATGCCACGTCGTTAAAGGTCACCGGAATAGGTCAACTGGATTCGGGGAAAGTTGAAAGAATCATACCGATATCTGTCAGCTCAACAAAGAGTTTGACAGTTGCATTGTCTACAAATGCGTTGATAATCAATTCATTAACCATACAGTATACACCTAATTTCCGGTATCCATTAAAGCACTGGCAACATTTACAAAATCTAGAATTTGCAGATGGGTGTCCGACCGGAAATGACCCCGTCTATATTCTTATAGACGCAGATATTTAGCCATATGCATTGCGAGATGTAATCGCGTGAGGCAATCGCGATGAACCGGTGGCGGCGAATACCATCATTGGAACCTGACACCCCCACCCCCCCCGTGCACGTATATTACGCATATTTGCATGCGAGTGACATGGTTCTTAAAGACTCATTAACTCGTTTTTGGGAGATAGAAGAAGTTCCGACAACTCGCCCTATGTCAAAAGGCGATGGATTTTGCGAACGGCATTTTTGCATCTCGAAATTGGTGATACGTATCATCTTGAAGTGCAGTGCTTTCAGTCATTGGAAAAACGATTTTCAGGTCATCCGAGCGAGTACTATATTCAATTCATGACAGAGTATGAAAATTTAGGTCATATGCACCCTGTACGTGCTAACTTAACACCTGGGCCTGCCGCATATATTTCACATCATCCAGTAGTTAAATTATCTAGTCACACCACAAAAACCAGAGTAGTTTTTAACGCGTGATAACTCGCGTGTTAACATGTATCATGTCTATCGTGCAATTAAACGCTTTCGCAAGAGAAATCAACATTTTGCTCAAATGCCCTATTGAACCTGACGGTACCCATCACTTAACTGTCGAGGATCCACTTCCTAAAACAAGTCTGCTAAGACTGTTAAATCCGTTTTTGAACTCCGACGGCCTCCTGCGGGTAGGTGGACGTCTTTCACTGTTACTGTTCGTATGGTGCACGATGTCCCGTCATATCGCCTTCTGGACCTTTAGCTCGACTTCTTGTTCAACATGCCCATATCCGAAGTATACAGGCATCACCTAAATACATTGCACCCAACGAGATTAGGTATGGGTCTAACATGCCCGCAAGCTCGTAAAATCAGCAATATACCGTAGCGTTCCGTATGCTCGTCAGGCTGCTGAGGCTCCCGTTCAGCTGATGTGTTCACTGCCCTCGGCTCGCATTAATCGGCCGCTCCGAGCGTTCGTTGAATGTAGTTTGGGCTAGGCCGGACCTTTCAGGGTTCTCACGTATGGCGTCTCGCGCTATTCATTTAGAACTTGTAAGCGATTATTCGACTGTACCATTTCTTGCAGCCTTTCAAAGGTTCTATTCACGTCGGGGACTGCCTAACAATGTCTATAGCGATTGTGGAACAAATTTTGAAGGTGCCGATAACGAACTACGGGCGGCATACCGGGCAGCCATTCACGCTAAGGAACTTCAGGTTCGCGGAGCTGAGGATAACGTGGAATGGGACTTCAGCCCGCCTGCTGCACTACAATTTGAATGGTTGTGGGAGGCTATTCTATGCCGCATAGAAGTGTGTCTGAACTCGCGAGCCCTCGCGCCGTTAACCGAAGGCATTGAAATCTTAGATGTGTTAACTCAAGCGCACTTTCTTATCGGAGGACCGCTTGTGTCTGCTCCTGCATCGCTGAAAGTCGATTATTCGCAACGCACTACTCGTTGGAAGGAATATCAGCAACTTCTCGCCCAGTTTTGGACTGGGCACGTAGCTATGTGATGTCATGCTAGCATAGGTCGAAGTGGACAAATACATCAGTGTCGCTCTCGGTAGGTCAAATCGTTTAACTCCGACATGATAAATTACCCCCAACACAGTGGGATTTGGCCCGTGTTGTGGCATGTCATCCCGGCCATGATGGACGCGTTCGTGTCGCTACTGTCCCCACTGCCATTTCGACCTTCATGCTTCCGATCACTAAACTAGCTCTCTTGCCAATTGATTTTGAAAACGCGTCTACAGGTACGTCATTAAATTCAGATTAATTTTAGTATTAAGTTAACGTTATTAATAGTATTTCGCAGTATTATTATACCGTAAGGCGGGCGGTATGTTCCGTCATAAGGAACTCTGTTTATCGGCATTCGAGTCAAAATAGTACTCAGCGTGTCATCTGTTGTTAGTCTCATGAAGCTCTGCGGTGATTCGAAAATTGTTTACATTAAATTCAATTCTTTCACAAAATTTGTAATTTCGCGCCACGGGCACTCGAGTTTATTATTTAATTTGCAACTATTCCGTAAGCGTCTTGGGCTACGCTTTCCCGGAATTTCCGAGTCTGGTAAGAGGTGAATATAATATTTTGTGGTTCAAAATAGATCCATATTTAAATCTATGGACATTTCATGCTTCGGTTTTTGTACAATCACTACCACCGCTCCCAAGTCTAATTATACGAGACTGGTCCCATATAAAAAAACCATATACCCCGAAAATATATTGAAAAATGTGTGTGAAAATATATGAGATTACATTTTATTATATAGGGCCCGTCAAAAGTCCCGGGTTGTCGAAATATCGCAGCAGAAGTGCATTTATTTGGGAAAAAGTTTCAGACAAAAGTTGAAGGATTTTTCTCTGGCTATTTAATGGTACCATTTAATTTGACCTTGAAGGTTATTTCGAGGTCAAGTTAATTTATTTAAAAGGAAACCCCTGATTTTTCTCATAGATTAGGAAAGACTACAAAACGCGTGCGTGCGTGTGTGTATGTGTGTGTTTTTTTTCCGAAGCGACGATGGAAAGCTCTGCCAGCCAGCCCTGCCAGCCGGAGCCAGCAGGAGGGCTGGGCTTGCACCCGCTAAAACCACCGCCGCGGCGTGCCGTGTCCGACCGGTAGTAACCGCAAAGACGGTTGGCCTCTAGCGGGTCATGGCAACGTTAGAAAGGGTTCTCTGAACCAACAGAAGTCTCAAGGCAGGCAGCTTGTTACTACTAATTTTGGTAGCTGAATTGTTGTAGATTTTTCAATTTGCACAACCAGCGGTGCTGGCGCTTAAATAAAATTTGGCCCCATCCCCATGGATGGGGGGGGGGGGGTGCCTTAAACCCGCAAGGGAGGCAAGACACCTACAATAACTATACTTTGCAGTGTTCTATAAAGCCCCCCGCAGGGGACTTGTGGAAGAGAGCGGAGCGGGTAACTCCGTCCGTAAGGAAGAGGGAGGGGTCGAAGCGCCCGAGCCCGAGGAGCAATGCTTCTGAAAGATCCGCTTCTCATAGCAAGTTTTGAGAATTGACGACCTCACGGACCCGATCGTTCGGTTGGTCTGTTACCGTCGAATGCCTGATCGTAAAACGACTCGAGATACTCACGAGGGGGAGCGCTACGGCGTGCCGTGTTCGTCCGGTAGTAACCGCAAAGAGGGTTGGCCTCAAGAGGGCCGTGGCAACGTTAGAAAGGTTCTTTGAACCAACAGAAGTATCAAGGCAGACAGTTTGTTACTAAGTAATTTGGTAGCTGACTTGTCTTTTTTTCAAATAGGCACAACCGGCGGTGTGGTGCATCACTCCAATATGGCACATCCCCCATGGGGGGGGGGGGTTGTCTTAAACCCGCACGGGATGGAAGGCACCTAAAATACTCTACATTTCAGTGTTCTATAAAGCGTTTCAAAATGCATTTATATTCCTTTTTATTCCAAATATTTATATGGAAATAGAGAATTTCCGTTTAATGGTTATTTTTGGAAAGGAACTTGGACATCGCCATGTGGCAATTGAATACCGTTGAAGTTTAAATAGTGTTCAGTGAGATTGTTATATGAATGTATTGAATATTATTTATTTTATGAATTTGAAATTTTATTTATATTAACTTATTGTTTTAATTTATTAATTTATTTTAATTACTAATTTTAATCGAGACTTTTAACTTTGACATTTAAAAAAAAAAGAAAATATTTATTTTGTGACGTAGTCACCGATCGAGCCCGGTAACTCTAATCGGGGAGAGCGTTCCGGGGGAATCCTTCCCCCTATTCGCCGCTGCTCTCGCCCGCCGTACCGGGGATACGCGTTATGGAGGCTCATACCTCCCCGCCGTCGCTCCTGTAGTCAGTCGCTGTCGGGAGTTCCTTCCCCACAGACGGAGGCGAGTGACGCCGGGACTTCTCTCTCTTTCTTTCCGAATGCAGAAGCCGCAAGCCGATTTACTCAATCACGTATCTCTCTCTCTCTCCGAAGAAGAAGCCGGTACGAGCGGGTCGCGCGACCGCCACGCTTCTCCCTCTTTCCACGGATCACCCCGACATCGGGCCCCGAGGTGGCGCCACTCTAGAAGCATCGACGAGACGAAGGCGCGAGTGCAGTTTAGTTTCCAGTTGAGTACAGCCCTTTGCGCATTGAGTACTATATCTAGTTCAGTCGAGTTGAGTACCGCCTCTTGCTGAGTCTACTCGTGTTAGGTCGCGCATACATTCCAATCTCCAATAGTGAGACATTTATTTTGCCGGGAACGCGGACGTAGTAGTTCCTTTTGTGAGAACACATTCCTGTTCACTTATCGTCGCACGTAAGGGTGAAGTGCCGGATCCCGCAGGAATCCAGAGGACCTTGAGTTGTGGTGCCACACACAATTCACCGAGGCGAGGACGCCGATTCCAGGCCCCGTCGAGATTCATCCGGAGCGGCCACCTCTGGACCCCGACTTCCGGTTCAGTACCCGGACTGCACAACAGCTCTTGTGAGTAGCCAGTGATAAAAATTGTGATTGCCCCCCCTCCCTGTACTCTGATGTTTCAAATCGAGCCTGAATTACTCTCGCGCCTCCGCGATATACTTCCTCCGGTCATTTGATACGTGACGATCCCCTTCGCGAGATTAGAGCCCGCGCCATCTTTGATTGTAAAAATATTGTATCTAGAGTTTACGGAAAATACAGTGGTCCTAGAAAAATCATTGTGTAAAAATTTTATTTTGCGTTTCCCCTTCCGAGGGGGGTTATAAAATGGCATCCCTGGTGGGGAAATCTAATAAGATTTCCCAAAATTTGTGAACACTTTCTGTTGCAAGTGGAAATTTGTGTCGGGAAAGTTCGCCGGAGAAAGTGTCGTTTGCGTTTCGCGTTTTTTTTCAGTTCCGACTGTATTGTTCGCGCCCCCCTCTTTTTCCCTTGGCGTAATAATTAATCTTAAGACAATATTATTATATTAAATATTTGTATTTAATGTGTCTCCTTTTCCTCCATGAATAAAAATTGCGATCCCATGAGCTGGTCTGGAGATAGCGTTAAGTCATACGACGTCCGCATTGTTGTCCCGAACCCGACTCCCAATTCCGAGTATTACTGAATATTAATTGTTGAATAATATTAATATAGTATTGAATTTCGAGAGATTATAAAATATATTTTCTTTTTGGTGTTTTGAATTCAAATCGTTTATCATGTTCAAAAAAGTTTTGCAGAAATAATTTTTGAGTTTGAATTTGCACCGTTTGAAAATAATTAATTACTTATTTAATATATTATTTCGAAATTGTATATCATAAAGATAATCACTTTTCAGAAATTGAAAACAACTTCGAAAATAAATAGAGTTAATCACCAGTAAGTTATGTGTGAGCTTTGTAAACAATAACAAAGCCGTAAATTTCGTCAGTAAACAATAGATTTCTTTTCGGCGTATTCCGAGAAATTATCGGGAACGACCTTGTTTACGTTCTTCCCAACCGATCTCCCTGAATATTGCGATGTGGATTTATGATTGTAATAGTTCGTTGCATGAATAATACGAATGTATACTTGTGATTATCTTTTCAGCATTTATTGTTCTCTCTATGGTCTCCCCCCGTATCCCCCTACGGGCCGATAATTAAGTTGGCCTAAGTAAGTGTTGTAGTCCCTGGAATATTTAATACTTGAAAATACCGGGAAATAAATGACGTTCTTTTCCAGTTATTTTTCAACACTCGTTTCTAATACTTAGTAATTTGAAACTTAAATATTAATTCGCTAATTAGAGTCGGGTACGGAATTTAGAATTCTTTTTATCAAAATAAACTTTCTTTTCAATTCCGATCTAGTTTTCCAGATTCAATTTGATTTTAGGAAACTTCAGAAAAATTTTTAATTTGTCTCACAATAGTGAGGAACGAAGTTTAAATTCAATTAAATTTGTGGTTGTGTCCCGTTTTTCGATTTAATAGCAAATCTCCCGGAAGAGTTAAGTTAGTTTGGCATATTCAATTTAAAACGTTTTAACGACTTTCGCGATTTCAGGTGCAGGATTTCCCCGTCCCCTAGCAGCAAACCATAGAGAGACACGCAGCTCCTGCAACTAAGTCGAAATAAATTTCGATTGATGTATTATGTAATAAGATAATTAATATAAATAATATAATTGAAATATATATTGTATGTACCAGTGCAGTCCTATCGCGAGGCGCGATCCCCTACACTTCGCGGTTTGGATTATTGCAACCGTTGTCGAGGCGTCGGCTGTGACAGATAACTGTCGCGCGCCTCTGTAAATAAAAAAGTTTTGGCATCTGGGGAAAATGCCCCCCCCCCCTTCTTCTCTTTTTTGTGATTTTTTTGTTGTTTTTTCTTGTGCTCTCGCTCTTATTCTGTGCCTATTTTTGAGAGCTTTTGGCTATCGGTCCGAGGAGGCCTGAATTACATTTTCTTTCCTTTAAACATTTTTTTTGTTTTGTTCTTGGTTTTTTTTTTTGGTAACGTGAGTAACGCGTTCCCTTAGCGCTAGATATCTGGTTTTGAATCAATATCCGCGAAGCCGAGTTTTCTTTTTTTTTTGCTTCGTATTCGTTTTTTTGCATAAGTTGGACCGCAGGTCGTTCGATTTACGAATCCGGCAGCTCGACGTAGAATCTCGAACTGCGCGGTGACCTTGAGGAGCGTCCGAACTTTTTCTTCTTTTTTCTCTTCTTTTTATCGTTCGTTTCGTGACAATGGATACATTCCTATCCACTCCCACTAGTTCCCCAGCAACAGTGGTGCCCACGTTAACGGTAGTAACCTCCACCACTACCTCGGGACACCCGTCTATTAACACGACCCCCGTGGCATTCTCGGCCACCGCGACTAACGTCACCCCGTCCCGCGTGGCGGGGCGACAAATCGCCGGCCTTGCCCAAATCTCGACAATACGGGCAGAGATCGACAGAATCGTCGATCTACGCGACCTTATTGGTAGATGCGATAAGGCCGAGCTCCTGATCTCCGGATCAGTGGAGGTAATCCGGGATCGGCTGGTGCGGTACACCATTTTGCGGCGATTCCCGGATACCCCGGTCGAGTGGAACGCCAGTGCGGATGGGCGCGGTGATCAACCCCCCTATACGTTGTCCGAAGCTGTAGGTTGCCCCATAATAGGGACCGTTTCGGGCGATTCAATGAATGCTACCTACCCGGGTCACGTGGAACCTCAGCCGACGTCTCGCCTAGGAGCTTTCGCGTTCGCCACCCTCGGATTACCGTCGGACCGATCGCGCGCCTACTATCGGGACCCGATCTCGTTCGGAGAGGAGGAGAGTTTCCGGTTTCCGATGGCGGACACCTCCACGCACCCAGCCGGTCGAATAAATCACGCGCCCGTAGCCCCCCCCCCCCTCGCGACGACCGCCGCGAAGACGACCCTCAACCAGAGCCGTGCCGTGAATGACTATAACCAGTCGAATCTGCTAATCAGGAACGACCCTGCCCAAGGTGGGTCACGTGACCCGAACCAGTCGGCCCGTGAGTCTTTCCGACCGAGTGCTGCCTCGTGTGGAATACAGAATGTGCCGCAGCCCGCACGGGCGGGTATTTTCGGTCCCCCACCTCGTGACAATTTCGACTCGCGTCACGTGGACCCCTATCGTCCAATGGCA
The DNA here is from genome assembly GCA_030407085.1 of Trichopria drosophilae. NCBI lineage: Eukaryota > Metazoa > Arthropoda > Insecta > Hymenoptera > Diapriidae > Trichopria > Trichopria drosophilae. Next base: position 48,866,631 of record CM059585.1, read on the forward strand.
ACGCGCCAACCCCCACCTCGTCGCTCAACCGCGGGTTCGTCGAGCGTGCACTTCCCGGCAGATCTCACTTACGATTTATCGCCTCACCAACCTAGCTATAATAGCACTCGGGTCGGCCACCCCCACTCCTCTCATCGCGTCGATGGCAATGCGTCACAAGCAGGAGGGTCATTCAACCCCAGCTTGTCAATGTCCAGCGTTCGTTGGCACAAAACCGCGATCGAACACTGGAGGACGCATGGACCACGCTATTCAGGGGAGGAGGGGGAAGGTGCCGAGGAATTCCTCGTCAACTTAGGTGAATATGTCACCAGTCGGGATTTGACAGAGGAAGACCTCCTGCGCGCCCTACCCGAAGCGTTTAGGGGATCGGGCCTTAACTGGTACCGGGTGGAAAAAGCCAGTTGGAGCACCTACTCCGGGTTCGTGCGATATTTCCGCGATGCCTTTGGCCAACGCCACCTGGAAGCCAGCATCAAAAGGGAGATTACCCTGCGCACCCGAGGAGCCCATTCGGGAATATTTAGTCTCCCTACGCAGTCTCTTTAATTTACTTACGTTCCCCCCGGCTCTAGAGGAACAGTGGGACATCGCGGTACAGAATCTGCGCCCCGGTCTCGCACGAAAAATCGAGCGTGCCTCCGTGTACGATTTTTCCGACTTATTGAGAATTGGTCGACAAGTGGAAGGGGCTGTAAATCAGAAGAGGGTATATCGGCCTCCTCTCGCGGCTAATCAATCGGCTTTCCCCGCTTTTGCGTATACGCCGAAGACGAAGCGGGGGAAGGAAAATCTGGTCCTTGCTACCCCTACCGTGAAGCCGGCCCCGAAGCAAGCCACAACCCCCGCGCCCTTGCAGCCGCCCTACCCCATGGGAGAGGAAGCTGCGCCTGTAATGCGGGCCGCGAGCAATAGAGTTCCAAAACAACCCCCTTCGGTAAAACCCCCATCGCCGCGTAAACCTTCGGGAACCTCTCTTATGCCTCCGTTCCAAAGGCCACCTCGTCTGATGGACGTGGCACCGAGGGAACCTCCACCCCCGGTCACCACGTCACCTCCGGAACGTAATCCCGTCCGTTGCTACAATTGCAAGCAGTCGGGTTACGTGTATCGCGAGGGCCCCCACCCATTGGGATACTTCTGTCGCATCTGCGGCTACCCAGGCCGAGATGCAAATAATTGTCCGGCGTGCGCGCGTAAAAAGTCGGGAAACTGCTAAAGGGGGGGACGGAGTCCCCGAGACCCCCCCTAGCACATCGGTCTTCACGCCCCCATCAGTACTGTGCAACGGCTAGCAAAGCTGCCGATAAAAAGACCGCGCTTACTGGTTATTCAGCAGCCGTACAGCGGTTTTCCACCCGTCGTACGCCCCTCATATCGAATAAAAGATCTGCGTCAATAGATTCATGTAAAAATAATCCTGGGATTGTAGACTCAGATCCGCGTCCCCACTTACGTCTTGCCTTAAACGGAAATATGATAAGGGCTCTTGTAGATACGGGAGCTTCAGGATCATATTTAGGGGTTGCGTGTCACGAGATCGTCTCCCAGTTCTTGAGACCCAGCGAAGAGCAAGTTAAGGTCGCGAATGGGGCGGTAGTCCCCCTAGACGGTATCGTTACCCTCGCGATGACTCTCGATGGTCAAACCAAGAATTTTGACATGCGGGTTGCCCCTATCCACTATGCATGTGTATTGGGTATCGATTTCATGCGGCTATTCGGTCTTAATTTGGATACCGATAGCAATTCGTGGAGTAGTCGAGTCGGCACCCCCCACTCGCTAACGGACACCAGTATTCCGTTAATGGCCCAAGCAATAGATGAGTGCGCTGGCTTGGTTCCCCCTCCAAAGAAGCCGCTACGCGGCTAAGGAGGCTGCTTAACCGCTATTATCCCACGAATAGGACCCCTACTATCGGTGTAACGCGCCTCACGCAGCGCACTATCGACGTACAGGGCCATCCCCCTATTCGCCAGAAGGCTCGTTTACTTTCCCCCAATATGTTGAAGGTGGCCCAGGACGCAGTTGACGAGATGCTGGGTGACGGCATCATCGAGCGTTCTGCGAGCCCCTGGATAAGCAATCCCGTTATTGTCCTGAAGTCGAATGGGACGTTTCGATTTTGCGTCGACTTCCGAGACGTTAATAAGGTAACGAAGAAAGATTCATACCCTCTTGCCTCGATGGACCGGATTCTGTCAGGGTTGAGTCGTGCCCAGTGCATCACCACGCTCGATCTCAGCCAGGCGTACTTTCAAGTACCGGTAGCGCCTGGCAGTCGGCCCGTCACCGCTTTCGCCGTCCCTGGTCGCGGATTGTTCCTTTCGGACTCACCAACGCACCTGCGACGTTTCAGCGATTGGTGGACCGCCTCGTCGATCCCGCGTGGGAGCCCCACGTATTCGCGTACCTCGATGATATCATCATCGCCACGGACGATGAGGAGGCCCACTTCCGCTACTTAGAACTTGTCCTGACCAGTCTGCGGAACGCCGGTCTAGAATTAAATTTGGAAAAGCGCGAATTCTTCCGGCAGGAGGTGAAGTACCTCGGTTTTGTACTGAACCGCGACGGATTAAAGACTTATCCGGACAAGGTCGCCCCCGTGCTTGAATTTCCACCCCCCCCCCCCACTAATCTCAAACAGCTACGACGCTTTCTGGGCATGGTGGGGTGGTACTCTCGGTTCCTCCCAGACTTTTCGCGAGATCGTATCCCTCTAACTAAACTCCTGATGAAAAACACTCCCTGGGGTCTGGGGTCTGGGGTCTAGGGTCCGGAGCAGCAGTCTGCTTTTGAGTCCCCCCGCCACTCCCTTGCCCATACTCCAATCCTCACCCGCCCAAATTTCGATGCACCCTTCATGATCCAGACGGACGCGAGTGACTTCGCGATCGTCGCGGTCATCACCAAAGAGGTGGATGGTAATGAGCACCCGATCAGCTTCGCAAGTCGTGTGCTCACTAAAGCCGAACGAAAATATACGGTCACCGAAAAAGAGTGCCTCGCCGTCCTCTGGGCCGTGAAGAAATACAGACCCAATATAGAGGGAACACACTTTATAATAAGTGATAAGTGGTATACTCAGAAAATGGAGAATATTCGAAAGTTCCCTTCGAAATATCCCGATTGGCGCATCGAAGACGACCGAATATATTACCACCGACCACACCCTATTGTCGAGGCTGCCGTGAGCAACCTCGACGCCTGGAAGCTATTCCTTCCCGCGGACTCGCGTGCTCGTGCCCTGAGTGATGCACACGATTGTCCGCAAGCCGGCCACTTAGGAGTTGATAAGACATATCACCGTCTTATCCAGGACTTCTACTGACCCGGCGTCTTCCAGGACGTCGCGAGGTTCGTCGCCCGTTGTCCCGAGTGCCAGAGACAAAAGATCTCGCAGCAGGCCCCTACGGGACTCATGTGCGAGAGAACGACCGAAGGTCCATGGATGACAGTCAGTTTCCATGTCATGGGACCATTTCCCCCCAGTACGCATCAAAATCAATTCGTGGTAGTTTTCCAGGATATGTTCACGAAATATATAGAAGTGAAACCCCTCCGTGCCGCCACTGGATCGAAAGAAAAATCCAGATACGTGTGTGCATGGATGCATAAATGTAGAATCGACCTTAAGCTCCGAGAGTTGAGCATTTATCACACGTAAGTCGCTTAATGCGGCCGTAAGGAACGTAACTGCGTTTTTCCGTTTTCATTTGCGATTTGTGTCAGTCCATCGCGTTCAAATATTAACAATAGATCAAATTTTTTTTGTTACGACATGTCGTCGTCAATAACGTTCCGATTGCTCCTGATCGCGATATTGCTGTGTTTCGATTTGCAACTTTTACACGTAATTAGCCGATATAATAAAAATCCCCGACTATGTTACGTTACGATTTGATACACAGATTCTATAATTTTTTTGTGTCGTGGCTCAGTCCCCGACAATACCGAGTGACTTCCTGTTGCGTGCCCCAGTGGCCGCAAGGGAAGTAAGAAAAGTTAGTCCAGTTGCGCTAAATCCTATGGTTGAGTTTGATTTCGTGGAATCGCAACCGTCTCTTAAAATTTTTTCTTTCGTGGATTAGCACTTACTCACACTAATGTATGCGAGTAACTTTGATTCGCGTAAACTCGCGGTTCTGACTAATAATTAGAATGTCGCTAAGTCATGACTAGTAGTTAGTTTATGCGAAACCTACGCTAACTCGCGTAGGCAGCGAAATTGGAGTTTGGCTCACGCCTAATCGCGCAAATTCTTAATTAATATTTGTGTCTTTGCGATACGTCTTTAAAAGTCGTCGTCCCAGGGCGTTTTCGTTGGGCCATCTGTAGCTCTAACGAACGGACTTTCAGTAGATTTATTCAATGTCCGATAGTGCCGAGATACGCTCATATTGGTGGTAGTAGTGCATTGCGTCGAAAGCCGGCTTGGAATTCGCGTAGTTTGAGTTATGTACTCGGTTTGCTTGACTTTGTATTACGTCTAGTCACGCCACCCATGCGTTATCTTTATGTTGCACTAAATCGCGTATTTAGATAACCTACGTTGGTTTTTACGCTAAACAGCGCGACTTTATCAGCTCCAGGGGTACGTCTCGGACGACGCACGCAGTTGATAACTTCAAGCGTAATTCGCGCTGATTCGCGCATGCAATGTGCCAAGCCACGTTTTCGAGTACTTAAATTTCTGCGCCGCGATAAACCGCGATCTTGTCGAGTCAATTTGGTATCAATTGCGATAAGAATACAGTCGAGGTATTTGCTGTTCCTTCACGTTTGGTTGGTCCGGAAATCGAGCCGTATACTATGCTATTGCAGATGCGCTTCGCAGTTGCGTAATCTGCCTAGCGTAACACGATATACCCCCCCAAGTCTATCGATTGGCCGCCTAGTGTGAGTCGGAACCTCGATAGCCCGACGTGACATCATCGCCTATGAATCCACGAGTATAGAGTTTGTCCGGACACCCTTCCAGATATGGCTAATGTTTTAATTTCAGGTAGGCCTCCTAAGGCTATTCTCATTGCTTCAGGCTCGGAAAAGATAGCCACTAGTGCTGTGGAGTCGGAACTTAGTATTTTAGGAGATCCAGCGAGTTGACAGTTCCTCGCCGCTGTCCCGTTGCATTCAGTTGGCCCCATGGCGAACATAGCCACCCTACCCCATCGTGAGCATGTATCGACCGCATCAGAATATATCATCTCAAATCCTTTGTTATCGTTGCGTATTGTTCTGTCCCTCTTTTCTTTTGTCACGCGGATTCCTCTTCATTCCATCCTTCTCTCCATCCTCCACGACGTCGTAGCTGGTATGATGATTGTAAAGGTATGGAACTGGAAGAGGCGAAACCCAATCGTGCGATAGAAATTAAGGCCTAGTTATAAGTCACACTGTATCAGCCAGATGGCGATTTTGCTATCCCGGGTGAACAGGGAAGTAACCCGTAGAACCTGTCACTTTTTTATATATCGCCTAGTTGCGTTTTTTTATTTTTCTTGTATTTGCGACTCTAGTCTTAGTAAAGAGTATGATTGCGATATTTCGTTTTTTTTGTTATGAGTTGTGGCGATGGTATGTCTTTGCGATGCCGTGTTCTTGGGCTTATACTTGTGTGACATTTTTCTATAGTATGGATTTGAGTGATGTTCGATGTGCAAATATGATCATTGCCATATGCGGGCATGATCCTGAGATTGTGTGATTCTGCGTAGCGTTCGAACATGCGTCAGTGAATCTGCGTATTCACCATTTTAGTTCTTTTCGATCTCATAGCGAGCGCCCCCCCCCCCCTTTTCCTTGCGACTTTGCGTTCGGTGCCTCTAATGGCTATTTAGTTACCTCACTGTATAGACCTAAGGGCAATTCGTTCCCAGTGGCGAAGGAGACGCCTCTGTTGACTTTGTGAAGTGTTTTAGATTTAAGTAAAGTGCTCCCCAGTGAAATTTATCGAGATGGACCGATCAAGTAAAGTGCTCCCCAGTGACATTTATCGAGATGGACAAATCCAGTGAAATGCCTTGCAGTGACGTTTAGTATGACACTCGTACACCCCTCTCTCGACGGTGTACTCGAGTCAGGCCCGGGTGTTTGTGACGTAGTCACCGATCGAGCCCGGTAACTCTAATCGGGGAGAGCGTTCCGGGGGAATCCTTCCCCCTATTCGCCGCTGCTCTCGCCCGCCGTACCGAGGATACGCGTTATGGAGGCTCATACCTCCCCGCCGTCGCTCCTCTAGTTAGTCGCTGTCGGGAGTTCCTTCCCCACAGACGGAGGCGAGTGACGCCGGGACTTCTCTCTCTTTCTTTCCGAAGGCAGAAGCCGCGAGCCGATTTACTCAATCACGTATCTCTCTCTCTCTCTCCGAAGAAGAAGCCGGTAGCGGGTCGCGCGACCGCCACGCTTCTCCCTCTTTCCACGGATCACCTCAACATCGGGCCCCGAGGTGGCGCCACTCAAGAAGCATCGACGAGACGCAGGAGCGAGTGCAGTTTAGTTTCCAGTTGAGTACAGCCCTTTGCGCATTGAGTACTACATCCAGTTCAGTCGAGTTGAGTATCGAGCTGAGTCGAGTTGAGTACCGCCTCTTTCTGAGTCTACTCGTGTTAGGTCGCGCATACATTCCAATCTCCAATAGTGAGACATTTATTTTGCCGGGAACGCGGACATAGTAGTTCTTTTTGTGAGAACACATTCCTGTTCATTTATCGTCGCACGTAAGGGTGAAGTGCCGGATCCCGCAGGAATCCACAGCACCTTAAGTAGTGGTGCCACCCAAGACTCACCGAGGCGAGGACGCCGATTCCAGGCCCCGTCCAGACTCATCCGGAGCGGCCACCTCTGGACCCCGACTTCCGGTCCAACACCCGGACAAACCTGCACAACAGCTCTTGTGAGTAGCCCCCCCCCCCCCCCGTACTCTGGTGTTTCAAATCGAGCCTGAATTACTCTCGCGCCTCCGCGATATACTTCCTCCGGTCATTTGATACGTGACGATCCCCTTCGCGAGATTAGAGCCCGCGCCATCTTTGATTGTAAAAATATTGTATCTAGAGTTTACGGAAAATACAGTGGTCCTAGAAAAATCATTGTGTAAAAATTTTATTTTGCGTTTCCTCTTCCGAGGAGGGGTTATAATTTAATTAATTGTATTTTAATTTTAATTTTTTTTTATTTAGTTGCTTTGATTTGTTATTGTTTATTTTGCCTTCATGATGGGTGATGAAGGGAATATAAGTATGGATGTGACGAGTAAAATGATGGCATCTATGACCGAATGCCTCGTTTTACAAAATGCGCTCACGTCAGTTACGTATTATGACGGTAAAAGTATTCCGTTGAAAGATTTTATACAGGATCTTTAATCTGCTTGTGGAGCAACTCCAGATGAATTTGAATCATGTTTCGCGAAAGCAGTGTTGAGTAAATTGCAGGGGGCTGCTCGAGATAGCGTATACGGTAAAAATTTTAAAAAATTTGACGATTTAATAAATAGTCCAATCAGAAATACGGTTCCGCGTCCCGTGAAAGTGAAATTTTTGGATCAACAATGTCCATCAAAGCTATAAATTTTAGGAAAACAAATTTACGTATAAATGTTAGTAGTAAACAATTAAAATTAGGTAATGGACAATTTTTAGTAGATACAGGTGCGGAAGTTTCCATTATAAAAGTCAGTTCTTTGGATCCATAATTACGTCAGAAATAGTAAAAACCTTAGGTTCCATTAAAATGACATTGTTTTCTAATAGTATTCATATACAGTACCGCTCAAAAGTATGAGCTCACCCTTGCGGAATTTTGGATAAATTAAAATGTTGATATCTCATCGCCAACTTAACGTAAGGGAAAAATAAGAAAAAGGAATTAAAGAGGAGACTTTCAGCTTCTCATTCGCGGTGGTTTCATTTCTATATGTACATTTTTCTATGAACTATGCTCGATTTACTAAAGTCATTTTTTTGTATTATTTTTTTCTTTTCCAATCCGCTCCCATTTTTTTAAAAATGATTGGAGGAGAAATGTACAACGCGTAATCGAAAGGTAATCTCTATAGCTTTAATTTGCCTCTTCGGGATTTTGTCTAATATTTCTTTCCAAAAACTTATTCAATTTTGAACAAAATAATGTGTTTTTTTTCTATCTGCTATATCTCGGAAAATTGACGTGATATAACAAATATTTAAGAAACAAAAAGTTTCATTTTTTAATTGTCTATTGTCTGAAATTTTTTAAAATTTTCAGAAGGAAATTTTTTTTTTTGGCAACTCATGAAATTGGAGGTAACTAACCCTGAAATAGGACAAGGATATCTACAAAGAATTCCATCTATTGAGAGTATATTTGTAGGTGAAGCAGTAGTTTGCCCAGACGAACATGGAATTTGTCAATTATTCGCTATTAATACACTAGAGAATAACGTACAAATAGAAATTACTCCTCAATAATTAATTTCATTTACAACAATAGGTAATGAATTTTTAGAAAATACAAGTAGTAATGAAAAGTATTTATAATTACGTAAAAATAAAATAATTGAAAACTTAAGGTTACAGAGAATAAGAAGAGTTTTTAGAAGATTAAAAGATGCTAATCTCTCGTTACAGCTAGATAATTGTGCATTCTTAAAATCGGAAGTAACGTATTTAGGCCATATAATAGGGAGAAATGGTGTAAGACCTCATCCTGATAAATTAAAAGCTGTTATGCACTTCCCTCGTCCAAAAAGTCAACGTAATATCCGAGAATTTTTGGGTTTAACCGGTTATTACCGCCGTTTTATACAAACTTATGCTCACATAGCAAAACCTTTGATAGCACTACTAAAGAAAAATGCAAAGTTTAATTGGGAGAAAGAACAGGAAGATAGTTTTTTGTTATTACGCGAAATTTTATGCAAAGAACCAATTTTACAATATCCGAATTTTAATAAAATATTGAAATTGACGACAGACGCTTCGAATTATGCAATAGGTGCTGTACTTAGTCAAGAAATAGTCGGATATGACCTCCCGGTATCATATTATTCGAGGAATTTGACGAATCTGGAACAGAATTATTCTACAACAGAAAAAGAATGTCTTGCGGTATTGTATTCTGCAATCCATTTTAGACCATATTTATATGGACGAAAATTCAAGCTACTAAGTGATTATCGGCCATTGAAATGGATTGATTCTGTTAAAGATCCAGGGCAACGACTTATACGTTGGAGATTAAAATTACGTGATTACGACTTTGATTTTTCTTACAAACCAGGCCGACTAAATAACAACGCCGATGCTTTATCCAGAAATCCAGTTCGAATTGATGATTTCAATTCCGAAGAAGTAAATACTCTACAGCAAATATTTCCGCTTAAAAGGGTAGTAAAGCCGACGTCGAGAACACAAATATCTAATGAAAAACAAGAAGATATAGTAAATAAGCGAAAGGTAGGCAGACCATTAGGTTCGATGACAAAAAAACAGTCTTTTACCAAAAATCTAAATTATATTTCTTCTCGTACTCGATCAAAAATAAACCCAACACCCGGTTTACTTCAAGCACCTTCAACAACATGTAAAAAACTTCAGATAGCCACTAATGAAGGTGCTATTTCCACAAATGGATCTGAATCAGATGAAGATTTACTCAAAGAACAAGATGATCCACCTGCTTCTAAACAAAGTAAAAGTGTCTTTCCTCATCTTGCGGTGAAGTCGAATTTTGATATTTTGGACGTTCCAACCATCTCAGAATAAACATCTTCCCCCATAAAACGAGCTTCTATGGCTATGGATAAAAATCCTATGGTGGTGAGTAATGATTTGGAAGAGATTATGGTGGAATTACCTGTGGTTCACAGTTCGGATACTGAGGATGAAATAGATAAATGTGAAGAATTAATTGAGGACAAGGAAAGTTCTTCAGGAATAGATTTAGAATCCTTAAGAAATTCATTTCGGGAATTTGATAATTCATTAAGAGAACGAAATTATGTTCCTAAAAGGAAAGATCAATTAATTGAACATCAAAAGCGGTTACATGCTCAAGAATTTGGACTATCTGGAAATGAAAAACAAGCTATTAAACGACAACCGTGCTTAAATAAAAATAATGTTTTGTTACAAGACGTACCTGAGGAAGAAGAGTTACTGATTGCTTCACGAAAAACAAAACCAACTATAATTGAAAATACTATTCTCTCTCGACCTGTCTTACAATCAACTTTATTAACACCCTCATTTAGTAAAGATAAACCCGTAGCCATTATCAACGCCGATTAGAAATATTAATTTAGAACAAAATTCTAAGAAGAGAGAAAACTTGGTGTCAAACATGAATACAACCGTAAAATCTAGGCGAATAATTACACCCAATAAAGATTTACATTTTAAAACAATAGAAATTAATGAAAATGTATACCCTGAAATAGAGTCACAAAAATTGTATTTAAAACCAGAGATAGATAACGTTTTAGAATTTTCTAGAGATAATCTAGCTTACGAACATTCGAATTATGTTCATTTTATCTCAGTTGACAGTGAAATAGTAACCCAGGTCAGTAGATTGTTAGCTGATTTAGGAAAGATAAATTCCGACAATTTTAAGATAAATAAACCCAAAATAGGACAAATTTGAATAACTCCTAATGGAAATTATAAAATATTTAGTGTAGTGATAAAGAACAAGTATTTCGATAATGTTTTAAAGGAAAATTTGCGCATAGCTCTATTCAATTTAAGGAAAACATTGTTAGATTTAGGTATAAGTACCTTTAGAATTTCACAAAATGGAGATTTTATTGAACCTAATATTCAAAGGTTTTTATTTACACTAATTCAAAAATTATTTTCACAGAGATTAAAATTACAATATGTGCGGGTAATGTTTGATTATCACAGAAGATTTGAGACTGCAAATAATTTCTGAAAATCATGATAGTCTCATTGGAGGTCATAAGGGTGTAACAAAAACTTATAGAAGAATACGCGAACGTTTTTATTGGCCTAATATGAAAAATGACATTCAAAATTATATAAGAGTTTGTAAAAGTTGTCAGAGTCAAAAGGTTGTCCGTGCTAAAGTTAGAGAGCCTATGATAATTACCGATACACCTATTGACGCATTTGAAAAGGTTTCTTTGGATACTGTAGGCCGTTGGCGCCAAATGGAAATCGAGATATCTTGACTATATACAAGACTGACGAAATACTCATTAGCAGTACCTTGTAGCGGAATATTGAAAGTTATATTTTAATTGGCATGTTTACGTGAAGGAGAGAAAGAGGATTTTAGATAAAGAGAGAGAGAAAGGTAGGTAGGTTAGGGACAGACTGTGCGATGACGTTAGACTGCTTTACCGACATAGCATCATTGTCCACCAATCAGGTTGCAGAAAGGCATCGATTTATAGATCGTGATTTAGAAGGAGTGTGTTCCTCATGTGTTGGAGATTTTATGTACCGACGCGTATGCCATCTATCGGGGCTGCTGTCTTTGTCGATCGCTTTGATGAAGAGAATCATTCTTAATCTGGTCTCCTTGCTGTTCGATAACTTTTAACAGTGATTATTCGCGACCGAAAAATATTCATTCTCACGAGCAATGTGGAGAAAGCTGAATATTCGATTACACGAGTGAACCTTTCGACACGATTGTCACGCGATTCTCAACCTGGAGAAGATGGCGTCTGCCAGTCAAGACTCCAACTACAAAATTTGAACACTCTGTCGATGCATGGCGGAATTCCATGGTATCAAGAACATCAAGACATCAATCCCGAAGTCGTCTTTGAATTCGCCTGATGATACCAATTTTCGGAAATCTGCAAGACGCCCAACCTTAACCGTCAAAAATGAACAAGATGTCGGACACATGAGAAGTTCATGGAACAATTACGAAAATTGTGAGACGCATTCGCTGATTCAATCTGGTGACGTACATTTACAGACTTTAATGCGTAAAAGATCCTTTCTCTCCTCGCGAGTGATGATAAGAATAGTTTCTATGTTTTCTTCAATGTAAATTTATATTAAATTCTTTTGCGATTTCGAGATTAGTGCGTAAATGATTTGTTATTAATCTATACGAATAAAGTTTAATAGTGTCGTAATGATGTTTCGAAAAACGACTATTAATACATTATAATATTAATTATGTGTGCGAACAATAAATATTCAAATGACAATAATTACATAAAGTATAATCAAATTCTTCTCACCATCTTTTAATCAAGTCTTATTTGTGGCATTGAAATTGTTACAACCTATACCTGACATTACAGCCGAGACTATAGCTCATGCTTTTGTGATTAAGTTAATTTTACAATATGGATCTCCAAAAACAATTTTGACTGATAAAGGACCGAGTTTCATGAGTAAATTATTACACCAATAATCCAAATTGTTTAAAATTCATCAAGTAAATACTTCCGGATATCGACCTCAGACAAATAGAAGTTTAGAGCGAAGTCTTATAGTACTATCTGAATATATATCGCATTACATCCGAGACTATAATGACTGGGATAGAATTGTACCCTTTGCCATGTTTGCATATAACACATCGGTTCACTCAGCAACTAATTTTACGCCGTTTGAGCTTATGTTTGGCAGATTAGCGAGATGTCCTCGTTCTTTTCCTGAAACTGACTCCGTAACGTCTTATAATTCTTATTTGTTTGACTTAACCACTCGATTAACGGAAATGCAAGTAATTGCAGGAAAAAATTTAATTAAAGCGAAACAGCGATCGAAAGAAATTTACGATTTGTAAAGTAATCCTTTTAAAGGTAAAGTTGGTGATTTAGTGAAAATTTTAATAGAACCCAAATGTGTAAAATTTTCTCCTAAATATAAAGGTGATTATGGAATAGTCGAGATCTTAAATAGAAACAATATTGTAATAGAAGACACAGAAGGGAATAGACTCACCAAACACGTAGATAAATTAAAATTAATTCATTGAAAGTGATTGAAGAATATACTTTTACATTAATATATTGTGGAGTTCTCCAGGAATATTCTTCATAATCTTGCTTTATTATAGATAATTAGAGATATGCGAGTGTAACAATATCGTTTGTTGTAATAGCATTATAGTCATGAAGGGAGCAACAGATAGGCTCGTTGTTACAAGGTTTTCCACAACAACTAAGGGATGGCAATTAAAGCGATTGCTTCGACAGGGCGGTGTTAAACATGCTGTAGTTGTGATGCGTCATACGGGTTTGCTTGGGTTACATTTAACACCTCAGAACAAGCTTCTGCGTGTCTAGAAAAAAGTAAAGAGCATGATTACACCCTCCACGGTCGAAAACTGCGTCTCCTTCGTGCTGACCCCTGGCATGCTCGTGGTGCTTCGGAAAATCGAGAACAGAGCGATCGGCAGGGAAAAGAGACCAGTGGTTTAGCCAACATACTGACTGTAGAAATAACTTCCAGGATTGGGCCATTCTTACCCTTGGTTGATCGCTCTCGTTTAGCCTCCATGTCTTGATTATGGAGAGATGGAGTGTATGAGGCATTTCGAGGTCTTCGAGAGATCTCGGATAGATCCTCATGGTTATGGAATGAAGAATGGGATCAGTCTCCTATATCTATGGGACTTCTCTACTGGGCTGTTCGTGGAGGAGGGGAATATATCAGAGAGATTAATTTAAAAAGCGAATTACCACCCCAAATTGCTTATATTCTGTCACGTAAATGTCCGAGTCTTGCGACTTTAGATTTAATAGGTTTAGAGATTAGGCCGACAGCAATCCGAATCATGGCGGAGGTTGCAACGCAATCGCAATGTCTGCATTTGGGAAGAATTGTTGGTCCAGTCGAAAAAGATCTAACGCGCGTTTTTAATAAGAACTTGTCTCTTCAAAATTTTTCCTTATATTACATTAAATTACTGAAATTACTGGAACATGTTTCATAGATTCAGTTCTACGTCTCCGATCTTTGAAAATAGAAAGATGTGAGAAGTTAAAAACGGAAAATTTGGTGCATCTGTTAAAACGACAAGAAGATCTAGAGGGCTTAACTCTGATCAGAGGTCGTCAAATTCAAGGCCCATTGTTTTTATCTGCCTTAACTAATAGTTGTGCTCCGGACAAGTTAACATCTCTCATTTTTCAGGGAGCTGGATTAGGTGAAATTTTAAATAATTATATAAATGATAACACTAATGAACGAAACGATAATCAGAATGAAGTTGATTTCTTTGAGCTTCCGATCGTTGACGTCGGTAGATTCAGACGTGCTGGATATGCCACGAAAGTGTAAAAATCTAGTACTTCTGGAATTAAGATTTTGCCCGGTAGTTGATGACTCATTTATTTGGGAGATTGGTCAACATTTGGACTATATCCAGACCCTTGATATCACTGGATGTACTAACATTCGTGATGACTTTGGACTGGAACCATTAGGGCGCTTGACGGGATTGCGAAGATTGAGAATGTCCATGCTTCGCCCCAACATCGTGGCTTATTTCTTCGAATCTTTGCATGGTCTTCGTTAGCTGGAGTGTCGCGGGTGCCTTGGTGTTGGTGCGACGGAGATATGTAGTTTGTTGAACGCCAGCTGCGAATTAACGCACCTCGACTTAGAAGGGTGTAAGAATATAAGAAGGTAAATTATAAACTCTGCATTTTCGCTGATATGCAACTTCGGCATTGACACTGGTTTGTCGATGTATCTGGGAGATACTGGAGTACAAAGACAAAGAAAAGACAACCAGAACTCTCTTATTAAAATCTATTTTACAAGAATGTCGCCAAGTTTGTAAGTAAATATATTAGATAGTTAATGCGAAAGCATTGTTGATTATTCCTAATCTAATATATATATACGTATCAATCGCTACAATTTATTTATTTATTTATTTATATTTTTTTTAGGGTTTGGAGAAAGTAGAAATTTAATAGAATTACCTTGTATGTTAAACAACAATAAATATGCAAAAGTTAAACTCGTAATTTGGTGTACAATTAGTGCTTGTTATGCTCACATATCATCCTTCTGTCTTTGGAGTCATTTTCAATTTTATATTGTGGCATTTGCCGTTGACTCTAAAAGATTTAATTAACATTTATGAACACATGACTAATCTTTTTTCTTTTCAGTGTCAAGAGAAATGGTTGCATTGTCATAGCTTAAATGTAAAACATTGTGGCATTATTTGTTACGACCCAGTGAATATCTCCAAAGAGATATTAACTGAACGGTAACACGGGCGTGTAACTCAGTAGAATTACTGGGTTCTTTAGGTGAGTGAGGGCTACTAACAACACAGGAAAGTCGGAAATAAGGGTAAAATGAGGAAACGGTAAATCACAATTAATTTTTTTAAACAATTGTTCCGGTGTGGGTAGAGGAATTGTTGGAAGAGGGGGGAAAGGGATGAACAAATTAGGAAATAATTCCTTGGGAGTAGGTAGTGGAATGATCGAGCGAGGGGGAAAAGGGAAAGGAAGAGGAGTTTCCTTTGGGAATAATGGTTTGGCAGCCCGCGATTCTATTTCCTCTCGGGCGAGGTGAAGAGCCTTTGCCAATTTTTGGCGTTGGATTTTCTGACCTCCTCGGCGGCGTTTCACTATATAAAAAAAAATAATGTTATTTATTAGGGAAGATGATAAACAAAAAAAGGAAAGGAATAAAAATGGTACAATGAGTTTAGAGGGGAAACGCGAAGTCTAGGGGAAGGAGAAAAAAAAAGAGAGAGAATTTATAGGATCAAAATGCTTTTGAATACGAGTAGTAGTCGCGTGAGAGGGGCGACTTCGTCTCTATGGCTTTTATGCAATAGGTAGGAGGGAAGAGGGTTGTGGTTTCGCAGGCCTACCTGCTATGCCACGAAAGGAAAAAAAATGATGCGATTTCGCAGGCCTACCCGCTATGTCACGGAAAAGAAGGGAATTGGAGCGATTTTTGGAAGGGAAACTTATACTCACTTTAAGTTTTTGGTGAAGCTCTCTTCGGACTGGAAATAATAGGGTTGGGCTGATGGTCCTCTTTCCCTTTTGGGTCCGATCGTGAAGTCTCTTTTTGTTGGCTCAAAAATTGGAGTCGGGCTTCCCTTTGGCTGGATAACTCGCGAACTTTAAAAAAATCAACCGAAGCGATCTCGGTGGTTATAGAGGAGTTGTGCTTCCTTTTTTTCTATGTCACGAGAAACTAAAAAATGGACTGAGATGCTCTCGGTGTGCCCCACCTGTATTTATGGTAGTCCATGATTTTCTTATCCCCGCTTTGAGTACTCCCCCTCTATTTTGAAGGTGGTGGATTTGTATGTTGGACAGGTTTTTTGGAAATGGGCCAAGGAGGAAAAATACATTAACTAAAAATTATTGCGTTAGAATGTACCCGTTTTCTCTGTCTATGTTTTTTAAGAAAAGTTAAAAACAGGTAGCTTGAGAGTTACGTCCTCAATTATCGTAAATTTTGGAAGAGACGAGAATTACGCTAATGTAAAATGATTTTTCCGGCTTAAGCGATGTGAGTCGTCTTCTGATTTATGGCTAATAAAGGTTTAAATAAAATACTATTTGAACCGGGTACATTCTAATACGCTTCGTCTATGTGGTTTGAAGGTTACATTGTATGAAACGGACTCGTATGTCCAGTGCCGACATATAATTACGATATTTTTTGATGTTTGTATGTATACCCAAAATTTGTTAATTCCGCTAGTTACGAGGACGTAACACCCCCCACCTTGGTCGAACGTTGGCCCTTTAATGTTCTGTGCTCACGCTAAGGAATCGTGTTTCAATTTGTATTGATGCTGATACATAATTTTGAATTTTTCATGAAATGTCAAGTCGCTTATCGTTCAATCGCTAATCGCTTATTGCACGAATTAGTAGTAAAAATAAAAGCGCGGTGTTTGGAAGTTTTCGCTTGTTGTTTTACATTATTTTGAAGATTGTACAATATTTTACATGATGGTCCTTCTTGAAGTTTATATACATGAATTGTTACTATATTTACGCTTTCTATGATATATGTGTGTTATTGCTGCGTATACGGTATGACTATTCTTAACGATTGACATATAGAGGGAACAAAAAAAAACATTTCTGAGGGAAAACAATTTTCGCAGCGTTTTAACAATTTGAGGTTGAATATTTCTAACATCGCCGCAGCTGGCAGATTTCTTATCTTTCCTGTCATACATACATATATAGTGGATTATTGTAGTGGTTAAATCGTTGGCTTAATTTTAGTTTCCGGAAGTATAGACAAAAAATAATTTTGAAATTGTGCATGTTAGAAATTAGGAAGGTAAAAAAAATGGGTGTATTTTACGTGACCAAAAAAAAATGTTGATTATAATGATTATTGTGTTAATACTTTTTATATTAGTTAAAAACTTAAAATAAACGATTTTCAAACAAGACAAAGTCGACATTTGTCAATTTTCCAAGTGCCATGACATCTCGCTCTCCACCATATTGTGGCAAGGCTAACTTAACGGCGAGTGTTTTATTGTCATTTCTGCACTGTCTAGTATGTGATATACGCACTCCACTCTTTTATGGCAAGGCTAACTTAACGGCGAAATATCGTTTACTTTCAAAAAAGAGATTCTTTGGAAATTAACAATCTCGTATTTCCCTCGTTTAAATTTGTTACGATTTTTATGTTTGTCGTAATGCAATTTTTATCAGGATCAGGAGTTGTAAGGGATGATTCTCGGTAGCTGAGAATCGTTTCTGGGATCTTCCGCATAAAGGGGATCGACACCCCAAGTGACGAAATACTGGCGAATTTAGTAATAATAACTTTGATTTATTTTTGGAAATGCCAACTACAGGTCGTACAGATCGTCCGGGTATATAAATACTAAGTCCGGTATTGATTCGCGGAGAGTCGCGGATTAACGTGTCGCGATGCTTCTAAGTCCCGAGATCTCTGCACCGAGACCTTGACGGCGTCAATCGCGGGGCGACTCTAACGGAGATCTTCGCTTGATCGTACGCGGGGCGACTCTGCACCGAGATCTTCACGGCGTCAATCGCGGGGCGACTCTAACGGAGATGTTCACTTGGTCATTAACGGGGCGACTCTGATTTCGGGCAATGCGATTGCCCTTTTTATATGGTAGATGTCGATGAGATCATCGTCCTTTTTGATGGACACCTGCACTTGTTGTTTGCCACGTGCCATCTTCCACGA
This sequence comes from Trichopria drosophilae, assembly GCA_030407085.1. Classification (NCBI taxonomy): domain Eukaryota; kingdom Metazoa; phylum Arthropoda; class Insecta; order Hymenoptera; family Diapriidae; genus Trichopria; species Trichopria drosophilae. The sequence continues at coordinate 48,884,792 of CM059585.1, forward strand.
ATCGCTCACCCCTTTTGACTTATCGGTAACCTTGGCGATTCGGGGAACGTGTGCTATTGTGTGCGTGTGTGAGTCACAATCTTAAGGATTGTGTTACTTCGAGCTTCGGCGTGGCACATTCTTTTCTTGACCGTTTGGGCTTGCAGCTAGAGGAACCCGTGGTTCCCAGTGTAAGTTTCAGCACGTGTGCAATATATGTGCGACGCCGAATCGGGCCCTTTGGTGTGTGTGTCTTGTCGATCTTACAAAGACAAGTATTGTCTATGTTACGAGTGCTGTTATGTGCGTAGCCAGCATCCGTAACAAATTCATTATTCTTTTCGTTTTTGTCATTTGTTATTTTTGATAATTATTTCATATTTTCTTTTGTTATATATATATATATATATATATATATATATATATATATATATATATATATATTCAATTTCTTGTGATATGTAAAAAAAAATGCAGTTAATTCGTTAACTTGGTGGCATGCGCATGCGAAGCAGAGGTTAGGAAAATAGTGCCGTTTGGGATGACAATAATACTTTATTATGTTGTCAGAATTTTTATATTTTTATTAATCTGTGCTTGAAATGATTATTGTGTTAATACTTTTGGCATTCGTTAATAAATAAAAAGTCAAGACAAATGACTTTCAAACAAGACAAATTCGATATTTGTCAATTTTCCAAGTGCATGACATCTCGCTCTCCACCATATTGTGGCAAGGCTAACTTAACGGCGAGTGTTTTATTGTCACTTTTGCACTGTCTAGTATGTGATGTATGCACTCCACTATTTTGTGGTAAGGCTAACTTAACGGCGAAATATCGTTTACTTAAAAAAAGATTCTTTGGAAATTAACAATTCCGCATTTCCCCAGTTTGAATTCATTATTCTTTTCATTTTTATTTTATTCTCTTTGTTTTTGTTTTGCCATTTGGTATATTTTTGATAATTATTTCGTATTTTCTTTTTGTTATCTTTTTTAATTTCTTTGTTACAAAATATAGTTAGTTCGTTAATTTTCTTGCATGCACATGCGAATTCGTTTCAATAATTATTTTTATTGTATGTATGTATGTATATTCCCTTCTTTTAATTATTTCTTTCTATTTGGAAGTACTTCCGCGACTAAATGAAATATTGTTTCATTATTTTATAAAAAAAATAAAAGTTATAACAAAAATTTTGTATTTTGTCTTCAATTATTGCTTGTTAAAGGTAAATATAATTTCATAGAAAATTTCATTGTCTTTGCAAAATTTTGTTATAGGGAAAAAGGTAAGAAAAATATGTGAAAGAATGTAAGGTTCATCTCTTGTTTTAGTGTTTTTCGCTTCCACGATTAAATGGTATGAATGCGGTTGTACACATTGAATATGTCAAGACTAACAATATTTTCATATAATCCATTGTTGTATCTATTTTGCTGTTTATTCTTGAAGTTTGCAAATTTTGCTTGCTTGTTTTCTTTTCTCTGTTTGGAGAAGATTATTATTTATTTATTGTTTTATGTCATGAAGAAAAATGAGGATAATTCGTCTATTTACTACTTCTTATTTTGGAAATTTAAAGCCTATTTGGGTGTACTATACTTTCCTCATTTTTTATTTTAATTTTAACGTTTCCATTTTCAAACACTTGTAAAACTTCGAAAGGACCTTGATGTTCATCATCTAGTTTACTGGTTTTATGATTTTTTTGTAAAAATACTAAATTTCCTATTTCCAATTTTAGTGGATTTATTTTCCTGTCATAATAATATTTTGATTTTGTTTTTGCAGATATTTGGTTTTTTCTTGCGTGTTCTTGTGTGCCATATAATTTGGTAGCTAACTGTTGAATGTAGTCGCTGTACGTTATTTGGGTAGTATCTTTTATAGCTTTTTGAGACGGTAATTTGGCTATTCTTCCAAACATTAGTTCAAATGGGGTATATTTTGTTCCTTCGTGGATACTAGTGTTGTATGAGAAAGTTGCGAGTTCTAACCATTTATCCCAATCGGTGTATTTATTTGAAAAATGTTTAATGTATTCTTTGATTACGTGGTGTGAACGTTCGAGTGACCCATTAGATTGTGGATGAAATGCTGTAGTTTTTATATGTTTGATGTTAAAAATGTTTTCTATTTGTTTCGTAACTTTGCTTAAGAAATTTTTGCCTTGATCAGTTAGTATTTTTTTTGGTGAACCAAACGTACAAATTAACCGTTTTACTAATGCTTCGGCGATATCTGAAGATGTTGCTTTTCTTAGTGAAATCGCTATCAAATATTTCGTTAAGTTATCTTGAATAGTTAGTATATTTTCATGGCCGTCTTCTGTTTTGTTATTTGGAATTACTATATCCATTGCTATTTTCTCTATTGCTTGTTTATGAGTATCTGGTATAATCATTGGTTGTTTAGTTTTTACTCTGGTTAATTTTTTTAGTTGGCAAGATTTGCAATTTTGGATGAATTTTTCTATGTCTGATTTCATGTTTTCCCAAAAATATCGTTGTTTTATTCTTTTCAGAGTTTTACCGATGCCTGTATGTCCTCCTATTGGTGTTGAGTGCAATTCCCTTATTATTCCCGGTCGGTCTTTGATGTCTGCATGTATTATATTTCCATTGCATATTATCATTTTTTTATTCGAGTTTTTGAATTGTTTTTCGATTATTTTTATGATAGTTTCCCAATTAATTCCTTTTATCTCATTTGATTTTGATATGCTAATTGTGGATAATTGCAGTAAATATACTTTGTTTTTGAGCTATTTTATGAGTTTTTTTATATTTCTCTCTATTATTAATTGGCTTTCTCCTGATTCCGATGTTACTGGCAGTGCTATGTGATATTTGTTATTTTTGTTGATAACTGAAATTTCGTTTAGTTTTAAATTTTTGTATTTTGGTAATTCATTCCTGTCATTTAATTTATTTGATCCTTCGTCGCAGGGTTGTCCAGATGTAGTTAGAAAATATGTTAGGTTATCTTTTTGCATATATAATTGGTTTCCGATTTCTATTATATTATTTCTATAATAGTTGTTTGTTTCGTTGATTTCGTTATCTGTTTCATCATTATCTTCATCATTATTATCATCGACATCATCATCATCTTCGTCATTGCTGTCATCAACTTCGTCATCGTTATCTGTGTTATCGTTTTTTTCATTAATTATTTCTTCATCCTTTTTAAATGTAAAATTATCTTCCTTAGGGTCTGAAGGTAATTTATCTGTGTTTTTTGTATCTTTATTTTCGTTATCATGGACGTCTTGCGTTATTATGTTGCCATCTTCGTCTATATAATCAATTTTATCAAAATCAACTTGGTGATTTTTTGGTGGTCTGCCTCGTTTTCTACATGGTTGTGCATTGTTGGTGGGTGATCTTTTCTTCCTTGTATTTATAATATCTAGTCTATCTGGTGGTCTTGTATTTCGTGTACTTCTCCGTAGTGATTGATTATTATTTATTTCTATTTGTGCAGCAGTTGTAATTTGTTTAGATTTTAATAGTAATTCTTCTTTTGTAAAAGGTATTGCATCGTTAGTTTCTATTTTTATATTTTCGTTATCCCGTTGCTTGTTATATGTTTCGTATTTCGTATTTTCTGTATAGCAATCTTCTATTGTATGATTGAGTTTATTGCATTTGGAACAAAATGGTATTGCTTTAGAAAGGTTGTATTTAGGTCCGTTGTAACTTGTTTTAATAATTGCCTTTGGTAATGTTAACTTGTAAATTGAGTTGTGAGGTAGTATATGTTTCTGACTATTGGGTTTGTTTATAATTTCGTCACTTTTTATGAATGTAATGTAAGGTAATTTAGTTTCTGATAATGGTTTTTCGTAGTTGAAAAAGTCGTATTCGTGGTTTTGCTTCTTGTATCCTAATCCTTTTTTATCTGTTTGGCTTTTAACTGATACTGGTTTTCTTAGTCCTTGATTATATTTACCTATTCCTGTACCTTTCCATCCATTCTTTTCATTATAATTGTGGCTATAATATTGAGATTTGTTTGTTGTTCTACACCTTCTACTTGATATATTCCAACTGGGTTTCTTGATAAAGCGTCTGCATTTGCATTTAATGTTCCAGATTTATGTTTTACATCGAACTCATATTCTAATAAATTATACATCCATTTTGCTACTCTCGAATTAGGCTCTTTTTTGGTTTTAAAAGACATAAGAGGTTTATGGTCTGTGTATACTGTAAATTGACGACCGTAAACATAAGGTCTGAAATGACGGATTGCGTAATATATGGCTAGTGCTTCCTTCGTAAACGTAGTGTATACGTCGTAAGTTGCGTATTTTTTTTCGTAATCGTTTAGAACTCTAGATGTATAAGCTATTGGTCTATCTTTTCCTACTTCTCCTTGAGATAAAACTCCACCTATTGCAAATCCTGATGCATCTGTTGATATGATAAAGGGTTTATTAAAATCTGGATATTGTAGAACCGGAGTGTTGCATAGCTTTTCGCGAAGTGTTTCGAATGCGTTTATTTCATCTTTTTCCCATATGAACGGTACATTATTTTTTAAAAGGTTGGATAAAGGTTTTGCAATTTCAGAAAAATTTGATATAAATCGTCTGTAATATCCTGCTACGCCTAAAAATTGTCTTATGTTTTTTTGATTTTTAGGTGTTGGGAATTTTTTTACGCAGCTGATTTTATTAGGATCTGGTTTTAATCCGTTTTCTCCAATGATGGGTCCTAAGTAGCAGACTTCTTTTCTTAAGAATTCGCATTTGTCCGGTTGTAATTTTAAGTTAGCTTCTCTTAATTTGTTCATTAATTTGTCGCATTTAATTGAATGTTCTCTTAGTGAGGATGAGTAAATAACGATGTCATCAAGGTAAACAAAGAGTTCGTTGCCTTGCAAACCTTATAATACTATATCCATTAGCCTTTGAAATGTAGCTGGTGCGTTTTTTAAACCAAACGGCATTCTATCGAACTCGTAATGCCCATGTGGCGTAAAAATGCTGTTTTGTGTGAATCGTTTTCGTCCATTTTAATTTGGAGAAAGCCAGAAGCTAGATCGAATACTGAAAAATATTTAGCACCCCCTAATTGGTCCAAAATGTCAACAATGTTAGGAATTGGGTAGTAATCTCCGATTGATTTGTCATTCAATTTTCTGAAGTCAAGTACCATTCTCCATCTCTTATTTCCTTGACTGTCGGCTTTCTTCGGTACTATCCATATTGGAGTATTATAGTGTGAATCTGAAGGTTTTATTATTCCTGTATCCAATTGTTCTTTAACTTGTTTATTTATTTCTTCTTTGTGAATTGGTGGAAATCTATACTGTTTAGTATTGATTGGGATGTCATCCGTAGTCGAAATTTTGTGTTTAATAAGGTGCGTAAAACCTAAGGGTTCGTCAGATAAGTGAAAGACGTCTGCGTGAGTATTTATGAGTCTTTCTACACTCTCGGTTTCTTCTCGGTTTAGGTGTTGTAAACGTAAGAGGTTTTTAATTTTTGCTGCCCTTTTCATATGTTTTATGGTGTGTAAGATGATTTCTTGACTAATACCTGTTGCTTTGGGTGTCGTTGCCCCTAGTATTTGTTTTTCTTTTAAGAACTCCGTATATGTTAAAAATATATCTTTTTCGTTGTAGTTGGTTTCTCTGGTTTTTATTGAATTGTTCGATGTCTTGTCTCTTTTAATTTGAGAAATGTTATTTGTCGAATTTTTTTGTAATTCAGGGGATTTACCTACAAGGTTTTTATCCCAGTTTATTGTTCCCTTTTTATAAGAACTGACGGACCTGTCTATCGAGTCTTGATCTGTGTATTTTATTTTATTTTCAATTTCATAATATTTATCGGTTTCATTACCGTCATGTTCATTATATTCATTACTTTCATTTTCATTATATTCATTTTCATTTTCATTTTCATTATATTCATTTTCATTATATTCATTTTCATTATATTCATTATTTTTATTTTCGTCATCATTAAATTCGTTATTTTCATTTTTATTTTTCTCATATTCATTATATCTGTTAGGTTTGGTGTTTTTGTTATTTAATTTTATCGATAGTAGTTGTTTTATATTTTCGTTATACTGATCTTGATTTTCTTGTATTGAAGAAGAGGTGGTTTGTGGTAAATGTTTCATAATTAAGTTTATTTTTTCTATTTCTTTGTTTTTAATTTTGTTGAATTTCTTCTTATTTTTAATTATACTTTTCTGTTTAGATTCTGATGTTTGTTTGATGATTTCGAAATCCTTATCTAATTCTTCTATTGTTAAAGTCGGGCTTTCCAATTCCATTTGTTTATTAGTTGTGTTGTATATTTGTGAAAATCCTTTTCCGTTATTTTTTAACTATGGCATCTCCTAAGAATACGCCTTCCATTACATTAAGTTTAGGAACGTATCCATACTGTATTTCTTTGTTCTCAATATTGATAAAAAATGTTGATACTGATCTAGATGGTACTATGATTGATTCTACGTCAAAGTAGATTTTATTATCTCCCCATTGGATCTAATCGTTTTCGTAGCTAATATTTGTCCTGTTATCGCGAAAGAATTCTGACCCGAGTATGCCTGCTGAATCTATTGGGAAATCGTCGTTAACTAAATGAAATTGTGTTTCGCATCCTAGTATCCGTAGTGACACGATACCTTTTGTTATTACCGGGTGCTCCGTTATGCCCTTTAGGTTTATGATTTCGTCGGTATTTATTAGGGTTTCGTCTTTAACTGATCCTTCTTTGATGATGTTTACGCTGGCACCTGTGTCGACTAGTAAGCGGATTTCTTTAATTAGGTCTTCTGAGTTTATTGTTATAGTTGGAACGTCATTCTTGTTTAATTTAATAGTTTTTAGTTCTCGTTTTCTGACGTTTGCATTATATTGACTTGGCGCTTGTGTGGAGTCTCCTGGTGCGCGCCAGTATTGGGGAGACTCTTGGCGTTTCCCGAAAATTGAAGATTTGATGCTCTAGTGTTGTTAATTAAACTTTGATTTATCAACTGCCGACATTCTTCTACCCAATTACCTACGTTATTGCAGTATTTGCATAAGGGTTTAGGTTGCGAGATGTTTTGCCTGTTGTTTTGCCTAGGCGTATTAAAGTTCGTTCTTTGTGGACAATTTTGATAGTTTGTTTGGGATTCATAATTATTTTGTGGAACTATATTTGAGTAGTTTCCTGGGTAATTTTTATTTTGAAAATTTTGTCTAGTATTGTTTTGATAATTCGGTGTTTGATAACTTCTTTGTTGAGAATTTGGATAATTACGTTGGAAATTTTGGTAGTTTCGTGGTTGGAAATTTTGGTTGCTTCGAGGTTGGAAATTTTGGTTGTTTCGAGGTTGGAAATTTTGATTGTTTCGTGGTTGGATATTTTGGTTGTTTCGAGGTTGGAAATTTTGATAATTAGTTTCTGGTGTACTAGTATCAGGCTTATTATTTCTAAAACGACATATGTCTGCGGTATGTCCTGTTTTTTTGCATATTTGACATTCGGTTTCGTTTTTATTTACCATTCTAATTTTTTGTATTTTTCGTTTTTCTAATAAATTTTCGTGTGTTGTACCTCTTATATTATTTATGATTTTCATTCTTTTTTCTATTTGGATCGCTTTTTGTATAGCTGGAGATAAATTTTGGAATAGCTCGTTAGTTAATCTAATTTCTATTTCGGGTTTTAGACCATTTAAAAAGGTTTCTAATACTTCTTTCTCTGTTCTGTTTTTTTCTTCGTTTGTTACGTCATTATCTGCATTCAATGTTTTATATGTTTCTAAGATTCTGTCTCCTGCTTCTCGAACACGGTTGGCGGAAACGACTACGTTTTCAAAGTCAAGTTGGTACATCCCTATTAGTTCCTGGCGGATTTCTGTGATGAAGTTTGCCGGAGCGTATATTTCGCGTAGGCGTTTTAATAGGGATTTTTATAGTGTCAAATGTCCCATTTTTCACTGTGCGCCGAGCTTCACCTACGAGTCTGCTTTTTATCAATTTTACTAAGTCGCTTTCGGATTCTGGGGGGAGCATTTTTTTAGCTTCTTCACATCCATCTACGAATAGATAGAATGTTTTTGGGTCTCCGTCAAATCGAGGTACACTCTCTATTGCGTGTTTTAATGTTAGTCTATCTCGTACGTTATCCATAGTATTGGTTTTATTGGGAATTATGTCTATTTCAATTATTTTTGAGGTACTATTTCCGGTTTCCGTATTTGTCGTTTCTTGAAGTTGTTTCGGATTTTTAATTAGTTGGGACGTGTCAAGCGAAAAGAGAGATTTTGTTGATCGATTTAATCGATCGTCTTTTGCAAAAGGATCGATCAAACTATCTGAAGTTAAATTTGCGTCTGAGAAAAAGGCAGAATCTTGAATTGTGCTGTTACCGTTATCGTCGGAAGGACTGTTTATAGGAGAAATTATATTTGAATCTTTATGTTTTTTTGCGGGTTGTAAACCCGAACCGAAGACTTCAGATCTTTGTTTTTCGAACAAGTGTATTACTTCGTGTATTCATGTATCCACGTCACGCATACACGACGAAAAGGATGTGAAAAGGATTATTAAACGGTATAAAACATACGATAAGTTTGATGCTTATAAGTATATATTTTTATTTATTATATATATATTTTTTTATTATTCTTAATCTAAAGTTATTATTTCGATATTTTCTTTATTTATAATTCGCGTCTTGAAAATAGGCTGTACCTTATTTGTTGGTTTTTGCCTAAGTTCGAATTTCTGTATTTCTATTAGTAATTTTTCTCTTTTATTGACCGCTTTCCGAAAGTGTTTTTCCTTGATAGATTTAAGTCTCAAATTTTTCTCTGATTTAATTTGTTTCTGTAATTTATTTATTGCCCGATCTTCTATATTCCATTTAGCTTCGATGTCATCTAAATCAGTTAGAGTCCCGTTTGTTGTCATCTAAAAAAAATAATAAAATAAATTTTCATTTTCATAATTGTACGTGTTTAATATAGAACGAGAGAAAAAATAAAAAATATATATAACAGAAATATGATAAAGAATAATGATTAACAAAAAAAAAATGGCGATATAATAATTGTTATATTAATATGAGCGTGTGATGTGTGTTTTTTTTTGTGTATTTAATTCATTCGTTTGCAATGACTCCGAGGAAATTTTCAAACGAAGAATTGTCCAATTTTCAATTATTGTCAGCAATGAACAATAATTGAAAAGTGGTTATGTGTGAAGTGTTTTTGTGATTTTTAATTATTTCGTTTGCAATGACTCCGGTGAAATTATCAAACGAAGAATTGTCCAATTTTTAATTATTGTCAGTAATCAACAATAATTGAAAAGTGGTTATGTGTGAAGTGTTTTTGTGATTTTTAATTCTTTCGTTTGCAATGACTCCGAAGAAATTTTCAAACGAAGAATTGTCCAATTTTTAATTATTGTCAGTAATGCACAATAAATGAAAAGTGGTTATTTGTGAAGTGTGTTTGTTATTTTTAATTCTTTCGTTTGCAATGACCCCGAGGAAATTATCAAATGAAGAATTGTCCAATTTTTTAAATTATTGTTGATAATAAATTATGAACAACAGTTCAAAAACTGGTTTGTGTGATGAGTTTATGTGTATATGAAAATGTGGATGCTCCTAAGTATTATTATATCGTATGTATATATATGTTTTTTTTTGTAGGAAATTTGGTATTAAAACTGTTTATTTAGTAATGGAAACGTTTTTAATGTTACGATTAATTATTATTATACTTTATATTTATTATATAGATATTTTTTTATTTATTTATTTATTTGTATTTTATTGCCGCCGAGGGACTGATCGACAGACTGCCATATGACTCTCCATGTGTAATTTTCTCTCCAGACTCTCCAGGTTCCCACTCAATTGCGCTGTCACCAAATTTTTTTGTTACGACCCAGTGAATATCTCGAAAGAGATATTAACTGAACGGTAACACGGGCGTGTAACTCAGTAGAATTACTGGGTTCTTTAGGTGAGTGAGGGCTACTAACAACACTGGAAAGTCGGAAATAAGGGTAAAATGAGGAAACGGTTTATTTGATTAATCAATTAATTTTTTTAAACAATTGTTCCGGTGTGGGTAGAGGAATTGTTGGAAGAGGGGGAAAAGGGATGAACAAATTAGGAAATAATTCCTTGGGAGTAGGTAGTGGAATGATCGGGCGAGGGGGAAAAGGGAAAGGAAGAGGAGTTTCCTTTGGGGATAATGGTTTGGCAGCCCGCGATTCTATTTCCTCTCGGGCGAGGTGAAGAGCCTTTGCCAATTCTTGGCGTTGGATCTTTTGTCCTCCTCGGCGGCGTTTCATCTAAGTTTTTGATGGACCTCTCTTCGGACTGGAGTGAATTGGTTCGGGCTGATGGTCCTCTTTCCCTTTTTGGGTCCGATGCTGAAGGTTTTCGTTGGCTCGAAAATTGGCCTTCCTTTTTGGGTAACCAACTCGCGAACTTGAAAATCGACCGAATTAATCTCGATGCACGTAGAGGAGTTGTTCTTCCCTTTTTACTATGTCCCGTCAGACTAAAAAAATTGACTGAGATGCTCTCGGTGTGCCCCACCTGTATTTATGGTGGTCCATGATTTTCTTATCCCCGCTTTGAGTACTCCCCCTCTATTTTGAAGGTGGTGGATTTGTATGTTGGACAGGTTTTTTGGAAATGGGCCAAGGAGGAAAAATACATTAACTAAAAATTATTGCGTTAGAATGTACCCGTTTTCTCTGTTTATGTTTTTTAAGAAAAGTTAAAAACAGGTAGCTTGAGAGCTACGTCCTCAATTATCGTAAATTTTGGAAGAGACGAGAATTACGCTAATGTAAAATGATTTTTCCGGCTCAAGCGATGTGAGTCGTCTTCTGATTTATGGCTAATAAAGGTTTAAATAAAATGCTATTTGAACCGGGTACATTCTAATACGCTTCGTCTATGTGGTTTGAAGGTTACATTGTAAGAAACGGACTCGTTTGTCCGGTGCCGACATATAATTACGATATTTTTTTATGTTTGTATGTGTACCGAAAATTGGTTAATTCCGCTAGTTACGAGGACGTAATAATTTGCTGTCTATAACTATGTTATGATTTATTTCCAGTATCAACGCTATTGAACCACCGGGGACGGTGATGATTTTTAAAAAGGAAGGAGTGTTACGATCGGAGTTAAAAATTAATTTCATCATTATATTATTTTATTTCTTAATTTATTAAATGCCCATCATTAGTCTATTGTGAATAAAGCCGGATCATAGCAACGCACCGATACATGCACGCTGTATAGAAAGCTGACGCGATTCTTGGAATTCTATTGTTATTTAATTTCTGTTTCGTACATATGTTCTTATATTATAAATTAATATTTTAATTAATTATAAAATTCTGACATGTATTACATTGGAATTACGAACACAATTCTTGTATTGTGGATTTTCCATTCCAATGTAATTTATATAAAGTTAAATAAATGTAATAATGAGTAATAATAATAAATATAATAAATGTATAATAATGTAAATGTAAGTCGTCACCATTGTATAGAGTGTATGTTATATATGTGTGTGTAGGAATGTGTGAGTCTAATAAATTGCATTAGCTTTGATTGCATATTGTATTCAAATGCCTCTGTGTGATGTATGGCGTGTAATGTATGTGTACGTGAGAATATGTGGCTTGTCGAAAAGCGCTAATAATGCGTATAGTGTAATTGTGTGTTAATACCAACACATGCGCGCGATCTGAATACCTATAGCGATTCTTGGAACTATGTTATTTTCTATTTGTAAATATGAAAATGCTGACTTCGGGACATTAAGGCCCACTTCAGGCACTTGAATTACTACGTTGTCCTTAAAAATAATTTCTCTTTGACAACTCTGTTCCCGACGAGGCAAGTAGTAACAGTTAATTATTCAAAAATGATTTAACTAAATAAAATATAGTGTCTGGTGAGTGGTTTTGGCTTGCGTGATCTCTATCAGTTTAACCGGTTTCCCAATCCGATTTTATAGATTCCTGTAGAGGAATAAGAGAAGTATTCCGGACAATAATTTAAGATTCCAGTTGCCGATGAAAAATCGCAACAGTAGGGAATCGTAACAGTATAACATGTGGAGGAAATTGTTTATAATTATAAAATTCTGCAAGCACTTCAAAAATACTTTTTGGAATAAGGAAAATATCGTTTTGAAACAATTCATGAAGGAATCGTAGTTTAAAATATACGTGTTTATAACGGTCTCGGTAAAAGTCGTATAACTTGTGCAAGAAATTGTTTATAATTATACAAACTTCTATATATATATATATATATACACATATATATGGGTCATTTTCCGTCAACCGGTGAACCCGCCTACCCAAAATTGGTTTCAATAAAAATGATCGAGTAAAGGCTTAGAATTCATAAAAAAATAAAGGCTATCAAATGCCGTATGCACATTTTTATTATCCAAAATGGCCGACCCAATATGGCGGCCAAAATGTAGAATTCGATTTATAACAATTTTTAATCACAAAGGAGACATTCACTTACGGTGTTTTTGGGTTCGCTGATTACGAATCCATCATCAGATTTTCAAAATCCAAAATGGCGGATTCAAAATGGCGGATGTAATATCTGGAATATAAATTTACTTGAATAACTCACATTACTCGGGGGATTATGAAGGTGGCAGAATACGAATTTGGTACCAGATTTTCAAAACCCAAAATGGCGGATTCAAAATGGCGGATGAAATACCTGGAATATAAATTTACTTGAATAATTCGCATTACTCGGGGGATTATGGAGGTCGCTGAATTCGAATTTGGTACCAGATTTTCAAAATCCAAAATGGTGGATTCAAAATGACTAACGAAAATCCGAAAACTTAAATTTATTTAACGATTCTCATTTGTCACAATGTTTAAAACGGCGCTGAATATGAATCCGATTTCAGATTTTCTAAATTTGAAATCACACACACACACACACACACACACACACACACACACACACACACACACACACACACACACACACACACACACACACACACACACACACACACACACACACACACACACACACACACACACACACACACACACACACACACACACACACACACACATACACTCACACACACACAAACACAGACACTCCGACACAGACACAGACACATACACACACAGACACACACACACACACAGACACACAGACACACACACACACACACACACACACACACACACACACACACACACACACACACACACACACACACACACACACACACACACACACACACACGCACACACGCACGCGCGCACACACACGGTCGCCTACGTGCGTGCGAGCGCAGGCATACACCCATACTCAGCGACCTCTTAAACATTGTGGCAAATGAGAATCGTTAAATAAATTTAAGATTTTCGTCCGTCATTTTGAATCCACTATTTTGGATTTTGCAAATCTAGTACCAAATTCGAATTCAGCGACCTCCAGAATCCCCCGAGTAATGAGAATTATTCAAGTAAATTTATATTCCAGGTATTTCATCCGCCATTTTGGATTTTGAGAATCTGGTACCAAATTCGTATTCTGCCACCTTCATAATCCCCCGAGTAATGAGAGTTATTCAAGTAAATTTATATTCCAGATATTTCATCATGCCATTTTGAATCCGCCATTTTGGATTTTGAAAATCTGAAAAGTATAAGCACTTCAAAAATACTTTTCGAAATAGGGAAAAGTCGTTTTCAAACAATTTACGACGGGAAGTGGAGTTTAAAATATCATTTTTATAACCATTTCTGTAAAAGGCCTACAACTTCGGCCGCAAATAGTTCATAATGACAAAATTCTGCAGACACTCTATACGAATACCGTTTGATATAAGGAAAATATCATTTACAAACAATTCACGAAGTGAAGCGGAGTTAAAATATCATTTTTATAACCATTTCTGTAGAAGTCCTACAACATGGGCCGCAACTGGTTCATAATGTCATAATTGTGCAAACACTCCAAAAATTCCCATTGAAATAGGGGACATATCGTTTTGAAATAATTGGTGAAGGAATCGCAGTTTAAATTGTCATTTTTTATATCGAATTCTGTAAAAAGCGTATAACTTGTGCACGAATTTATTTATAAAGTTAAAATTCTACAAACACTTCAAAAACACTGTTTGAAATAGGGAAAATATCGTTTTGAAACACTTCACGACGGGAAGCGTCATTTAAAATATCCTTGTTTATAACGATTTTTGCAAAAGGTGCATAACATGTGGAGGAAAATGTCAGAGTCCGCATACGTGCTTTATCTGCCGTAAAAAGGACCACATGCTGCTGCATCGAGAGCAGACATCCAATCAGGCCTCGGTATCCGGTTTATCGACATTTCAATCGACGAATTCGTCGCACGGAACGACGCTTGGCGTGAATGAACCCGTGCTTACGCATTTTGCATCAAATACGCCTATTCAATCATCGGTCATTCTGTTAGCCACGGCATATGTTCACATTCATTCGACTTACGGTCGCTCGATCACAGTTCGTGCCTTACTCGATCAAGGATCTACCTGGACTTTTATATCCGAACCACTCGCAAATGCTCTTAATACACGAGTCAATCGTGTGTCAACGTCAATCGGCGTTATCAGAGGAGCCTCAGCTGGTTCTGCCAATCGTGCTGCGGATATTCGAAATTCCCCTGTTCAAGATTCTATTCCATCTTTTCGTACAGATGCAATCATCATGCGAACGCTCACGTCTTACGCGCCCAGTACGAAGCAATCATTGGCTGATTGGAAGTTTCATAATTTACGATTAGCTGATCCCAACCTCGGTAGCTCCGAACCGATCAATCTTATCATCGGCTCGGACCTCTACGGCTCGCTATTACTAGATGGCTTAATCAAAGGCCCTGCTGGCCATCCAACAGCCCAAAATACCGTTTTTGGGTGGATTCTTTCCGGTTGGACCGCCCCACCTGCGCCATCTGTGCCATCCGAAACACTGGTATTCCATTGCACAGACGTCTCAAAATTACATGACGGGTTACAAAAATTCTGGGAGATAGAAGATATTCCCACGTCAAAACCCCTGTCACACGGCGACGAAGCTTATGAATCCCACTGTCAGCATACCAATTCTAGAACTCCCGATGGGCTGTATGTAGTACGCTTGCCGTTTCGGTCGTCCTTTCCGATAAATATCGGAGAGTCTCGTAACTCCGCCTCGAAATTATTGGAAGCTGTCGAACGACGCCTGGCACGTACTGAAAACGACCGCTTGGCGTATCATGACTTTCTGAATGATTATGAATCTCAAGGTCACATGACCTCAGTAAAGTCGACATCCATTAATCAGACAGTGTACATACCACATCACTGTGTGAAGAAGGTGTCCAGTTCGACCACAAAGCTGCGAGTCGTCTTCAACGCTTCGCATAAAACGTCGAACGCCACCTCATTGAACGACCATCTCTGGACTGGTTGAAAACTCCAAGCAGACTTGAGTCATATTCTGTTGCAATGGCGGATGTTCAATGTCGTTTACTGTGCTGATATAGCACAAATGTATCGCCAAATTGTCGTAGATCAACGAGACAGAAATTTTCAGCGAATTCTTTGGCGCCCAAATTCTGAATCGCCAATCGTAGATTACCGACTAAACACCGTAACTTTCGGTGTTTCTTGTGCTCCCTTTCTCGCACTGCGCGAGCTGAAGCAATTGAGTGCGGATGATGGTGCGCGATTTCCTCGCGCTGCTGCTATTCTGAATAGCGGTCTCTACGTGGATGACTGTTTAGTCGGCGCTCACGATAACAACACCGCCCGGGAGATTCGTGATGAGCTCATCACGCTCTTAAAGGGAGGGGGTTTCACCCTGCGAAAATGGGCCAGCAATAAGCCCGATCTTTTGTCCGACATTAGCCCTGACGATCACGGGTTGGCCTGGGAGAAACCTCTCTCTGAAGATGACGGAATAAAGATTCTCGGCGTCGTGTGGAATCCGACCCATGATGCCTACCAATTCAACACCGATGGATAGGACTGGGATCTGATATTGTGTCCTGCGAATTTCATGGGTTCTATGATGCGTCCAGCGTGGCTTACGCCGCATTCGGGTACCTGCGTGTTGTCCACAGCGATGGCCACGTTCAGGTGAGTCTCCTCGCGAGCCGAACTAAGGTGGCTCCTGTCAAGCAACTGACAATTCCGCGGCTCGTACTCTCGGCCGCTGTATTGCTAGTACGACTCACCACTTTTGTGCAGCAGATCCCGCAATTTTCTAACCTCACGGTATATTGTTGGACAGATGCAACTATTGTTCTCCACTGGCTCGGCGGTCACGCCTCGAAATGGAAGACGTTTGTTGCCAATCGAGTGTCCGAGATCCAGCGATCGCTTCCCCACGTCCAGTGGCGCCACATTTCCAGCGCCGACATCCCCGCGGATCTAGCCTCCCGTGGCATTTCGGCGCATGACCTTGCTCATTCACGTCTGTGGTTGATGGGACCTGAATGGTTGAGTGAAAAATCAGAAGCTTGGCCTAATACCACTCCGCTACTCGGTGTTGGTGTGGGACTGGAAGAGCGCACTTGAGTGGCCATCCTGACCACTCAAAAGTCTGATACGCTGGATGAACTTGCCACGAGAGCATCTTCCTGGTTGCGTTTCATTCGGGTCGTCGCCTACGTCCTTCGATGGAAAACACACATCGATTTACAAATCGTACGACGATGTCTAACCTCCAATGAGATTCACCGTGCTGAGACAGCCGTTTACCGATGGTTACAAGCCATACTTTTTCCGTCTGATCTTGTAAACCTTCAGGCTCAGCGAACTGTTTCCGCAAAAAGCAAACTCCGTTCGTTCACTCCGTATATAGACGACGACGGTCTCATACGTGTTGGAGGTCGGTTAGCCAATTCCAAGTTGCCATTTTGTACGAAACATCCCATCATTCTAACTGCGCACCCTGTAGTGCGATTGCTGATCAGTTACACGCATCTCACCTGCTTGCATGGCGGCGTGAGTATAACCCTTCGCACTCTTCGCGAAACGGTTTGAGTTCTCCAAGCGAAAAAACTATATCGATCAACTATATTTCATTGCGTCATTTGCACCCCGCAGGGGACTTGTGAAAGAGAGCGGAGCGGGTAACTCCGTGCGCAAGGAAGAGGGAGGGGTCGAAGTGCCCGAACTCGAATAGGAGCAATGCTTTTGAAAGATCCGCTTCTCTTTGCAAGTCTTGAAAATTGACGACCTCACGAACCCGATCGTTCGGCTAGTCTGTGCTGACTCGAGATACCCACCGTACTGGGGAGCTAGGGTTCGGTGTCAAGCCCCTACCGGCGGGTTCCACCAGGGGGAGCGCTACGGCGTGCCGTGTCCGTCCGGTAGTAACTGCAAAGAGGGTTGGCCTCTAGCGGGTCGTGGCAACGTTAAGGCAGGCAGCTTGTTACTACTAATTTTGGTAGCTGACTTATTGTAGATTTATCAATTGGCACAACCAGCGGTGCTGGCGCATTACTCAAATTTGGCCCCAACCTCGTGGGAGGAAGCGCCCGAATGGTGATGAGCCCTGGGCGCCATATAAATTTCTACAATATGGGTCATTTGCACTCGACTTAAAGCCGAACTCAGCTCACAGATTATAGGTAATCTGCCAGCTTCTCGTTCAACTCGCCCCGAGAGATCCTTTTTTCATTGTGGCGTGGACTATGCAGGTCCATATCAGGTTCGAGTTGTTAGCGGACGAGGACACAAATCTCATCCTGCGTGGATTGCACTGTTTGTGTGCTTCGCCGTGAAAGCTGTGCACATTGAGTTGGTGTTCAAATATTCTTCTCCTGCCTTCCTGGCTGCCTTTAAACGCTTCGTCTCTCGACGAGGTCTTCTGTCGTGTATGTATAACGACCAAGGAACCACGTTTGTAGGCGCTGACAATGAGTTGGAAACGACCTATCATCAAGCCATCGCAGATGAGGCGTTTCGCGACTTACTAGCGAAGGATTATGTCGAGTGGCGGTTTCTACCTCCAGCAACTCCCCATTTCAGTGGCCTATGGGAGGCCGGCGTGAAGATCGTCAAGTTCCATCTTAATCGCGTTTTGAGGGGTCACATTCCAACATTGGAAGAGCTCACGACATTGCTCTGCGAAATCGAGGCTGTCCTCAATTCACGTCCTCTGGCCCCTTTGTCCGAAGATCCTGAAGACCTAGCCACCCTTACGCCTGGTCACTTTTTGATTGGCGGTCCCTTGACGGCAGTGCCGGAACGATCGATACTGACACCATCTGCCAACCGACTATCGCGGTGGCAGCAATGCAGACAGATGCTAGAACAATTTTGGCGACTTTGGTCTTCGGACTACTTGCTCTCGCTGCAGCAGCGAACCAAGTGGCAGATTCCGAACAAGCCCATCGCGAGTGGGCAACTAGTTCTACTTAAGAAGCCTAATCTTCCACCGATGAAATGGCCTTTAGCCCGCGTAGTAGATTGTTCTCCCGGCTCCGATGGAATTGTTCGCGTCGTTAAATTGCGTACAGCGGCATCCATGTACACTCGGCCTATTACTCAGCGCGCTTACCGGTGAAGATTAGTGAGACTTAGCATGTAAGTTTTTTTTCTAGGGTATAAGTATTCCAGCATTACTGGCTCTACATAAATAGTTTCAACAAACCTCGGTCTTGCAGGCGAATCGCTGCAATGGGGGGAATGATGTTGCGTTTGCAAATAGGCAATTTCGCGCGCATTTAGTTTTATTAAAATAGATCTAAAGGTTGTAAACAACCGCGACGTATTTCCAATTCGCGCCCTCTTTATCGTTGTCACACGTGCTACTTCCGCCCAATTTTGATTTATATTTGCCGACATGCTCGAACGGATAGCGTCTCTTATCCTTGCTCGATATTTGAATTACGGCGATGATTTGCTTATCCGATAGAAATAGATCTTTTCTCAAAAGGTGTTTCGGGTCGGTCACTTTACACTGTGCGGATCATCATTTTTATGTGTAAAACTTTGATTGGTGTGGCCAGAAAATTAATAAATTTAATAACGATAACTTGAGTGTACTTCCTTTTCACGAGCATCTACGATTCCGCGATTTTCAATAAATCGACAATACCGATTTCTGTAAAAGGCCTACAACTTGGGCCGCAAATAGTTCATAATGTCAAAATTCTGCAAAAACTCTACAAATACCGTTTGATATAAGGAAAATATCGTTTTCAAACATTTTTCGAAGGGAACAGGAGTTTAAAATATAATATTTATAGTTATTTCTGTAAAATGCCAACAACATGGGCCGCAAATGTTTCATAATGTTAAAATTCTGAAAACACTCTAACAATACCGTTTGATATAGGGGAAATATCGTTTAGAAATAATTCGTGAAGGAATCGCAATTTAATATATGCTTCTTTATAATGGTTTCTGTAAAAACAGTATTAGTTGTACCGGAAGTTGTTCATAATTATATGATTCTGTAAGCACTGCAAAAATACTGTTCGAAATAGGGAAAAATCGCTTTGAAATAATTCGCGACTGATGTCATTGTTTATAACGATTTCAGTAAAAGTCGTATAACTTGTGGAGGAAATTGTTTATAATTATTAAATTCTGCGATCACGTCAAAAATACTATTTGAAATTGGGAAAAATCGTTTTGGAATAATTCGTGACAGGAATGATAGTTTATAATATCCTTTTTTATGACGATTTCTGTAAAAGGTGTAGAACTTGTGCTGGAAATTTTGTATAATTATAAAATTCTGCAAGCACTTCAAAAATACTTTTCGAAATGGGGAAAATCGTTTTGGAATAATTCGCGACTGAAAGCGTAGTTTAAAATATTCTTTTTATAACGATTTCTGTAAAAGGCCAACAACTTGGGCCGGAAATGGTTTCTCATGTCAAAATTTTACAAACCTTTCAAAATTACTGCTTGATATAAGGAAAATATCGTTTTCAAACAATTTACGAAGAGAAGCGGAGTTTAAAATATCATTTTTATAACCATTTCTGTAAAAGGCCTACAACGTGGGCCTTGTTACAAAATGAAAATTGTTTATAAAGTGAATATTCTGCAAGCACTTCAAAAATACTGTTTGAAACAAGGAAAATATCTCTTTGGAATAATTCGCGACTGGAATCATTGTTTAAATTATCATTGTTTATAACAAATTCTACAGAAGGCTTATAACTTGTGCAGTAAATTATTTACAAAGTTAAAATTCTGCATATACTTTAAAAATACAGTTTGAAATAAGGGAAATATCCTTTTTAAATAATTTGCGACTGGAATCATTATTTATCACGAATTCTGTAAAAGGCATATTACTTGTGCAGGAAATTGTTTATGAAGTTTAAATCCTTCAATTACTTCGAAAATACTGTTTGAAATAAGGAAAATATCGCTTTGAAATAATTCGCGACTAAAATCATTGTTTAAAACGATTTCTGTAAAAGGCGCATAACTTGTGCAGGAAGTTGTTTATAAAGTTGGAATTTGCAAACAGTTCTAAAATACTGTTTCAACTAAGGAAAATATCATTTTATACAATTCGCGACTGGAATCATTGTTTATGAAGATTTCCGTAAAAGTCGTATAACTTGTGCAGGAAATTGTTTATAAAGTTAACATTTTGCGAACACATAAAAAATACTGCTTGAAATAGGGGATATATCGTTTTGAAACCTTTCACGAAGGGAAGCGTAGTTTAAAATATCCTTGTTTATAGCGTTCTCTGTAAAAGTAGTATAACTTGCGCAGGAAATTGTTTATAATTATAAAAACATATATATAATTATAAGCACTTCAAAAATACTGTTTGAAATAGGGAAAATCGTTTTGTAATAATTTGCGACGGGAAGCGTAGCTTAAAATATCCTTTTTATACCGATTTCTGTAAAAGGCCTACAACTTGGGCCGCAAACAGTTCATAATGTCGAAATTCTGCAAATACTTCAGAAATACTGTTTTGAAATAGGGAAAATATCGTTTTGAAACACTTCACGACGGGAAGCGTAGTTTAAAATGTCATTTTTATAACCATTTCTGTAAAAGGCCTACAACGTGGGCCTTGTTACAACATGGAAATTGTTTATAAAGTGAAAATTCTGCAAGCACTTCAAAAATACTGTTTGAAACAAGGAAAATATCTCTTTGGAATAATTCGCGACTGGAATCATTGTTTAAATTATCATTGTTTATAACAAATTCTGCAGAAGGCGTATAATTTGTGCAGTAAATTATTTACAAAGTTAAAATTCTGCATATACTTTAAAAATACAGTTTGAAATAAGGAAAATATCCTTTCGAAATAATTTGCGACCTGAATCATTGTTTATCACGAATTCTGTAAAAGGCATATTACTTGTGCAGGAAATTGTTTATAAAATTTAAATCCTTCAATTATTTCGAAAATACTGTTTGAAATAAGGAAGATATCGCTGGGAAATAATTCGCGACGAAAATCATTGTTTATAACGATTTCTGTAAAAGGCGTACAACTTGTGCAGGAAATTGTTTATAAAGTTAACATTTCGCAAACACTTCAAAAATAACTGGAATCGTTGTTTAAATTATCATTGTTTAACTTGTGCAGGAAGTTCTTTATAAAGTTGGAATTTGCAAACAGTTCTAAAATACTGTTTCAACTAAGGAAAATATCATTTTTTGCAATTCGCGATTCGAATCATTATTTATAACGATTTCTGTGAAAGGCATAGAATATGTGAAGAAAATTTCGTTATGAAACAATTCGCGTCTGGAATCATTGTTTAAATTATCATTGCTTATAACGAATTCTGTAAAAGGCGTATAACTTTTGCAGGAAATTGGTTATAAATTTAACATTTTGTAATCACTTCAAAAATACTATTTTAAATATGGAATATATCGTTTTGAAATAATTCGCGACTGGAATCATTGTTTGTAACGATTTCTGTAAAAGGCGTATAACTTATGCAGAAAATTGTTTATAAAATGAAACCTTATGCAGGAAATTATTTATAAAGTTATAATTCTGCATATGCTTTAAATATACTGTTTGAAATGAGGAAAATATCGTTTTGAAACAATTCGCGACTGGAATCATTGTTTAAATTATCATTGTTTATCACGAATTCTGTAAAAGGCGTATAACTTGTGCAGGAAATTGTTTATAAATTTAACATTTTGCAAACACTTTAAAAATACTTTTGAAATAAGAAAAATATCATTTTGAAAAAATTCGCGACTGCATTCGTTGTTTAAAATATCATTGGACAATAAGAAGGATAAAGGAGGAAGGACATAGAATTGTCTGCCGGTTTCATGACGATTTATTGTATTCGCGGATCGGCTCTTGAATGGAGAATTTCAGGGCAATGTCGGTAATAGTACAGGACATAACTAGGGAGACACAACATGCACCCCGAGCCAGTCCCTTCTACCTCAATATCGGTACCACCTGTAGATGCCGCGGTCTGTGCCGTAGCGAGTACGACGCGGGGATTATCCCATCTTTATCCGAGATAAGATCCCCGAAGCACACAGGTACGACGCCCGTTTTTTTTAAGAAAGTCAACTTTCCGAAGGAATTACTCGACAGATTTCAATATTTTTTTTTAAATTGAAGCTAATGAAATTTCTGAAAAAGTTGTGGGGCTAGATTTTTGAATTTCTGTTTCTTCTGGTTCTGAAATTTCTTAAAAGTCATTAACCCTAGGCCTCACAGTGAGTTTCCTACATGCCTACCTTTTATCCGTTCGTTTTTTCACGTTTAAACGTTTTTTTCGGGAGTGTAATATTCTGTGGAGGAAATGCTGGTATCGTCATCAAATTAATAATTAAACTTTTCTAAAAGATGCGCGTTTTTAGACTTATCCCGTGGTAGCCATTCATTGTCGAACAAAATAAACCTTAATCACTTAAAACGTACAAATGCTACCGTCCTTGAAGTATTCAAGGTGACTAATATTGTTTATTAATCAAATAAAAACTTATCTATTCTCGTCCTTGAAACTTCTTCGAGGAGATTAATAAATAATTAAACAGAAGTAACATTGCTACCGCCTTTGATTCGCTCAGAGGGAATAATGTTACTTAATTTAAAAGTAATTTAACTGTACTTTTCTTTGATAATTCTCTACAGAGATTAATAAAATACTTGTAATAAAATATTATCGCTACCGCCTTTAACTTGGTCATGGGGATTTAAACGGGCGGTCGTCCTTGAACCATTATTGAAGGAAATTAATATCCTGAATTGAGCAGTGATTTAAATAATACAAATTCGGAATGTGGCATTATAGTTGTGAGACAAAGGATCACCAATGGCTGAGTGGTCACGTGCGGATAAGTGCGGTTTCCGTGGATGTATGTCCAAGTAGTGCGTAAAAAATCGAAAAATCACTCGAAACGACCATAGGCTCCAATAAAAGAGAAAATGGGGCAATACGGGAGAGTATGATCGACCATTATGTACCGGCTTGAGTGGATTTGTTACGTACCATTCGCGGTGGCCCCGGCGTGATTGGATCGGGTAGAAATGTGAGTTACCGACGCCTGTGAAGGTGCGCAGAACTGCTGAATTATTTTTCCTTAGCTTCTGGTTATCGGCCATGGCGGCTAAAGACACTCATTGTGGACGTGTGATGCTCATTTTGTATCTTTTATTTCGAAAGCTCTCGGCACATACGGGGCAACCCAACAATTTTGTCGTTTTATCGCCTCTTTTTTGTCCACCAGTTTCAGTTACGACGCGCATTTACCCGTATGTGATAATTACGGCTACGGGCACCTATTGGGTGCTAACGCGTGATTTTGTGAATCTTATTTCTGTTTTATAAGGGTATACTCGGCCATTACTTGGTGTTCGCTACGGGCACCCGCTGTGGAGGTGCGTCCCGTGTTTCTTTTTTGTTGTATTTTTTTTATTTCAAAGGCTGACGGCCCTTAAGAGGCAACCCATATTTTTTTTAATGCTTCGTCAGAATAGGGCGCGCTTTCTAGATATAATATCGATTCGCACACGGAGAGAACTGTGAAAGGATGAAACTATAGGTATTCCTTCGCCACTGTACTAAGATTTCGGAGCTGGTTCTGCACCATGTGTCGCGTGATATCAATCTGAGAAACCCACAGTCTCAGACTGTGAAAACGTTTAGGATGAGACAGCAAACTTCGAACGAAACGATGCTTTCTTCGAGGCTTTCTCCCGCCTAAGTTTTACTTTTTAGACTAGGGCCCTCGCGGACTTTTCTGTAGGAAATGTCCTCCTCTCAAAAAAAGGTTTAGTAAATTTTTGCTCTATCTTGTACCGTTTTCAATACGGAAGCGATAGAACGAAGAACATCGAGTTTTTAAAACAAAAGATAAACATGGCGTCGAACGCTGAATACGTTGTTTTTCATTCTATTGCTTCCGTATCGAAAACGGTGCAAGATAGAGCAAAAATTTACTTAACCTTTTTTGTAGAGGAGGACATTTCCTACAAAAAAGTCCGCGGGAGCCCTAGTCTAAAAAGTAAAACTTAGGCGGGAGAAAGCCTCGAAGAAAGCATCCCGATTTTGCTGTCTCATCCTAAGCGTTTTCACAGTCTGAGACTGTGGGTTTCTTAGATTGATATCACGCGACACATGGTACAGAACCAGCTCCGAAATCTTAGTACAGTGGCGAAGGAATGCCTACGGTTTCATCCTTTCACAGTTCTCTCTGTGCATTATTTTATATTCGTCGACCTTATGGATGTTTCAATTTCTTTTGTTTTTTTGTGCGTTATTGCCATTGAGTCGTGGAGTTTGAATATTGAATTTTAGTTCGGCTATGTAGTAGTCTTTCCTTGGCAGGGTCCTCGCGGTGCACCGCGAATAAATTCCCGCTCGAGTCCGTCACGAGGCACTGCGTCTTGAAAGTTCTCGCTGAGTTCGTCGACGGGCATGGCGTCTTACAAGTCCCGGTGTAGCTTGTCCACTGGCACCGGATTTGCAAAAAGTCCTTGTTCAGTTCGTTGTCCGGGGCCGCGTCCGAAAAGTCCTGGTTGAGCGACGACGGTTTGGGCATTTTGTGGTTCGATTTTGATTTTAATTTTTTTAATTCCTTTTTTTAGTCACAGTATACATGGTATACAAGCTGATTATACATACATATTATTATTTTCTTAATAGCTTTGAGGCTGTTTGAAAGCGATAATAGGAGTTTTGAAGCTGCAATAAATTTTACGTAAGAGTTACATCCGACTTTTAAAAAATGCCTGACTATACAGCGAACGAAATTATTAATATTTTACTTGTTTTAGATGAATTTTATAGTCAATATCGTGAAGTAGCAAGATTGTATCGGGTTCGATTCCCTGAGCGACAACATCCATATCCTACCGTTATACGCGGCATTGAACTGCATTGTCGGGAAGGAAATTTTATTCGAAGAAGGATGGAAGCAAACCAGCATGATTACGAGAATAATCCTCGCTTTATTGCAGAGCTAGCTATGGTACATTTAAATCTCCATGTCTCTTTGCGTGAATTCGAACTTAACGTGGGCATTCCAAGATCTACTGCAAGGAGTTATTTATAAAGCACACATTATCATCCTTATCACATAACTCTTAATCAAGCCTTGTCTCCGAATGGTTTTCTACGAAGAATGATATTTTGCCAATGGGCCACCCAACAAATTATTAATAATGAACATTTCTTCCACTATGTTCTCTTCATTGACGAGGCTACCTTTGACAGTACTGACACATTGAATCGTCATAATTTACATCAGCGGTCCCCCGTTAATTCTCACTGGATGAGAGAAGTTGACCATCCGCACTGATGGAGTTTAACTGTTTGGTGTGGAATCGTTAACGGTTTTTTATTTGGACCATATTTTTTTGAAGGCAACGTCAATCACCATACATATTTACAATTGCTGTTTGCTCGAAAGCATCTATCTAGATACAAGAGCAAGAATGGGATTACAGAAGGTAGACGCAGCATCGCACTATACTCTCATTGTTAGGAACTTTTTTAGTGAAAAATTGTCTAATAGGTGGATTGGTCGAAGAGGGCGTATTAAATGGCTAGCTAGGTCTCCGGGTTTTTATTTGTGGTGCCTCCTGAAGGATGCGGTTTATCGCGAATAGCTGACAAGAGCCGATATTGTAGAGAGGGTTACGAGCGCCTGCCAAAATATTCCGCGTCAAATACTTTTAAATACTGTTCGCCACACTTAAGCGCGAATTGCGCTTTGCTAAGAGGGGAATTGCGCGACTTTTGAACACCCAAGTTAAAAAATGAAGTGAAAGTGCAAGTAATTTTGGGCCTATCCGATACATTAAATAAAATTACAAATTAATAATAACGTAGGATGGGCGATAAAAGTAAGGAGTTGCATTTAATAAAATCGCTTTGTTAAGATCGTTGGCACCAACGCCTACTTAAATATTTGTTCGACCATAATAATAGAGTTCCCAGAAAACAGTTTCACGACGATTCAATATTTGACAATATTTGACGACTTTCAACATTTCCATTCTGGAGCTTAATGTGGTATTATAAACTATACTCGAACGTAAAATATCTCGATCATTCCAAATCCACAGTAAAAATAGGGTTCCCTTTTAAACAACAACTTTTACCTTGGAACGACCTTGAACGTGAAATTTTATACTCTTTGTACATCCGTAATAAAAAATAGAGGTTTCCATTTAAACAAATTGAATTGATATGACCTTCAAGGTCATAGTCACGAAATTAATATAACTTATTTATAGAAATACCTTGAAAGCGAAAAGATTATCGAGGATTAAATTTGACGATGTGGTGCAGTCTACACGGAGAAAAGTTTAAGACAGAAGTCGTATCAAAGAGACAACTGCTATACGAAAGCAAGAGATCTGTTTTGTATTGGCTTTCCGCGCTGCGTTTCTCTTAGTTTGATACGCCTGTCTCAATGTTTACATGCGGCAATACTCTCACTATTCCCAATGACCCGGGAGTAATTTTTGTATTATGATTTGGAACAACAGTTCGCTTCCAATCGGAGCCACCGTTGTCTCTCATACTTGGCGCTACTGTACCACAGTAGACAACACCTCGGCAAATGGACCATAATCCACGTATTCTCTCAAACTTCTCTCAGTGTAGCCCCGAAACGAGAATTTTGCGCACACCCCGACCCGATCGAGCGAAAAACGAGAATGACCGTATAGATCCGCGGAAGTCATGTCGTTGCTGGCGATGAAGGAGAGAGGGAAGACCGTAAAAATCATTGACGAAATCCGCGGCGAAGCGACTTGATCGACGTCACCCAATCGGATTCGGTCTTTGTCGATCGTACGGTTGAATGAAATTAAGAGGCAGCGAGAATCTTATTCTGCCAAGGTGTTAGCGTTCCCAAGTCGGCGAATGCGAAACCAATTCCTCTAGATGCCGGGATTCCATTGCACCTGTAATTTGGCGAAATCCCGTTGCCAGCAACCGTTTGCATTATCCCACTGTTCAAGACGTCCTCGAGATCTTGAAAAGTCGTACTGGTGATCTACCTTGCCGATGGTCGAGACATGCAAAAATTAAATATGCGGCATTCTAACATAATTTCACAATGATACTTGCATACCAATCCAAAGTCACTTGTTTGATCGAGCACGTGGATTATGGAGGTCCACGGTGTTTAGGGTTTTAGTCGGTAAACCTTCCTGTTAAAATTAAAGACTAAGGGAGTTCGATACCCGGTGATTATCCAACGTCATCAATCTCGTATGATGTCTAATGCATTTCCCTCCTCTGTAAAATAAAAAAAATAATCATATTAATAATACGTTGTTTTTTATTCCTCCTTTCAAAAAGGAATCCGCTGTCGGAATTCAGGAATTGTATTATAAAGTTATTACTATTATAGGTAGATTAAAGTTATCAGATGAGCCGTGTGTTCATTGACAATCTCTACTTCTCTGCATAGTTTGCGCTAAACTAGATCTTGCAATTCGTAAGAGGTTCTTTTATACTCAGCTTAAATTCCTCAAAACCACGTCCAAAATGGAATATTATAAAAGAAATTTGTAGGTAATCTATTTTTAGATAACTTCATTGGTAATGGGCGTATCGGCAAGCGTAATAACTGCGGTTGGCTTAGAGCCTCACGCATATCTTTGCCCAACCCTTGGGAAATACGTCGCGCGCGTAAATGTGTGTGCGTGCGTGTGTGCGCGCGCGCGCGAGTGTGTGTCCTCGTCCACGCCTGGGCACACCTGGCACTCCGCGTTTCCGTAAACGGGGATTCGATGAAGGTAGCTGCGGAAGCAGGCGGGTTACCGGAGCACCTGAGTCAGATGGAATGTGACTAATCCGTGTTTTCTGCTCGTCCACTCTGCCACATTCGGGATGATGCGGCGAGTCCAACGCCCTTCGGGTGCTGTCACTCTTCAAGCAGCCTCTTGGTCCATTTGCCGTGGCCTTCCAAGGCATTTGCCAATTCTCGGCTTCTTGCTTCTAATGGCCTCCACCCGAACGGGGGCTCCGTCACGAATTACAGAGCTTACCACCGAAGCTAGGAGGGATCGACGGTGTCGTTTCGGTCCCCTTATATTGGGCATAATATATCCTAGCGCGCGAGCCACTTTTAATGCTTTGGTTCCTGCATATTCAAGATGGTCTTTATTTGATGGCGTCCTTTATCGTATTCATCTTATTTTCGACCGTGAACGTAGCTTCTTCTTCGTCCGAGAAATGCGCACCGCCTCCGTTTTCTCAGCCGCCAAGCAGAGTCCGTTGTTTCTTAACCTGCTAGATACCACCTCAACAGCATCTTCTCCGAGGTACTGAATCTCGTTTATAGTTTATGCGACGACGATAAGTCCTACAGGATCTGCAAAGGCCACCATAGTCACCACCCCGTCAGGAAGTGATTATCTCAGTCATCCATTATACTTGACAGAGCAAAGGACACAGAACCGAACCCTACGGCACGCCTCCCATAATGTTGTGTGAGCATCTACCGTCGTAGGTGTTATATAAAAGAGTCCGGGCTGATAGGTAGCTAGAGATGACCCTCCCGAGCTAAATTGGTACCTTGCGATCTTCCATGGCTAGCATGAAGCAATCCTATTCAGCCGAGTTAAAGGCATTCTTAATGTTAAGCGTTGTGATCACACACATCTGTCTGGTACTCCTACTGCCACTGATGGCATAAAAAATGTTTATGGAGACTTTAATAGTTTCAGAGATATTGTAATTTTAGTGAAAGAGTGCGGCGCCCGTCCGTTGAGTGTGGTCAGTAAAACAAGGGATTTGTTCAAGCTTAGTTTGCCCCCAGACTTATATTAGGGATCACTAGGATTATGTTATAACAAAATGTAAGTTCTGTACAATTGTTGTCGCGAAGTGCATCGTAAGAAAAAACGTAAGAAAAATTCTGTAGTATGCGGAAAGTTGTGCTCGACTTTTTTCTGTTGATCATACAGTTTCTTACAAATTAAATTCCAGGAGAGCCAAACTATATCTATATATATCGGAATCGCGCGACAAAACCGCGCAGTGCAGCAGCGTACTTTCGCATTGCAATCTACAGCTTGTACATTTCGAATAATTACTACCGGTCGGAGATCGAACTCACGAACTGCGATTTCCCAGAGCAGTACGCTAACGTCTGAGCTACGAAACCGGTATAATTTAAATTTATAAGAAAAATCAAAAGATGTCTAAGCACCATACACTTTGGTAAATGTAGAACAAAAATAATTGCAGAATGTGAAATTTTTCATCGCGGAATTTCGAACACTTCTTCTTTGACCATTTCGTCATGTTTTTTTTCGTATGTATTTAATATCGCAATAAAATTTTATATTTATATTAGGTGAACAACTTTTTTGGTTTTGACAGTTTTCGTAATTTTGTAAATTTTGTAATAAGTGGGTGGACTCTTAATTTGTAAAAGACGTTCGTGTTTTCATGAATTTTGCAGGCACAAATGGTATGCGTACTATGCGGAATTTGGCTCTCCTGGAATTTAATTTGTAAGAAACTGTATGATCAACAGAAAAAAAGTCGAACACAACATTCCGCATACTGCAGAGTTTTTCTTACGTTTTTTCTAACGATGCACTTCGCGACAATAATTGAACAACTTACATTTTGTTATAACATAATTCCAGTGATCCCTAATATAAGTCTGAGGGCAAGCAAAGCTCGAACAAATGCCTTGTACTACTGACGACACTAAATGGGCAGGCGCCGCACGCTTTCACTTAAATTGCAATATCTCTTAAACTATTAAAGTCTCCATAACATTTTTTTTTAAAATAAAGGTGAAACAATAAGGAATCTTTTGTGATATCACAGAACTCTAATAATTTTGTCCCGTTCGAATAAATTCGATTCCAACAAATATTTTTACTTTTTTCGAAAAAAATAAAATTTTTTTTTCAGTAATATTTTAATCTAAATACACATTCTTTCAAAAGTAACCTATTCAACTTTTATTGCAATCCGGTGAATAGTTTCGTAAATATTGATATTTAAAAAAATATTGGACAAAAAATTCACCATGGAGTAACTTTTACAATTTTCAAAATTTTCAAAAATCCTTTGAGATTTTCATTTCTCGTGTTTAATACTATAATTTCACCAATTTGCAGATTGATCCAACAGCCTCGTCCAAATTGATTTTTCTGACGTATTCTTACCCAAATATTATCCGCTCGTAAAGCAGCACCAACTTCGGTTGCTTCCATTGTTTCGGGAAGCATCCCTCTTTCAGACATGGGCTGAATATATCCCGCAAGATACCTGGAGCATTCAGCGCTGCGGTCTTGACTGCGAGGCCTAGGATACCGTGCATTCTCGGGGCTTTCCGGACAAATATTCTTTTAGCAGCTATTCTTAGTTCGGCTGCTGTTACGGCTGATGGCTCACTACACCAGGTTCTGCTATCAGACCAGTGCCGATAGATCGTACCTGTTGTGGGAAATGAAAAAATTGTGGCATGGAAGGTAAATATCGAATGATTGAGCCAAAAGGAAAAATGAATTAGTCGCAGTTGATTACTATGGTCCGTTACCAGTGTCTATAGGTGGAGTGCAGTTTATCCTCGTCATGATGGACGTCTATACTAAATTCGTTAAATTGTATGTGCTAAAGAAAGCGACGGCTGCGGCATCTGTGAATCGATTAGTAAAGGATTATCTTCCTAACGTGGGAAAACGGGCTAATATTTTATCTGACAACGGGTCCCAGTTTAAATCTAAAAAGTGGAAATATGCTTTAAATGAGTGCGGTATCAAAGTATGCTATTCTTCGGCACGCCATCCACAGAGCAACCCAAGCGAACGCATCATGCGAGAGTATTAGTATTAAACCAAATGATAAGATTCGTTCGCTATTACAGTGTTATGGCCGGTGGGGAAGCGTTTTGCAATGTAATGTTTTGCAATTACCTTCATCTCAACACAACCACGAAAAGACGGAATCGACTGGAAAAGTCGATTCTGAGTTCGAAATTTTGTGGGGGCTGCTGCTAATACAAAAGAACAGGAATAAAGGTTGGATTTAAATAAAATTCAAATTCAAAGTAAACAATTCCATTTATTTAGAAAGATAAAAATAAGGAAGGATTTGAAGGAATTAGGGATAGATTAATTCGAGGATTCTCCGGCGTCCAACTTCTTTGTGTCTTTTTCCTAGAATCAGAAAAATATTATATTATAAATTATGCGTATTATAAATTTATAGTTTCAATAAGAATAACTATTCGTTTAAACAGAAACAATTTAAAGAATTACAAAACTTGAAATTAAAATAAAAAGTAATATATCGATAAATGAAAATTAATAGTTGAAATTTTACATGTATTTTTAAATAAATTACATATTTGATTTTTAATTCGCGTTTTAAAGAAATTAAATATTCCCGAGTATTGAATGCATTAGATATTGTTAATAGTTAGTAATTTGAGGAAAATACATATTGGGTTTTCTGGGTGTATATTACAAAAGAAAGAATAAAATAAAAGAACATAATAATATTACTGAATTGAAACCTAACAGTCCCTATTGGTGCTTGTGGCTCAATCGGCTTTTCGTTCAAAGAATGACGCCGAATCGAGTCACTAGTACCACTAATAACAAAAATATTTTCCCTAAGGTGTTGTTCCTTTTATTTAAAATAAAGAGAGAAAAAAAATTAAAAGTTAATCAACACATTCGTCTCAATAAAAATAACAAAATATAAAAATAAAAATGAGGCATTTACGATTAATTATCGCCTCCTGTGGGGGGATTAAGGAATGTTAATTAAGGAATGTTAATTAAGGAATAATTGGTAAAAATAAAGCGGATTGCTTACCATGTGATTATCCGTGATGGAGTGCGATGTAAGTCTGATGCCGATTTGGTCGCGATGTGTTCGATGTCGTTCCTTACTCGTTGACCATCAGTCCGATGACGTCGGGTTGAGTCGCGATTGTCGGAACTTAGTCGGGGTCTATCCGACGCCACTCCTGGAAGAGCACTCACTGTCCAAATTTTGTCGGGGTCTATCCGACACCGCTGCTGAAGGAGAACTGACTGGACTCCTGGAGAGAAATCATCTTCTTTTTTATCCCTTTATGTATTGGTGTGTAGACATTGTCCCACGTTGAAATTTCAGCAGTTGAATCGATGACGAAACACTCGCTGGTATTTTGGGAGTGGGCGTGGATGTGAAGGTTCATAGTTTATAATGTGATAAGGTGCACGTGAGAATTGGATTCTTTCTGATGAGTCCGACGCGGATACGAATGAAAAAACAGATGTTTACTTTGTCTGATAATAAGAAGCACTTGGAAACTGGGAGAAGCTGGGAAAGATCGGTGTCGAAATGTTCGGTGACGTGGCCCTAAGATTTATGGACAAACGCCTTGTTATTCTCGTTTCGAATAATGAAATCAAACGTAAGAGATCGGTGAAATTCGAAAATAAAAACGTGTTTGTGCGTCATGCGTTAAGTGCTAGCTAATAAAGATTGTTCATTGATGCTGGTTTACAATAAGCGGAATCTGCAATTACGACAATTCGAAAATAACTAATCTAAGTCCGTTACGTAGGACGTAACAACAGTATCCGGATAGTGAGGGTATTGATTTTGATAGCGTGCACGTTAAAGTTTAATACAATTAAAGATGGGTTATTATGTTTTGATTAGGGTACATTTATCTAATGCTACTGAACGGGTAACGAAAAAGGTCTTTCGTCTTTTTGAGGTTTCGTACCGTATCTCCTATTCGTTCGATAACCATAGTTTTGAACTGAAAGAAATTGACAAGGATAAAGTCAAGGGAAATATATAATCAGTTCAATTTGTGTAAATATGTATGCCGTCCTCCGGAGGAACTAATTAACGAACGTGTTATCTGTTTATAATTTATGTTTAAAGGCACATCTAGTCTCTATTTGATTTAGCAATACTTTTAAGGATTTGATAGACGATGAAGAGAATGCGCTTCTTTTTCTAACTGAGCGTTTCGAGCAAATACGTAAATCCCGTATACTCGAAAAGGGGTGGTGCGTAATGTAATCGACAAAAATATGTATGTATATGTATGTATGTATGTGTAAACGTTCTCGAAATGTAAATATAGTTAAATATTAGGCTGAGAAAGAGAGAAAACGAGAGAAAGAGAGAAGGAACGCAAATGCTCGCGGGTAGAGCTTCGTTCCCCCAAAAAACGGGAGGACACACAATCGATATAGATCGATGCCGCTGCACTTTTCGGCGACCGCGTTTTTTATGGTAAGATCGCGTCATTCAAAAATTTCTGGAGCATCCAAGTTTTGCAAGGACGTTTTCATTTAATTGAGGAATAGTCAAAAACTACAACGAAGAGTTAATTCCACGAAGGACGACGCGAATCTTGTCCGCAGAAATTTTGCCAAAATCTCGGACAGCGTGCTATCAAAATGGCAATTGCAGTTTCTTGATTTTACGAACGAAAGCGCTGTTTATTTCTCGACTAAGACCCAAATTGGTCGAAGTCCCGATGAGTGAACAATCTAACGATAAAAACGAACATCGCGACTTTTAGAAGCGGAATTCTGGGTTCGCGCTATATTTTCAGTTTGGCGTCGACGAGTCACATGATGGGAAATTGGAGATCGGCGTGCAGAAAACGGTGGGTGCGTTTGGAAATTAGTGAACCACGAAAGGCATGTCCAGGACACCGAATATGGCGTAAATCATTTGACTCCTGGATACATCGACCACGACCAGGATTCTAACCTCCAAAAATCTGATTTCTTCGACCACGTGTCCAGTTAATCGACGTCGACATCGCGGTATTTTCACCTCATCGCACGTAACGTATTCAAATGATTTTCTCCCTTTCTCTCGGGACATTTAATTCGAGCGACATGTATTTTCGTTTCTTTTTTATGTGTATTTGCGAAACAATGGAGTGCAACAATATATATGCGAGTGATGATGGGTTCAATGTGCGACCAACTTAAATGTGTCTTGTTTCCTTCACATATAAAAATCAAAATAAAATTTGATGAAGTTTTCAAGTAAGATGGAATCTTTGTCTTTTTTAAAAATATGTAATACTTTGCTATAAATAGGAGGCGAATCCACCACTGTATTTATCGAGAAAAATAATTGAATAAAGCTAAAATGACGCAATATTACATCTTTTTTATTACCGTTTTATAAGGCTGGCCCCAAGGGTCCCGATCAACCTCGTCACTGAAGTCATGCCAGCATTCTTTATTTGCAGTCTTGATAGCAGCTCGTTTCTTTTTTCTTTATAGGCCGTGGTTAGCTCTTGGTACCACGACTTGTAAAGGGCGCTCTGGTGCAATCTTGTAGCTCTAAGGCACTCTCGCCGGATAGCTGCGATGTCCTCGTTCCACTAGTATATTGGCAGTCGGCCGCAAGTATTTGATTTTGCGGCCAGAGAGACAGCGCAGGCCGCTGTTCTGGCTCGGGAGAGGCATAGGGCTCTCTTCTCTGCTATTTCCTCCACCTCCGTCCAAGCTGTACAGAATCTCTCTCGGTCGAAGATGGCCGGTACCCATCTCTCTTTTTTCCAAATTTGCACATCTCCTGCTGCACCACCGGTCAGTTGAAGCTGGAACACCAAGCTTGATGGTCACTGGCCGTGTAACGATCGATAACTTTCCAGCCCAACCCTTCCCCCATCACTTTCTGGTCGACAAACGTCAGGTC
Source organism: Trichopria drosophilae (assembly GCA_030407085.1). Taxonomy (NCBI): domain Eukaryota; kingdom Metazoa; phylum Arthropoda; class Insecta; order Hymenoptera; family Diapriidae; genus Trichopria; species Trichopria drosophilae. The sequence continues at coordinate 48,919,955 of CM059585.1, forward strand.
TACTATGGAGGACTAGCCGGCCCTGGATTAGGTCGGTTTTTCCCCCGTGTTAGCAATACTAACTGCAATATCCAAAAGGCCTCAATGAAGGCACATCCGCGATGGTTGGTCTTCACGCTACCCCATTTCGTCGCTCATGCATTAAGTCTCCTTCGATAACTAATAGGAGTCGGGAGGTTCTTGCACTGACCACGATTTTTTCCAAGGATCCTTGGAACACGTCGATGGTAAGACTGGGTGGGAGGTAGGAAGTGTATAAATCTTATACCAGCCACCTTCACCCAAGTGAAGCTGGGCAGACGGTCGTCTTATTGGCGGAGATTCCCATACACCGAGATGGCAATCTTGCTGGTGGAATCTTTTACCCAGCTCGGTTCACTAAGGTCCCGATAAGCCTCGCTGATGATGGCGATATCGACCTTCTCTTCTTTGATCAGATGAAACAGCAAGTCTTGTGCCACAACACAATAGTTAAGGTTTATCTGGAGCACCTTAGCCCTTGTTGGTCAGTGCTCCAGACTCCTGCGTTGCCGAATGTTTGGCCACGCAGCCCCTTATCACGTGGCCCTCCTTGCCACACCGGAAACATTGTATATAGCGACCAACCACGCTTTTCCAGTCCCTCGCCAGGTGTCGCTTCTTATGGCATCTGTAACATCGCAAGGGTCCTTCGCGTACTCAAACCCGTCAATTAGCCCAGCCAATTTTCAGATTCCCTTTTTGTAGCAGCATGTTCGCCACTGCGACGGGAAGCAAGATATTGGCCGCCTGGGTTCCACTATATGATCCCCCGAGCTTGATGTTCTCGGGGGTCATGGCTCCCGGTAAGGTCCTCAATGATGGCTTGTGCCACGTCCTCCGTAGTTGTGGCCTCGTCCATGTCCTTGATGGTAATGAGTTCCTTATGGGGCAGTGTCTGTACGACAGCTATCCCTTTTAGGATGGACGTGGTCACCACGTGGAGGCTGTTCTTATTCTCTTGAGAATGTCAACGGGCGGGAGGTTAAAAACCAGTTTTAAGTTCCGGCCTCCCCTTATGTAGCATACTGACATTCTCCTTTTCACGTTGGTTTCGTTGCTGTTGCTGCTACGGTTGCTGTTGCTGTTACTGTTGCTGTTGCTGCTGCCTTACCTTAATGTTAGCGCCCTTTTTGATAACCGTAGCCCAGTCCAGGTCTTGTGACTAGGCTTGGCGCTATTCCACTGCCATCGGAGGGATCAGTTACTCCTCATTAGTTTGGTCCCACTTCGCCTTTCCCTTCGCTGGAATTTTCAGGATACTATTGCTAGTTTGACAATCATCACTCACCTCCTAGCACTAACTGCTCCACCGATCGCAATGAATTCTACAGCTATTGTATATAATATACAAATATTATCCACATATAAATATTCCGAATTTAAAATTACCGCAGTTTTCCACTAAGTTCTCTGATTGGACAGAATTTTACGATAACTTTTCGATAATGATAATAGAGGATTGCAGTTTTCATCCGTATACGAAACTCATTCATCTAATTCTCTGAAGTCATGTTTGACGGATGCCGCCGCGAAATATATTGTCATGACTGTGGAAAACTTCGATATCGCCTGGCAAACATTGAAGAGTCGTTATGTGAATAAACGTCGTCTTTTGAAAATTTATTTGCTACGTTTGTTTGCCATGAAACTGGTCACACGGGAAGGTTCTCATTAGATTTTCGTCGACTTCGAGATGACGCGTAAGTATCGACTGATGCTCTTTATAAATTAGGACGTCCAGTGTCTGATGATACATTGTCTTTTTCATCTCGCGGAGACTTGATAAAGGAAGGCGAGAGGCATGGGAATTATCTCTTGAAACAGATAATTTTGTATCATATGAACCTTTAAATAAAGTTTTAATTAATAAAATACGTACGTACGAAGCAGCATCTGGTTTCGAAAAATCGATTCGTTCTTCCATTTCAGGTAAAAAGAGAAGCTAATCTCTCACGATCAGCTTAGTCACGCAAATTCAAATGCATGCGTGAAATGCATTTTATGCAATCATGTACATCACCTTTTTAAATCTAGGCAATTAACCGCAGATAATTGATGGGAAATGGTGAAAGAAAAGAATGCAGGCATGAAGTATCTGTCACGATATCACAGAGAAATGAATTGCAAGAAGGAGCGTTTAGTGTGGTTTGTAATGGATGTCATAACCTTGTTGCATTCGCCATCTCAAAAGGCGAAAGCACCGCACTCTGTATATGCTAAAATTGAATTGATCTGCATTCAAAATGTCCGCGTCAATGAATATTATTACTAACGAGTACACGGAGGGACTGTAATAAAACTTACGACCAAATAATAAAACCGGCCTTATTCTCGAATTACAAAATGGTAACGATTCACGTGCAACCGATCCAAAAGCTCTTTCGATTCTGATCCGAGTGGACGACGCGCAGCTTGGAACGCGTTCAAGTCATGATTCGTTTTTGCGATGCGTTTTTTAATAAAGATGAAGATGACTTGAATTAAATCGGAGGGAATGCACGGGGTTGCCGTAGCTCAGATGGTAGAGCATTCGACGCGAAATCGAAAGGTCGTGGGTTCGTCCCCACCGGCTGCGAATGTGCTTCCATACCCTATTTTTTTCAAGTGTTTTTCTTCATTTCGTTTTTTCTGAATTTTCTATTAACTATCATCTTAATTTCACATTTTTAAAGAATCATTCTTGAGATTCTTTAACTTAATTTAAATTTCGTGTCACATTCCATCTAAAATGAGTTTCAAAGTTGATTGGCTGGCAAAATATTTGTCGCGCGAAATTTGAAAAACTCAGACACTATTTGGTTCGGATTACCGATAAATTCATCCATTACTTATTGAAATATCACCGAACGATAAATTCATCTTCATCTACTTGAAGATTTAGATTCTTATTTTACATGATTATGCATAGCCTAATGATATCCGAACTTATTCAATTTTTAAACTTTTCTGGTTATTAAAAATATGTTATTACTTAAGTCGCATAAAATAGAAATGTTGCTATATTAGGATGATAAATAATAACAAATCGTGATATTATTGCTTAGTGCTTATTAAAAATTTATTAAAACAGAAAACATATGAATTAACAAAGGAACCTTCTTTGTTTAGCAGCGTAAATCCAGCAGTAGGATTTCACGCCATCCAACTTGCGTGGTCAGAATTAAGGACACATGAATGAAAGTTGCGCGAAAGTGCACTTTAACTATTTATTTACCTGTGGAAATAAACTAAAACTACCGTTACACAAAACTTAAGATAGTCTCGCAAATGCACGACGAATGCATCAGAGACAAAGTCGACAATAAGGGACCATATGCGTGGCCTTTGATTTTCGTAAACCGTAAAATCACAGCGGTGCTCAAAAATATGAGCGCGATTACCGACACGAAGTACACAAAAAAGGACGAATTTCCCAGAAGGAGAAATTCTGCTGAGTATTCGCGTCGATTAATGTCGATTTAATTTTCACCCGAAAAAAGCGGAGCTCCGCCGTTGTTGCCCGAAATCGACCTAATCATTATAAATGAACAGAACAGTGTTTTCCGCATTCCCGTTCCTGCGAAGTTCCACGACCGCGATATTCAAATTTTGCGAAAGCGGGGTAGGTACAGAGTCGGTACATAAATAAGCGTAGTTCGCGGACATTATGTGCGCTTACACAAAGAGATCGCGCGTCGAGTACCGTTTGCCGATCGACGTGATCTACCGCTTGTATACGCGAATGTATACGCGAACAAACCTCGACCAACAGGTTTGTATGCCCGTGATTCGATGGGTTACGTTACGACGAGCGCATATATGTACGTATATATGAACAATATACATATAGGTAACCTGGTGCGGTTTATGACCTCCAAAATCTGTTTAAGGTGCTTCAAGGACGACGATTTGGTGCTGTAGGAATTAATCCTTTCACGTCTGAACATAAAATCCTACACTTTGTACAACGTTTGAAGAACATAAGTCGAAAGAATTTAATAGAACAACATATTCTGAAATGAGTGAATGTTTAATGTTATGAAATGTATTTTATTGTAAATACTCGATACTTAATTGTAGTGCATATTAATTATTGAATATTAATGATATGCATTTTGCAATTGATTTATATTGAATTATTTATATTATCGACAGGTGCATCCAGAAAATTCCGAATGGACCTGCTTTGAACAGACAGCTAGTCTAGATATAAAAAATTTTTTAGGTTTCGAAAATTCAATGGAAAAGTTAGCGATGAAGCAATACGCTCAAAATATTGCGAAGGTACCTATTTGTGTTTACGGTATTCATTTATTTTAAAGAATATTATTTATTTATAACAAAATATAAATGAAAAATATTTAATATGGCGTAAAACGCACACACTTTCAGTAGCGTTGGTGTTTCATTAATAGTAGATTTCATGAGTAACTACAATTTATTGTTTAAGTACCTCATAATTTTGCTTATCATAACTTGCGTTATTGTTCGAAATAATGAAAACCAGTTGAAATATCGCCGACACCCGACTGTCGCTCTTGCTACAAATTAGACCTCACTAGTGAATATTTATTAACTCGCCCAAAGAGAACAAAAAGTGATGCACTTTTCCAATTCATAATAATGTACATATAACTATTCTAAATAATAAATATTATCTATCGATCTATTTGTCAAATATTATACAAAATTTCGGTCATATTCTTGTATGATCACAAGTCGAAAGCCACCTACATTATAATTCTAGCAAAGTTTACTTTTCTTTCATAAGTACATCTTTAATTTTATTCAATGTTCTTACTCAGAAAATAATATTGACAAAAGTAAAGAAAACACACAACAAATATAGTCAAATAATATTTATAGATTGTACACTTGTCTAATACAGCTAAATAAAATAATATCAAACAATATTATCAATGAAAATCATAACATCAGGAACGACGTATTTAGTATTTTTCTCTCCATTTCCCGTCTGACCTCGGCGTTCTCTGAAAATGCAGCCCGTAGAGGGGGACACCTCCAAGTTCCCTGATGCGCGTTACTCGTGCTATCGCGCGGCAGTGTGCAGTCGGCGCTGGGACGCTGCGAGGTTCGCATCGCAGCTTAGCGAGTTAACGATATACACATAATTAAATCATTGTTCCCTTACATGGGAGATGTCTCAACCAGAGCACCCACGCTTTTGCACAGCACCCTGCAGAGCTGATATATGTGGTAATAAGTCATAAATTACTATTCCTTACAGTAATTTCATGTTCCCCCGCAAGGGAAGTGTCTCAAACGGAGCACCCACGCCATTGCACATCGCCTTGCAGGGCTATTATACATACAATGGTTGATAAGTAATAAACTATCTTTCTTTGGGGTAATTTAATGTTCCCTTACATGGGAGGTGTCTCAACCGGAGCGACCACGCCTTAGCATATCGCCCTGTCACGCTAATCTTTAACCGTCTGCGCTTCCCGACGGGATTATAAACAGGCATGTGTGCTGCATGTGATTGTCTTTTTTGCAAAGATACTTGAGGTTTTTTTTATCTAATTTCCTTTGGCACACTTTTCCTTCAGTTTTTTTGTCGAAAAACTCCACCTACTAATCCATCTACAACGACTAATCTGAATTATTTTGATGTTACTTTTATTTCCCAATTCCTTGTAAATTATGTATGGATTTGTTACCGCAACATCGACCAAGTGCCAGAAAAGTCTTTGCCACCATTTTTTGGATTTTCTGCTTATCTGATACTTAGATTTGAGCTGGTCGTATTTATCGACGTATCCCATATGTCTATTGTAGTCGAGACAATTATTGAACAGTGCACAGAAATAGAAAAACTATCTTTCTGTTTTCGATGTACGGTCTTTGGCTGACTTGGATCGTGGTAGTTGGATAAAAAAGAAATGGTTCTATTATCCTTCAATTTCAACCATCGAATGCAAGTGAAAGAAGTACGGTACTCCATATCACCTCGAACCATTTCCTTATCAGATTTCTGATGCCTCGGCAATCCAACACGATTTGTACGGACACTTTCACAGCCAAAATTTGGTCTGATTTGAGGGAAATCATTAGGTCGATACTTGAAACAATTTTTAAACGTTTCATTAAGTTCAACAATAACGGGTATTATTTAATACAATTTGTCGTGATCTGAATAGCTTTTTTTTGGTTCCTTTCGATTGTCATTTGCATGCAAATGATTGAGTAAGAAACTAAAACGATTGACATCCATAATGTTGCTTATATGTGGGTCATATAGCTGGCTATTCATGGCCCAGTAATCTTTATATGATGGAAGCTTTTTGATGCCCATCGGCAAGGTCATTTCAAAGTCAAACTTAAAACTCCCGGAACTGCGAATCAACTCAGCGGGAGTGCATTTTTTGGGAAAACGTTTCAGAAAAAAGTTGAAGGCTTTGTACTGGCTATTTAATGGCGATATTGAATTTGACCTTGAACATGACCTTGAAGGTTATTTCGCGGTCAAGTTTATTTTTTAAATGGAAACTGCTTTTTTTCACAGATTCGGAAAGAGTAAAAAATTTTACGTCCGAATATGATATGGTCGATTTTTCTGGCAAGGTCACAGGGTTTTCCATTATACCTTGATATTCGTCCATTGTCATCACTCGGCAAAACTGCACTGCATACCGTAAGTCGTGTATTCAGATGGAGTATTTGAACGGCTGCCGCCACTCGCCACTGTATTTCTAAGATTGATAAATACATATCATCCGTCTCTCTCTCTATTACACGCGAATATTCACCTTTCTATGACAATAAGTCTCCTTATTTCCCCCTCTTTACTGCCGTAATACACTTTTAGTAATTTCACGCATTATTGATGTCCTTTTACATCAGCATGCCCGTCTTCTATTAATTTTCTTGATCTCTGTATCCATCATGATTTACGCCGATAGAAAGTTGGCAATGTTACGACCCAGTGAATATCTCGAAAGAGATATTAACTGAACGGTAACACGGGCGTGTAACTCAGTAGAATTACTGGGTTCTTAAGGTGAGTGAGGGCTACTAATAACACAGGAAAGTCGGAAATAAGGGTAAAATGAGGAAACGGTTTATTTGATTAATCAATTTATTTTTTCAAACAATTTTTCCGGTGTGGGTACAGGAATTGTTGGAAGAAGGGGAAAAGGGATGAACAAATTAGGGAATAATTCCTTGGGAGTAGGAAGTGGAATGATCAGGCGAGGGGGAAAGGGGAAATGAAGAGGGTTTCCTTTGGGGATGATGGTTTGGCTGCCTGCGATTCTATTTCCTCTCGGGCGAGGTGAAGAGCCTTTGCCAATTTTTGGCGTTGGATTTTCTGTCCTCCTCGGCGGCGTTTCACTATAAAAAAAAAATAATGTTATTTATTAGGGAGGATGATAAACAAAAAAAGGAAAGGAATAAAAATGGTATAATGAGTTTAGAGGAGAAACGCGAAGTCTCGGGGAAGGAGAAAAAAAAAGAGAGAGAATTTATAGGATCAAAATGCTTTTGAATACGAGTAGTAGTCGCGTGAGAGGGGCGACTTCGTCTCTGTGGCTTTTATGCAATAGGTAGGAGGGAAGAGGGTTGTGGTTTCGCAGGCCTACCCGCTATGCCACGAAAGGAAAAAAAAGGATGCGATTTCGCAGGCCGACCCGCTATGTCGCAAGGAAAGGGGTAGGCGTGATTTCGCAGGCCTACCCGCTATGTCACGAAAAGGAAGGGAATTGGAGCGATTTCGCAGGCCGACCCGCTATGTCGCGAAAAGGAAAAGTAGGAAAGAAGAGAGGTGGTTGGATAAAAATTATGTAAGAGGGAAACTTGTACTCACTTTAAGTTTTTGGTGAAGCTCTCTTCGGACTGGAAATAATAGGGTTGGGCTGATGGTTCTCTTTCCCTTTTGGGTCCGATCGTGAAGTCTCTTTTTGTTGGCTCAAAAATTGGAGTCGGGCTTCCCTTTGGCTGAATAACTCGCGAACTTAAAAAAAATCAACCGAAGCGATCTCGGTGGTTATAGAGGAGTTGTGCTTCCTTTTTTTCTATGTCACGAGAAACTAAAAAATGGACTGCGATACTCTCGGTGTGCCCCACCTGTATTTATGGTGGTCCATGATTTTCTTATCCCCGCTTTGAGTACTCCCCCTCTATTTTGAAGGTGGTGGATTTGTATGTTGGACAGGTTTTTTGGAAATGGGCCAAGGAAGAAAAATACATTAACTAAAAATTATTGCGTTAGAATGTACCCGTTTTCTCTGTTTATGTTTTTTAAGAAAAGTTAAAAACAGGTAGCTTGAGAGTTACGTCCTCAATTATCGTAAATTTTGGAAGAGACGAGAATTACGCTAATGTAAAATGATTTTTCCGGCTTAAGCGATGTGAGTCGTCTTCTGATTTATGGCTAATAAAGGTTTTTAAATAAAATACTATTTGAACCGGGTACATTCTAATACGCTTCGTCTATGTGGTTTGAAGGATACATTGTAAGAAACGGACTCGTTTGTCCGGTGCCGACATATAATTACGATATTTTTTGATGTTTTTATGTGTACCGAAAATTGGTTAATTCCGCTAGTTACGAGGACGTAACAGCAACACCGTGCCCGGGGCACGAGCCCCGCGGATTTCGGTATAAGAATAACGAAAACTGAAAACCACTCAATCTACTGACGAAATATAAAGATATTTTTAATGATCATCTGCGTAGAACAAAGATATACGAACATGAAATTAAGTTGAAATCGGAAACGCCATTTTTTATTCAAACTTACCCGTTTTTGTTTGCATACAAGACAAAGGTGACGGCTAAAATTCAAAAGATGTTGGAGTTAAGGATCGTATAATCATTGACAAGTCCGTACTTCAATCCAATGTTGACTGATAAAAAGTGATAGATCGGTCAGTTTATGTTACGGGCGTGAACCTTGAATGAACAAATGATCAGTGACAAGCGAATACTATACAGATTTTTAAAAATCGTCTGCCATATTGGATTCGCCATTTAGAATTTTCAAAAAGAAACTTTAAATTAACAATCAGCAACCCCAATAACCACCGTATAACAATGTTGAGCGAATACGATAAATATTATTAAAAATCGTCCGCCATATTGAATCCTCCATTTTTAATGTTCATAAAGCAACTTCAAATTCGTAATCAGCGACCCCAGAAACCCTCCAGTAACAATTTTCGACTAAATCCAAATATGTTTGAAGCAAAAAAATTAGTAAAGGTTTTGACGCCATTCTCACAAAAGTATTAAAAATTGATGACTTGCAGTAAAAGAAAACTATTCAAAACTTAAACCAACTTTTTTTTTGACATATTCGTGTTCCCTGACATTAAAATATAGAATTATTTTGGTTTCACAAACTTTAATACGTCTACATACTTTGCAAAGCGAGTTGAAGTAGGGCCGCCATTTCTACTATTTTCGCCGCTTATGTCGCCGGCACGCGCGATGCGATTTTGAACGTTACGCCGCCGAAGTGGTTAAGAACCGACCATAAAGCCTTAACATTTTTAAAAAGCTGCCAGTTTTTAAACAACCGGATAACGCGATGAGTATTAAACATTTAAGACTGCAATATAGATCTAGAATTCATTAAAGGATCTCAAAATAAAGTGGCCGTCTATTTATGGCGAAGAAATGATGGCTCAGGAAACTCTTCACGAAGACGATGCCCAAATTGCAATTATTTAATTACCGCAGTTGGACAAGGTAATCGTTTTACAATTAAACAGGCTTCCGAGCATACAAAAGGAAGATCCTGGAATAAACAAGAAGCAAAGTCTTATCGGAAATCCAAATTTACAAAAATTTTAATCTTTACAAAACGACTTTCGCAAAAAAAAGAAAAACGGGCCTTGGAAAACTATAAGGAACTCTTCTAGTTATGTTCATGCATGGATGGAGTTCAGTCAAGAAGGGAAACTAGTATGAAAATTTAACTTACAATGAAATCCTTTATTTATTATGAATATTAATTCCATACAGTAGTTCACTTATTAGTTGCAGCTATTCTTTAGTATTATTCCACTGTATAAATTATCGTGAGCATAGTTCAAAGTTTGGGCTTCGAATTTGCAACACGAAAGGCTGGTGAACTCTTACGTCACTCGTGTAATTTTACACCCTGGTATGACGAAATAGTATAATATTGTTGACGATTGTTTCGATTTAAGAGTCACCAGTTTTAATAACACATTCGACTAAAATATCTATTTTCTACGTGTAATTTCTTTACGAGGATTCGACTTGATTTTAAATTGTTTGTGTAATGCATTAAAAAAATTACAGTAAAAAATGTGAAGTAAACAATGTTAAAGTGAACAATGTTGAAGTAAACGATGTGAAGTAAACAATATTGAAGTAAATAATATTGAAGTAAACAATGTTGAAGTCAACAATGCGAAGTAAACAAGGTAAACAACAACACTTGAAAGACATGAAAGAAGGGAATTACCACTTAAACTGCAATTCAAATCATCCCTTATTAGTTAGCAATGCAAATCAGTTCATGGAGTCAATGAGCAGTTCAACTTAGTTTCTGGAGTCAGTTATCAGTGAAGTAGTCAATCGTCCAGCAGTCGTCCAGGTCAGTTAGCCACATGTCCGTAGTTCATCCCGTCTGAATTCGCAACAGTTCCGTCTGGTTAAACAAAGTCGCGGTATCCGGGCTATTAGACACGAACCGTTGTCCAGATCCCCGGAAGAGTGACCTCGGACCAAGACCACATCACTGACCAAGCATCAGCCCGACAGACCCCGCTGCGATCCTCGCTGCAATAACTATCCACCCGGCTTTTCAGAGAGCGGAACCCAGTCGCGGGAAGAACTAAAGGGTAAGACATCCACTTCTTTTTAAGACAAATTTCAGGCGATAGCACGGACCTCGCAACCGCATGAGAATATCGACTCCGTCATATTTTTTATTACCCTATATTCGGACTCCGATTATACTGGAATACGATCCCCTTTGCGAATGGCCCGAAAGACAGAGTTCCCTTTACGCTGTCTGCCCCCGGCCAAATCAGCTTTGTCACCTCCTTTTCCGATTCTTCATCCTCGACGCACCATTCGATCTGAATAAATATTGTGTGTAATATACAACTAACAACTTGACTCTTACGTATTACCCCTTAAACCATTTCATTTACAGGAGTAGTCCTCGAAAGAGGACCTACGCTCAAAAGCGCGAACGGACCTGGAATGAGTAGCATCGCGAGACTCAGGTCGTAACAATTGTTGGTAGTGATATGTCGAGGGACCTGCTTCTGTAAACAAAGTGTAAAATTTTAGGTATAACTCCAATTATAACAATTCATGGCAACAACCCTCTCTAACAAAAGGCCACTTGCATTAAACTTTACTAACTTTTATGTAACCTTCAGCAAAAATTTCGTGGCAAACTTCAATAATTTTTGCTGCACATTCAGGTGTAATAAATGAATAGTGGTACAACTTTATAATTTTTTTTCTCACAACATACTTAATAAGAATTACTGCCACTAGTATACATTTTATTTTATAATTCTCAGGAAAAATTAATATATTTAATAACATATTTTTGTTGTCGTAACTTAAGTCGTTTACAATTTTTGCAGGAAGAACTTTTATTGGTTTCAAAAGTTATTTTTTCTTTCATATATTTCAGATTTGGGTAATCTTTGAATTTTCATAGAAAAAAAGGTATTAAATAAGAACGGTTACTTATTTATTTTAAAATTTTCCGTTTGCATATTAAAATCCATCTATCTTAGCCATTAGAGGAAAAATAAAGAAAATTGAGAATTTGGTTTTCTAAATGCATTCATATTTTTGTTTATATGAAACTCTAATTCGTTTCTTCTTTTTAAGATAATATACTCTCAAACACACCTTCTTGTATTAATAATCACAATTAACTTAAAATGTCAGTTCTCGGATCTGCGATCTCTCGTATATAAATAATAAATACAAATGTAAATATCGATTGTTATATCAAACACGAAATATGAAAAGGAAAGATTTCAAAATTCAAATTTTTGGCGATAATATCACAACTAAATTTTGATTTACTGCGGGATATATAAGAAATAATGTTCAACTTAGTTAATAGATTTAGTTTCCCTGTAGTGATATTACTTTTAAAAAATGTCTATTAAAAAACATACTACGTTTCGTCTTGAGTATACCAAGTGGACTCATTAGTAAAGCCATCCCAATATATCTGCCCTATACGTGTATATAGTTTTGAATTTTAATGAGGTTTTAAATGTTTGCAAACGCGGAAGAACATTAAAAACTTTGTAAAGAACACATATTTACTATAGCGACGAATGAGGTGTCGTACACACAAAAACATATGGATTTTATTAAAGCGATTTTAAAATAAGTAAAATGTTGCATTAAAGCAACAAAAATTCTTCTTTAACCGTTTATAATTATATATAACTTAAAATGTCAGTTCTCGTATCTGCGGTCTCTCATACATAAGTATTGTCCGCATGGAAATTATCAGTATGGTTGCAGTATTGCTTCAGTATTGGGATATTATGGCTAGGGTAGGGAAACAGTATGGTGAAAGTATAGGATTAATATTGCTAATGAGCCCATACTTTTGCAAGACTACTCCAGTTTGCATTTTAAGTATCGGAACAGTACGGCTGAAGTAACATATGCAGCTTAATTGCAATAAATTTTACGGCAGAAGTATGGCAACAGTATGGAAAACATCGAAAATTACAGAGCGATCAACCGGAACCACGAAAAATTCACTTCGCGGTACACCAAGTCAACTAGAATTCCAATTTTCTGGGAAAAGTTCGGTAAACTATCAAGCATCCTAGGTAACGTGCACAGACACCTGCTATTCTCAATAATGGAATATATTGAGAAATTTAAGTGAACTACCATTTTATGGTGATGTATAGGAATTACTCTTTAGCCATACTGATCCCACACTTTTATCCATACTATATCCATACGGGATACTAATCCAGCACTAAAGACACACTGTTACACCGTGTTGATCATTTTCGCTGGTCAAAATATAGGATTAATATGGTTAATGAGCTTCTTCATACTATTCATGGTGGAAATAATCAGTATGGTACCAGTATGACTAGAACACTGGGGAAATATGGATAAGATATGTACAGTGTGGATATTGCAAAATATTGGCTTAGTTTTCCATACTATTCCAAGACTATGACTCTGGTTTTAAGTACGGCAACGGTATTCCGAAAGCCCTGGTTAAGTAAGCAGCTTTATTGCACTAGATTTTATAGCACAATAATGGCATCGGCATAGAACATTTTATAAATGTCATATTGTATAGCGTACGTATAGTAATATCGCGGTAGCGAAGATGTCTCCCATACTATTGCCTAGCTATTTTAAAGCCGAATTTTACAGTGCGAGTGATAATATGTGTGGCAAAAATATGTCACTGCTGTATTGATGACAGTGACATATATCCCTTACTATTATCATAATATCGGCTTCGTGGCTCAGGTGAGTTCGGTTCCCGTTCTGGGAACAATATTTCAAAACCGATTTTCAAGCAGTGGCTCGCAGTTCGTAAGACGAGCCACGTTGTTTGTTTACGTTTTGCAATGATGTTTACCTGGCGGAAATCGACTCATGACCGTTGCTGTACTTGGTGTAAGTTTCTGCAGCTCCTACATTTCATACACAATTGTGAAGTATGGCGCCATCTCTGAAATCGATGTGCAGCTTTCGAAAATTTAAGAAATAGGAATATATGCGTATAAAATTCTGTAAAAAGGGCGATATCTCCCGTTGATAAGATAATAAAAATAAAATAACATGACACCCCGCGTAAAAATAAACGGTATTTGAGAGATTATGGGACAAGAGTCTGGCAGACTCCCTTTCTTAGGGACTGGTAAGAAACTCGTTGCGGGATTGGTTTATTAGTCTCTCCACACGTCACCCGATACTCGAAGAAGAGACTGGAGTGCGGGATAGATGAGAACATAATTGAAACTTTGTTAGACTTAGCCATTTATAAAATATTGGTGTATGAGAGAGATTGAATCAAAATGAATATCATCATTACTTATGAATGCTGCGCTGAAAATTTGAATTTTGGTATTTCAGACGACAAACTCTAAGGAGAGACTGGAGTAAGGGGTGCATGAACATATGTGAAACATTTGCGAAACATATCCATTTATAGGATAATCGAGCATGAATGACATTCAACAAATTACTATCATCTAAGTATTCTGAAATAGTACTCAAAACATATACATATTTGATATGGTAGAAGTCATAAGAAAAAATGGAAAGATAGATTTGTTTGACAAATAATTATACCAGGAGTATATAAGGTAATAGGAGATTTATCTTAACCCGTACAGTATTTTTACATTATCTAAGCCGTGTTAAGGGATCAAAATAAATTGTTGTATTATATGTATATATTATATTACATAATACTACATTCGTAAAAAATTATTATCATGCACGTTTTTCGGATTTTGAAAATTGAATACTTATGTATTTTTAGTTTTAGTTCGTTACAAACTACATTTTAGATAATTTTTTGTTTGTAAATGGGACGATGCACGTCACTTTTGCTACCGCTTTGCCCAAAATTGGCGTGTACAGATTCTACGGATGGAATTGGTGTGACCTTGGAAAATTTTCGTTTTGAAAAGTTCTTTCGAAAGATGTGTGGCACCTTTGCGAAATTCAAAATGGCGACTAAATTATAGCGGATTAAAGGTGTAAATTGAACATTTCGAGTCTAATATTAGTGAATAAAACGAGGCAAAGTAATTAAATTCAAATGAAACTCGCTATTTTGAATTTCACAATTTTAAATTCACACGCAAAGAAAAAACAGCACTTGTAGGCTTGTCGTGTCACTGCCTCAGTCGAAACTATTTGGACGAAGCTCTTGGCGCTGCCCCACCCTTGCACACTGAAATTCTAACGATGCTACACTTAATTCCTAGTTTCAGCAAGACGACACCACATCGATACAACCGAGCTGGAAAAGCCTTGTTCGAGTGCTGCCGTCTAGCGCGGGCGGAGCAATATAACGCCGTAGGTGTTGCCGCGCAGCAGCTGCGACATCTTTTTTCCGTGCAAATTTTTAATCAGCAACCCTAAAAACCCCGAATACCGAGTTTCAAGTAAATTTAATTACTTTACCTTGTTTTAGCTACCAATATTGGTCTCGAAAATTTGAATTTACCCCTTTAATGCGTCAAAAGATAATAAGACGCCATTTTGAATTTTGATCAGGTGTCATGCGCCTTTTAAAATCACTTTTCAAGGCCAACTTTTTCCGGGTCCCATGATCAAATGCGTCAATACTAATTTCGGGCAGAGCAGTAGCAAAATTGACGTGGATCGTCCCAAATATATTCTTAATTTATTGTCCATCGTTTGAGCGACTTTCAATAAATTCTGATCTTAGAATGTGTAAAAATGAATAAAGAAAAATTACCTGCCATGTAATCTATATCTCTAATCTGCAAAGAACAGGTAAATTTTTGGTATCTGTCATTATATTCACAGAATTTTATTATTTATTTTTATAATTTCCAGTAGTAGAATTTATCAAAAATCACTCTTCCGGTAACCAATAAATTAATCAATATTTTCATTAAATAAAATTATTTGTACTTAAAATGTTATCGATTTTTCCCCGGATTTTGATATACCCTAGATCTCGTGTGCGAGCGAGAAAAAAAGCGAGAAATAATTGCTCCAAGTTACAGGTGACATAACAAATTTCTTTACTGCATATTTCGTAAAAAAAAATATTTTTTGTCAGCATGGCTCTAAGAAGAATGATTTTTATTTTGTTTTGATGCTAGGAAATACATATAATATGTATAAAAATAAATGATGAAATTGCGGTACATTAAGGATAAAATAACAGGTTCTCTAACCTGCTGCTAGGTGCGCAATTTCCTTATTTATTTTTTAAACGTTTCTTAGCACCACAATCGAGTAAAACTCGCTCATCAGATGTATATAATCACGATGCCACAATATATTTTCGCGAAGTAAAATGCAGTAAAATGATCTTTATATTACCCGGATGCCGGAAAAAATGCAAAAACTAGAAAACGCTTAAAAGAGCATTTTTCCAGAGCCTAATAATTGTACTATGTATTTCATATACATATTCAGAATGACCGTCAAAATAATAAATAATTGGCAAGAAAGAAAATAAAGTCAGCATTTGTGATGCTTATTTTCCACAAAGCCAAATCCTTTGGAATACGCTCTTTGATATAAATTAATTATAGTTGTTTGGTAAATAGGGGCTTTATAATGGACTGTATACGGCGCAAGTGCAATTAATAAATAGAGAGCACCCCTGGCCCTGGGGGAAGGAGGTATGAACGTTGAGAAAGCCGTCGTTGTCCTATTTCAAAGACAAACGTTGAATGAATCATTAACTCGGGCAAGAAATGCCACGCACAATATAACATGCATTAGTTATTGCAAGTTGGCTGATGTTTCGTCCCGGGCCCGCTCACGGACTCGTCAGTGGGGCTACGTGAAGCGGGCCCTGCCCCAGACATCGCATGCAAATGTACGTAAATATATAAAACGACAAATAAATGGAAATATTAATTAATAATAATTAACCGACTAATTGCTCCCGAAATCATTTTACATAAATTATTACTCACTCACAGACAAGTCCGAGCGGCGTCCCGGGGTTCACAATCAGCCATCCGCACCTCCCACAGTCTTGGCCCAAACATTGTCACACGCTCGAGATCTGATCGCTTAGGATCTTCCCGATGAACTAATTTGAAATGCCCTCAGCGGGCTTATATATATTCTCAAGGAAATCTCCCATTGGGCCATGACCTCGGGAAATTCAATCAAACACGCAATTAGATACAGCGACTCAGAGTCCTGTATACTCCCCTCTCATATCAGTAGGTGTTCATCCTGTAACGGGAGGGCCCCCTTCCTAACCGACCCCAAGCAACCCCCCCAAGCACTTCAAGTTCTTTCGAACAGCGGCAAATCGCTGAATAATTGGGATGAACATCCTGACCGAACGTAAGTTCTATTGGTGTTCTTAAGGGTTTACGCCACCCTGAATGCCCGAAAATTGGAGGGTGTTTCAAGAATTAATTTTGGCAAAACTATTAAAAATACAACTTTTTAATATTTATAATATTAAAGTACATATATTTCACTCAAAAATAATTCTTGAAAGAAGAAAAAATATTAAAAAGTGCTGAAGGTATAGGGAGTCTCGCAAGCCACTTTTCTTAGCGCACGGCCGTGCGGTGTACATGCTGGACAGCACAATTTTTATCTGAAACCCAAGAACAAAAATTTTTTTTAAACTATATTAAATTACCTACAGCATGACGTAGCTGTTTAAAAAAAATTATTTTTCAGCAAATGGGAGCACTTTGAAAAAAAAACTTTTTTTTTGGGTACGAAATTTCTGTTTTAAAAATGCATAACTTTTTCAAAAAAAATTATCTCGAAAAAATCCTACGTCGTGCCATAGAGAATGTTATAGAGAAGCTGTGTACAAATTTTGAAGAGAATCGATCGAGTAGTATTTGAGAAATCATGTACACCGCTCAAAAAAATGTAGTTTTGAGAAAAACGCAAAAGAAGATAAAAGAGTACAGAATGACAGTTTTCGTTTCTGACAAGCAGGTGCAAAATAGGAAGAGGGGAGGGGATGGGATATTTTGGGAAGGGATATACACCTGGAGGAGATATTCTATGAAACTTCGGAAATCACAACAAAGCCCTCGGAACGATTCAAAGAGCTAAGGTTATTGGGAAGCGCCAGACTGTAAAATCCACAAATGATGGGATATTTTTAAACCCGACGTCTTAAAATGACCGTAAGAACATAGGCATCGAAATTATGTAAGAAAAAAAAAGATTTTTTTTAAATTTCAGGGTGGTGTAACCCCTTAAAGATCCGACTATGTTGCTTGTGCGAGAAAGGTAGTCATCTCAATGCATTATTTTGAAATTGTTACGAACTGACAACCGAGTCTACGTTATTTAAATATCATTTAAAATTATTATCACCAATCTTCGCGACTATTACGTTCTCATCCCTCACAAAGAAAGTATAATTCTATGCGTAGACGCCGATGTTATGCAACCTAATTTTCAATATAGTGGGGCGCTCCCCCACGAAAGGCAATATGATTTCAAATGGAGGCAACCGTATCCACTTCCTTGTAATCTTTTTATATGTATTCCATGCAACTGGGGTACGGCCTCCTCGGCATCTTATGCATGCTTTAAGAACTTAAAATCAGTTATTATGGATGGGCGGCTACCTTATAGCCTGAGGACGATAATGTACAAATTACGTATCTATGCGCATGCGCATAGGCACGCAACCCCACTCCATCGTATGTATACCATAAAGCACTCCAAATATCTTACGCACACAACCTCGGAAACGACACTCCCGCCACACAAAATATCGTATGCAACGTGGAACCAAAACAATTCCGGTCCTCGCACGCGCTCCCGGCACTCGTCCGCGCAGACGGTCATAGTGAAGATGTATGCGGTGAAGCAAGGTGGTGGTCTGCATGTGAGTCCGTAAGCGTCGACGGTATATTTTAATGAGTGAGGTGAATGAATGTCCGTGAGGGGGTGACATGAGACATGATGAGGTGGCCGCGTGCAGAGCATTTACGTAGACGCGAATGATTACTCGCGAAGGGCATTCACGCAGACATGAATGTCCTCCCGCCGTGGGGCACGTACACAAACATGAGTGATTCCGTACACAAAACCGGACAATAGTGTCGCATGGAGTGGGGAAACTGCATGTGTGTGCCAGTAGGCCGTAGTTTCGGGTGAGGGTGATTTTCATGCCTTTCGTATTCGCGCTAGTCGCGTCTATTACGCATGCAGATATACGCGTCTACATAACCATTTTAATTTCGTCCCTTTACCCAAGATAAAGGGGGCTCTCTATCCGACTCGAAGGACCAAAATATTTGGGAAATAGGGGCTTTATGATGGACTGTATACGGCGCAAGTGCAATTAATAAATACACTGAGAGAACATTGGTGTAGCAGCTACACTATCGGGAACATCAACTGCACTAACCAAGGGAAACGTGCCGCCCGTAGCCTTCGGGCAGACGCTTTCCCAATTTAGCGCAACAGTTGCCCTAAGCTTAGTGTAACCCGTGTCCGAACGGCCAGGTGCGCGAGAATCCCTTAATTCCATTACAGGTTTCGATACATAAAAATAATATAAAAACTACATGTATTTACATTCTTATCTACTCTGCGTTCTTTATTTACATATCCTGTACAGGAAAGGTAATTATAAACAAATAATGTAAACAAACAACCAGTTCTCGATGCGGCATTTATATCACGCAGATCGGGTAGCAGATGTCAAATCTCTTAGGGTAGCAGTTGCCCTAAATTTGGCACAGCATATATCGTAAAGTTATCAGACTGCTGTTGCACGATAGACCGTACATGTGCATAACCGGTCTTCTGTCAGTGTAGAGAGCACCGGTGGCCCTGGGGGAAGGGGGTATGAACGTTGAGAAAGCCGTCGTTGTCCTATTTCAAAAAGAAATGAACCATTAACTCGGGCAAGAAATGCCACGCACAATATAACATGCATTAGTTATTACGAGTTTGTTGATGTTTCGGCCCGGGCCCGCTCACGGACTCGTCAGTGGAGTTACGTGAAGCGGGCCCTGCCCCAGACATCGCAGGCAATTAATGGGTAACCGACTTCGCGAGTTGCAGGAAGGCGTTCGTCTTTGTGAAGAGTTGCATGAGTACTCTATATGTTCTATTACTTCAGAGGTCATTTGCATATTTCGTGTTGGGTTTAGCTGTTCCGCTGGTTGAACGATGGATGATTTTTTGATAGTCTGATGACAACCAGACTCGTTTTTAGATCCATTTAAATATTTTTTAAATACTACGGTATCATTTTTTATATACATTTTATAGATATTACAATTTAGACATTCGTTGTCTATACTTTATAAAATATGGACTGAATTCAGGATATCATTCAAAATTGATAATATTCTTAACAAAATGCAACAAGAAAATTAGAGATAAATCATTTCTATACTAAAAACTTGCATGTAAAAATCACAAAATGCTATAAAACTTTAAAATGCATCAGTTTTTCAAATAAATGTTCTATTAAAATTGGTAACCTGTATATATAAAATGATTTCTGAAAATTCCAAAACGTAATTAAAACTGATTTTAGTCATTTAAAAATTTAGTTTATAGTTAATATATTTTGAATATTGTTCGATGGAGGGATAGCGACTATTTCCTTGGTAAAAAACTCTTTTCGTGGACCTTGCGTAGAAAACTCGTAAGAATCGTCACATTTTGCCCGCTAGCGCCATGTTTGCACGTATGATGAACTTGGCGCGTTCCTGGCGATATTTATAAAAAGGAATCTTAAATCATATCATAACTTCTGTTTTACCGACAATAAAGAATGCGGTTATGTTAAATTGCTAGCATGCGCCATATGAATGCCACGCAAGTGCCATACGTGTAGCCATGATGCTGCCGGGAAAAACGTGACGATTTTGGTGTGGCCCATGAAAGTTTGCCACTCAAGACCCATGCGTGAGGCGTTTATACATTTCTACGAGGGAAGATAGAAAGGAATCGATAGTAATTCGAAGTACTGTTTTACCGAAATATTCACTTGTATATATAGGAGAAGTAAAAAGAATAAGAAGATATAAGAACTTCCGAACAATCCAGTGTTGTACTCATATGAGTATTAATAAATTTCAAGTCGGAATATGTATTTTTAATAATTTCAGAGTAAAACATATTAATAAAATGTTCCTTATTTTCATATGAATATATCATTACAATGCGCTGCTGTCCGTATGCTAACTAGTATTGGTAATACCAAATCCCCTTTCTTCCCATATCCCAATGCCAACATTTTTACTAATTCCGCTTCTCTGATTAGAACTTACGAACTGTTTCTTTAGGATATTAGTTGTTTTTTTTTGAAAATTTGGTGGAAAAGATTTGATAATGGCATCAGTTCCACCTGCTAAATATGTATATATGATATATTATTATAATGTTCACAAGAAGATGCGTATTACATTTTAACAATATTAGATTTTTTAAGTGAGGTTAGATTTAGGAAACATAACCTTCTCTTAGTAACATGACGTAAAAACTGCAATATTATTAATTTAGGTGAAATTTTTTGTAATATTAGGTCATGTAAGCAGAATATGTAAACAATAAAGTTAATATTAATAATGCTGTAAGATTAAACTTTTAAGCTAATACCGGTTCCGCGTCATCCTCTAAAATGAATGCAGGTTGGTAAATTCGGTTTGTTGGGCACTGCGTATATTAATTTTTTGTATTGACCTTGCTCTTTTGCTCTCGCTTTTATGTCCAGAGCTAATGAGAGCATTTCTATGAAAATTAAATTTTTTGCAGACGTCTCTTGGGTTTGTTAAACGAAAATAGTAATATTTTAGACTTCAAAATTTGAACATAAACTTGTATTTAAACAAATAATACTTAATAAAAATTTCTTTTTGTACGCCTTTTCGGTGTGCAAAAAACATTATGCACTTGATTATACTTTACGTACATAAAAGTCGTACGCCAAAAATATTTCGGTACACGTGCGTGTGTGTAATGTACTATTAAACTACTATTAAATAACGATAAGTATATTTTACTGGATCATATATTGAAACACAGTCATGCGTTACATCTGATGTTTGATAACTTATAATCTTTTTTACTGTATAAGCATCTTTATGATTTTTCCTTCAGAGTAACGTCGTTTCCGACTTTGATTCCAAAGTTGTTTCCCATCCCTGTAAAAAAAAATTAGTTCAAAGCTTTTAATTGTTTCATTAATTTTTTTCTAACTTTAAATAGTTTGTTATTGTTTCGCATTATTTATTTAATTTTTATACCTACTTAATTATAAACGCTCCCAAATAAATATAAAATAAGCATTCGCCCCGGCGGGAATCGAACGTGCGACCCTTCGCTCACAAAGCACGCGCGCTAGCCACTAAGCTACATGACATGTTACCAAAAAAATTAAAGAACTTGAATATGAAGATCGTAGAATTATTATTTTTTATGTATATTTACATCAACGAATTTAATTTTTATTTATAAACTATTTCGTGATAGAAATATGAAACAATTTATCCGCGCAAGGTTACATACGGAATGTTGTAATTTTATTATTTATTAAATCGCGTTAGACGTACTCTTCTTCATGCAATAATAGTAGTGCATTTTAGAAATGTGTAAAGTTCAAAATTTTTAATTTAAGACGAATACCTAACGTCTGGAGTCTCGCCTATTCCTTCAGTATCATCGTACTGTAAAGAATCAAGCGATTCCCTTACTGTAAATGTCAGTTGTTGAATAATTAAATAATTCGTTTCGCAAGTCGTCATTTCTGGAGTAAAATACGTCGCTTGTTTCATTTTTGTATAAAAATAATTATGCCATCTTCCCTCGGAAGCGCGATATCGCTCATTCGTCCATCTTTGGCTGGACGAATGATGATGGCTCTAAACCCTAGCCGAAAACGTTAAAAACTTATCTTCCTTTTTATTTATTATTACGGTGACCGTTTTGTAAACACGACTCTTTTCTTATTGAATTCCACGGTCGAGAAATTAATTATCTAATTACTTTTATCTTATTCTAAATATAATTGGACATGACAAGTAGTAGCATTATACCGAATAGGTTTTTCCTGATTCCAATCTTTCCTATGTGCATTAGTTAAGGTTAGTATACTTTTGTAATTGTTTAAATCAGACTAATGGATTATAGCTATATCAGCTTTTTTCTTAAATAATAACTCTAGCAAACCTTCAGTAATAGCAAATTTGTTATCCTTAACAATTCCATTTTTATTCTTAAATTCTATTGTCGAATCACCGATTCTTGTAGTACCACCTTCTATGCGAACACCATAAATTGTATTCACTTTTCTCATGAATATTTCTCGCCAGTAAAGTAAGAAACTTATTTGATAACCTTTCTTAAGTATGATATGTAGGTGTTTTAATATCACTGCTAAATGTCTGCTCTAAAGGGGTATTATATCCATCAAGCATATCATCATCATCATCAAAATCGTTAACATCATTAATTTCTATGCTATCTGTTACTTTATCCTGTACGTTTATATCATCAATGGCATTTTTGTTGATTGACATTGTTGTAACGTCTGCTATTTTTTCCAATGGACTTATCAGTGGTTTGAACGTTTCACTTATCGCAAGATCATGCGTTTCTTTCCCCATTTTTTATAATCGATGTTTTCGGCGAATAGATTCGCTAGCTTTGACAATTTGACGTAAAACGTTTTGCTGCTGTTTAAGAGGAGAAGACATGTTAATGCATGCAAGTCTCACTCTCCACTGACTTGTTACAACATTTTTTGTTTGTTCTTAAAATCATTTATGCGTATAAAACAATTAAAACCTTTTCGATACCTTCCCTCTTCTAATTCACTATCTTTATCGATTACAGTAAATCCATGCTTTTCTGTCCAACATTGTGTACATATATCTTTAAAAGTGTTATATGGCATATCTGTATTTACATGATCATTATACACGTGCTTAAGATTCATTTCATCCTGTCTAAAGAGAATCAAAAAGTTTACGTTATCTCGAATAAGATGCTTGGGAACACGAGCGTACGTTTGACTGAGATAAAAGCAATCGACGCAATTATGTCTACCCATACAAAAGAAGGATCTAATGTTATCTTGCTTCTCGCACGCAACATCATCAAATATAATAATAGAGTTTGGCCTGGCCTCGGCGGGTGGTACTACCTGTTCATTATCGTGAAAAGAAAAGTATCCTATACCCTCCACAGAGTCGAGTAAGTTTAGTAAAAATTGATATTTCGGTTGATTTAACGATTTCGAAGATACATATATATTTTCAAACTTGAATCCATTCTGATCGATGATTAGACTGAGTAGTGCATTTGTTTTTCCGCAATTAGACGGGCCACAGAAAAGTGCACGTATACTATTTGGCAGCAACTCCCCATGTCGTTTATGATTAGTTGCATTATTTTGTACAGACGATGTTAAATCATCGAAATTGATGATTGGAATTTTTGTTGGTTGTTTATGAAATCGCATTTTGATAATAACTGATCATAAAAGTATAAGTAGCGCCTTTATATGTAATGTCAATCATTAACTGTTTGTTACTTGAATGATGCACATCTTAAAATGAATACATATGTGGGTAAAAACAAGAAGCAAAAACGGATAAAGAGTGGGAAAGGATTGGTCAATTCTTTAATTAATAAATTACCGGTAGAACTTCATATACCCGGTTATCAGTACTGCGGACCTGGTACAAAATTAAAGCAACGATTAGCAAGAGGGGACTCAGGGATAAATCCGTTAGATAAGGCTTGTAAGGAACACGACATTGCTTATTCCAAAACTCGTGAAAATCCCACCGGTAGAAGCGAAGCCGATCGAATATTAGCGGAGCAGGCTTGGAAGCGAGTTTCAGCGAAAGACGCAAGCATTGCAGAAAAGGCGGCAGCTTGGGGTGTTGCAAACACAATGAAACTAAAAAGCAAATTAGGCATGGGACTGAAAAAGAAGAAAAAAGTGTCAAAAAAGAAAACAACAACATTGAACAATATTATTGCGGCTGCTAAAATGTCACCAAGTGATAATGTTCAAAGTGTTATATCGAGCGCTTTGAAAGGGGCACGTAAAGCCGTAAAAGAAGCAGGTGACAAACGATTCATTAAAAAAACTCGACAGCTATCGATACCTGCAAAGGTTGGAGGATTCTTACCTTTCCTAGCACCCATATTGGCTGGATTAAGTGCTGTAGGTGCATTAGCCGGTGGCGCGGCTGGTATAATCAAGGCTGTTAATGATGCAAAAGCTGCTCAAAAGCAGTTACATGAAAGTGAAAGGCATAATCGTGCTATGGAGACAATAGCTATAGGTAAAGGGTTGTATCTTAAACCTTATAAAAATGGTCTAGGTTTGAAATTAAAACCATATAAAACGGGTTTAGATGTTAAATGTAGAAAAAATCGAAAAAACTTGTAAAGCTACAGCATCGAGCACTCACCGATGCAGATATATTGAGATATTCGAAAGAAGCTGGAATTCCGAATTTTAGAGGTTTCTTTATGCGTAATAATTTACCAAAAAATCCCCAAGTTAATGAATGTGCAGTCATAAATTTAGACGATGTAAGCGGTCCGGGGACACATTGGGTAGCATATCGAAAACGTGGTTCTGAAGTCGTTTATTTTCACAGATTTGGAAACCTTAGCCCACCTGCTGAGTTGGGAAAATATCTCGCTGTAGGTAGCATTATGTATAACCGTGAAAAATTTCAAGACTGCCACTTTTGATTGTGGACATTTATGTCTCAAATTTTTATGCAGTCAGCTGTTTTGTTCAAATAAGTATCAGTTGTATAAATATATCGCATAAAATATTATGATAATCAGTGTAATTTGAACAATCAGTATGAATGATTCTTTTACGTTGACGCTCTCGGGACAGTCTTCAGTATTGGAAGCGCAATACTTTCCACCTATTGAACTTTTACCGCAGAAGAATTATGAATTGGGTTTGATAGAACTTTTAACGTTTAATTCAATCCCTAATGTTGACGTTAATAATAAATTTCATATTGGTAACCATGAATTATTGTGCCGATCGGTAGCTATGAAATTGAGGATATAGCAGAATATATTAGAAACAAGCTGTCGGAGTATAGTGATATTACGCTAGATATAAAACCGAATAATAATACACTACGTAGTGAAATCAGATCTAATCGAGACATTGATTTTACACCAATCGATTCGATTGGGCGAACATTGGGCTTCAATAGACGAATTTTGGAAGCAAACCAGTTGCACATTTCAGATTTGCCAGTAACAGTATATTAATAGCAGTAGAGCGCACACGATTCATGAATTTTTTCCTACTGTGGCGCCCGGATATAAGATTGTGGAAGTGCCGAATCACGTCATTTACCTACCTGTTGCCGTCAGATTAATAGATCATATTCAATTGCGTATTGTTGATTAGAACGGTGAATTGGTAAATTTTCGTGGTGAAACAATTACAATACGACTCCATCTTAAATCTACGTAACAATGAGTATTATTATGTACAATGGTCAGAACCTTAATAGTTACTATAATAATAACCCATCATGGAGAAAACATATTAGTCGTCGTCAAATTCGCAAGACGTTAACACGTCGGAACGCTCTATTTCTGAAAAGCTTGGGACTCAAGTTACATCATCATCACAATATCAAACAGTGAATAATAAAAATTGTTATTGCCGTTGTTGTATTTGCATACTTATCGCACGTTATCATAATAGCAATAATGGAGGATCCAATACTCAGCATTCAAAACCCAGTCGTTTTCGACGAATCTGTCGCTCATTACGAGCTGCATTCACATCAACCTTACAATACAAGTTCTTTTGGTAAAAATGATGAAATTCGCATTGCTGTGCAAAATCAAGATTGATGTATTTTACCATGTAAAAATTAGATACATGTTAGTGGAAGGTTGACGAAAACCGACGGAACTAAAGCAAATAATACTAATCTAACGTCTAACGCAATCTGTCATTTATTTGATGAGGCGCGGTATTAATTGAATGGTGTTGAAATTGATCGAAATAGAAATGTTGGTATTACTAGCCTGATGAAGGGGTATCCTTCTTACACACCAAATGATGAACCCGTTTTAATCAATGCAGGTTGGATATCTAGTACAAATCTAAAGATAACAAATGATAATGATTATTTTGATGTGATAATGCCTCTGAATATGATTTAAAATATCTTTACACTATAAAAGAGTCAATAACTGGTTGATGAATAATTATCACGGTTTACCATGGCAATCTGGCGACGTTCCCTTTGATGCTATAAACGAGACTTTGGAAGATATCGTTAAATGTGCCAACAAAATTTAAGTAAAAGGAGTCGATAAAAAATATTGGTTGGAGGATATATTAAACGCTGAAAATGTTATTGATCTCGACGTTTTGGACTGCCCATCTCTGAAAAAACTGAAGCAACAGCTGCAATATGAATTGTTGGAGAAGTGTGAAAATCATACGATTAATGGAACTTGCAATAAAGAAAATGTACAAATAATTAAAAATTGGGTATTGGGAAATCTACTTGCATCACTTCAACGTTCATTAAGGATTTATTACGAAGTGAAACGTCTCGCATTGATGGAAACAAAAAATATAGAATGTTTACCGATCGATTTCATCTGTATGTTTGCTGAACGACTAATTGAAGAAGCATGGACCTGCTTGCCACCTGCTATGCAAATGCATCCTGATATACGTGAATGTCGTCGATGTTATAAACATTTCGAATCAAGCTACGATACGATAGATGGTGAACCGCCTATGATTAAAGACTGCACCAGTTGTCAAATTAAAAGCGATGCATTAGTTGACGATATTGAAAATATAAATTTTACGTGATCGCTATTTTATATTCTTATGTATAACAATATTATAAGCAAAAAAAAAAAAATTAATGTAATGTATGAATATGAATGTGAAAAATAAAATTTATTAAAAACATCTTCTCTATTTTCTTCATCTTCCTTCCTGCATGATATTGTACCAAACAAGTAAATGGGTTATTATTTAAAATGGTTATATTTAACAATGGGTTCAAGAGTGAACCTTCTTAGGAACGCGTTGAGACTTGCATGGCGTCTTTTATGCACCTGTCGTAGCTGTCAGGCCCCGAGCGTTAGTAGGTCATCGTCACGTCTCGGGCGTCGGCCCTGGTCGTAAATCTTAAAAGCACGGTTAGAATGAGATCATGGGGGACGTAATCACTAATGGGTTTTACACGCGTCTCAACTCGTATACCATCTTTGAGAGACATAGGTCCCAACATATTATCTAATATGCTTGGAATTAACATGTGTTTTCCCAAGGATGGTCGAAGTTACATGTGTTTTCCCAGTGATTGGAATCTAGAATGAGCGCTTTCGAAGGGGAGATGTGGGAAAAATAGACCTGCCGGGGCCCGCACATCAGGGGGTCGACGTCAGGTCTTTTGAACGCGTTGAGACTTGCTTAGAGGCTTTTCTAAATTAATTTTAAAATGGTCTTAGCGGTTTTGTGTGAAGGGACTCAGCGGTTTCATCACTATTGGAGATCATTGAGTTACGCTAACTGCTTGTCAAGACGACCGTCATATTGATGGATAGATTTCCCCGATGAGAGAAAACTCTGAAAGGTGAATTCGAACTTACAACATGGCAACGGAGAGGTCAAAGCCCTTATTGTAGGTTTTTAAAATTTGTGTGAGATTTAAAAAGTAGGTCGTCGATATACGAGATTGGGCCAGACACCTTCAAGCTGGTATTTAGACTAATGGAAATGTACGCTTTCAATTCATAAAAAAAGATATATAACATCCGAATTAGGTTGGTAACGGTGCGCCATATTGAAAGAGAGATTTCCCAACAGGGCACATTTAAAAGATCGAAAGATATATGCATAACGCTACCGCATTAATCTTCGAAAACTCAATGGGACCGTCCACGAAGTCCTTACGTCGTCTTAATGAACTCATTAGTGACGGTCAGATTTCCCAATGAGAGAATCTTGAATTATAAGCCCGCATACTAAACAGCAAATCAAAAATGCGAATCAATCCGCGAATCGGTCCGCGAGTCAGTCCGCAACTCAGTCCACGAATTATTCCACGAATCAGTCTGCGAATTAGTTCACGAATCTACCACCTAGCATGCTGCGACAGCGCCGCGACTGTGGCGACGTCTGGTGGCGGCGGTGGGAACTCCGTGGGCACCGCTCTACATACACTACTATGACATTGACAAGTTCATGGAGATCATTTGTTATATTTTCATATTCAACCATCGGTAACATTAACAATACTATTCATGTGGCACAATCAATTTTTTACAATTACAGAGGAGATGGTATACAATGTTTAGAATTACTTCTAGGAAGCCGAATTTTAAAAAACCGATTCAATTATTTTTCATTATGGTTATCGATGTATATTACTACCTTATCGACCGCGGATCGATCACATGATACTGTATCGCCTACGACCTCCGGTCGTACCAATCTGTATTTTAGAAATGTGTAAAGTTTAAAATTTTTAAATCAATAACGGTATAATCGAAATAGATAATAGATACGCAAAATTTTAGGAAATAATAAAAATTTAGGAATTTAAATTTGAGAATTAGAAAAATTTATAATTTAAGAACTTTGCAAATTTATATTTAGCAAATTTCCAAAAACTATGATTCTTACGGATTTCAAGATATTTAAAATTTTGGATGTCAAATTTTAAAGGTTATCGAAAACCTATGCGCTTGAGTTTACAAAGATAAACCTTCATGCAGATTTTGAAAATGAGTACAATTTAAAATTTAAAAACATTGCGAATTTCGTTTAAGAAATTTTCAATTTCAAAAAGTAAAATTTAAGAACTTTGCAAATTTCATTTAACAAATTTTCAGTTTTGAAAATTTAAAATTTTAGACCTTTAAAAATTCAAATGCTGCAAATGTGAAAAATTGTTAAATACCACGGAGATTATCAAAAGGGCGTAACGCGACGTTCATATTTAAAAAAAAAAGGAGAGACGGAGCCAACAATTTGTATTTGTAAACGGTTGTAAACTGAATAAAACGAATGAGTCAAAATACCGGCACCGGCGCGAAAATGACGACTGCCTCGCACGTGCGCCAGACGACCGTCACGACCAACCTCATCTGCCTTGGTGATATGCCCGATGATTGACGACGGGACGCTTCGGGCGCGGTCGGAGAACACACTATGCGGAATACGGACGAATCAAGCAGAAGTGAGAGAGCATATGTTCCGACCGGGAGATGGCGCGAATGGCGCGGTATTCAAATGTTACGGGCAGGCTGTCAGTATGAAATGAACGAATGACATATAAAAAACTGACAGTTTCGACCATCATTCCACGTAATGACTGAGCGGGTTGGGTGCACCCCGAGTGGGTCGAAGCCTATCTTCCGGACCTCCATATATCTTCAGCCACGAGGTCACAAAGTCCAGTCCGGAGTCCAAGCAGTTTTTTGGCTATATACCTGTGGTATTCTCCGTAAACTTTGACTAACCCGGTCGAAGTCACAAGGTGAGCGTAACAAACTCCCTGAATTTTCAATAGGCATCTGGGAACAGAATTTAGCCGTCTGTTTCTCCTTTCGAGGTTCGCAAAGGTGCAGGAAGCAGGGACGGCTACAGCAGGGTACCCGAGGGAGTCGCTCACCGGTCCGATCTTCACTTCGACCAGCGGATCCTACGACTGTCATCGTGACAAAAAAAAACCATAAGCCGACGGAGAACCAAACTGCAACCAATAGGACAAAATTTTCAAAACAAAATCGTCGGATTAAAACTGTCTCTAGACGCCATTCGAACCGAAAGAGAAAATAGAAATAATTATGCCAGTCTCCAAAATAATAAAATGATCGGAGTAAAATGCCTTTGAACGGGTGAGGGGAAAAATCGAAACAAATCGTACACACGCGAAAATCATTCACACACATCACAATGCGGGGATTTTGCGATGCACAATTTGTACTTCCAGACGTTGGGTATGTGCCACCCAATCTCGAAAATCAATTTTGAAATTCGCGGAACGACGTTATTCGAAACGGAACGGACGATGTGTAATTGTAAAAAATTGATTGTGCCACATGAATAGTATTGTTAATGTTACCGATGGTTGAATATGCAAATATAACAAATGATCTCCATGCAATTGTCAACGTCATGTCCAATTATATTTAGAATAAGATAAAAGTGTTCTCCTAAATAAATGATAAATGATTATAAATAATAAAAAATAAGTTTGAATAGTTTCAAGGGGGGTTACACGCATATTATTTTAAATTAGTGAAATTTAAAATTCAAAAATTTTGAAAGTTAAAGTATTTCAGTTTTATAAAAATTGAATTTAAGTTCATTAAAAATGTATAATTTCAAAGTTCTAACATTTTAAATTTTACAAATGTCTAAAATCCATTTGCAGGTCGGAATTAATGTACTTGAGAACATTCCCCTTTCGATAAACTCAAAAAAATTTTCTCTTCATGGATTCAAGATACATAAAAAGTTTGAATATTTGAGTATTAAAATTTGTAAATTTCTTCAATTTTAAATGTTGTTGACCAAGAACATTTATAATTAAAGAACTTGAAAAATTGAAATATTTATTTCAATTTTTTTTAGATTTAATATTTGAAAACGTTGAAAAATAAATTTCGCAATATTTAAAAATTTTGGAACTTTACAAATTTTAATAATCAAATTTTGAAAATTCTAAATGTCTTGAAAACTGTGATCTTTTATCTATTTTGATTATACCGTCATTCATTTAAAAATTTTAAACTTTACAAATTTCTAAAATGCACTACTAGTATTGCATGAAGAAGAGGACGTCTAACACGATTTAATAAAAAATAAAATTACAACATTTCGTATGTAACCTAGCGCGGATAAATTGTTTCATATTTCTATCACGAAAAAGTTTATAAATAAAAATTAAAATCGTTGATGTAAATATACATAAAAAATAATAATTTTACGATCTTAATGTACAAGTTCTGAAATTTTTGTTGATAACATGTCATGTAGCTTAGTGGCTAGGGCGCGTGCTTTGTGATCGAAGGGTCGCAGGTTCGAATCCCGCCGGGGCGACTGCTTATTTTATATTTATTTGCGAGCGTTTATAATTAAGTATGTATAAAAATTAAATAAATAATGCGAAACAATAACAAACTATTTAAAGTTAGAAGAAAAATTAATGAAATAACTAAAAGCTTCGAAGTCATTTTTTTTACAGGCATGGGTAACAGCTTTGTAATCAACATCGGAAATGACGCGTCGTCGGAAAGGACGTCAGATGCGGTGTTCAAATCGATCCCAAAATCCGGCTTCGTTTGAGTCTGATATGACGTCGATTTTTTCAATAGGGATTATTTCGGCGAAATCAATTCAATTGAGTTCCAGGATCATATTTTAAAATTGAATAATGTTATTTCGAAGATATCAATTATGATTATGAGCTTCATTCAGTAAATATTAATAGCGACCCACTCCACCAAGTAATTTATCCCACTCAATATGAAGCTGACAACTAATTATAAAGATACTAATTCAGTTCTCCCATTAACCCATTAAAATTTCGATTTTTCGAATTTTTGAAAAATCAAGCACTGTAGGGGAGACTCCGGTTAATTGGCGGTTGGGGCACATTGGCGGTTTGCGCTTTTCTCGAATTCTGCACATTAGAAAATTCTATGCATCATATAGTATATTCATTGTGCCCAGCTTCATCGCGTTTCTATAGTAACTCCTTGTTTATCGAAATAAATTTGGTTATAGTTCGGATTGATTGATTTGGCATACGAATGTAACTATTTATTTTCAATTAGATAATCGTTTTTCACCGTGTTGCGACCGATATAAAAGTAAGTATTTATGCATGTAGCTTCATCTACTTTCACTGCACAAAATCACTGTGAGAGGTATTGTAATATTTGTATATATCATTACGAAAATTACGTTTTAACTTATAAACTCGGGATGGGCTAGGTTGGCGGGTTTTGCGTGGGGCACATTGGCGGTGTCAGTATTGCATGTAAAATATATTCTTATTGCAGAAAATCGTTTGAAACTAATACAGCAGGCAAAGAGGCGACAGAAAAAATACTAAATTATAAAGAAACATTTAAGAAAATAGTTATATATTAATTTGATACAAAAATTGTTCAAAAATATTGTTTAATGGAGGAAAGTAATGACAAATAATAATATATAATATACTATATAGTTTTTAAGAAAAAAAATGTTTAAGTTTTAAAAGAATTTTCTAGGCGTCATTTTGAAAACTGCCATCTTGAATTATGAATTCTGATATGGTATATTTTAATCCATTAACGCTTGTTGTTGGAGTTCCGTTACGGACGGTAAGTAGAGCAGTCGCATGCCTCTTCGCTCCGTACTAAAATTCGAATATAATTGCTTAATTCCACTTTTTGGGAGCTAAAATTCTAGTGACGTACTACCGGACCGACTCGGATTGTGTTCGAAGAGAGCTGTTAAACATCCGAGTCATCGAGCCGGCTTTTTTTTTGGATTATCTGCATCTCCGTGTCAATTTCTGTTGTGGCAGTTGTTACGCTTTAATCACCGGCTCTCCGAACGACGTCACGCGTCAACAAATGAAGCGGGAACCAATCTCCGTCCCGACACCGACGACAACTTGAATCGAAAATTCTTAAAGACTGGTTACTCCTCTTCATCGGGAATCGGTGCATCAACTACTGCTTGCTGAAATTAGTGGATGCCTGACAGCTGTCAATTGCCCTCAAGAGACTAATGCTCCATTTTTTTGGCATCAACCTTCCCATTTTCTGGTAGCTGTCAAGTGCAGTTCGTGGTATTTTCTGGCATTCGTTATCTCGGAGCGGAACCTCGCCAGCATATCGGTGAGTTCGTTCTGTGCATGTGTGAGTCCCACTACACGCTCAACGCGCTGTAGTACGTGTTTTCGTCGCCGCGCACCACGCAGGCGTCGCACGCTGCCTCTCTCTAATCGTTCAAGACTCGACTTCAGTGCCGACTTTGATTTCGACTTTCGTGCACTTGTTAGGCACCAGACGGCAGCATCTCCCGGGCACACGTCGCTCCGGCATATGTCGGACAAGAAGAAATCCACTATCCAGCCATAGCCGCTCAACGCACCCAGCAGCTCTAGCATTGACGGAAAGACGGAGCACGCCTCACCGCTTCTGCGACCACCGATTTTACCGGGCCGCCCCACCACCGCATCTAAGTGGCTGATATATCGTTCTAGCAGTGGTAGCTCGCTCGAAGACTTTGGTTTCGTGAAGCGTAAGCGCGATCGTCCGGCTGTCGCGGACGACTCGTATATTTCTCCAGCGCCTAGACGCCGCAAAGTTTCGCTTCCATCCATAGAGTTCCCATCTGCCTCGACGGCTACAATGGAGGCCACTCCAATTACGCAAGCCAGCCTGGATGTCTTGCAAAAATCTCTCCTAGATGCCATCATCAAATCGACACAAAACGTCACCAGCTCGTTGCAACCCGGGATTGACGAATGCTCTAGGGAGATTACGGCTGTTAAGAGCGCAATCGACGACATTAAGAACGATTTCTCTACCCGTATCGTAGCGCTCGAAAAAAAAATTGAATCTCAGAACCACCTGATAAAGAGGATGGCGACCAAGCTAGAGGCACAAGAAAGGCTACTGAAAAGGCGAAACCTAATAATATCTGGTTTTCAACCTGGCCCGGCCCCGCTAAAAAGAGAGGTCCAGTCGTTTCTATCTACACACTTTTCTTTGGCAGGTGAGATAGCCTCGGCGAGAATAATTCGTGCCGACCCGGTGGCCGTCCTCGTTGAAGTAGCTTCCTAAGAGGATAAATATAAGATATTGTCGTCAAAGAAATCGGCCCTTAAAAACACAAGGTTTTTCATCAACCCCGACTATACCGATAAGGAACGCTTTATGGCGTATAAAGCCAGAGAGGCAAGTCGGGCCGCCGCTGCCAAAGGCCAGTCGTTTAAGAAGAAAGGCAATTCTATCGCCATTAACAACACCTGGTTCAAATGGTCCGAAGCTGACCAGGATTACTCGACTCCTTAATGGACCTCTTATTCGAGAGCGGCACAACAGGGTTCATCACGATCCTCTCCAGCAATGCCCATTGGCTCTGAGAACTCGACAATGCGCCAAAATTTTTGAATCTCCCCCGTCAACATTCACGAAGAGCTGCTCGGAAGTCTGCCAACATTTTGTCAACGTCTGCACCACGCGCTAATGTTACTTGTAAATCGTCTCTAAATGTATTAAATATTGTATTTTGGAACGCTCGCGGATTAATAAATGTAAAAAATAACGATTTTTTCAGCCCGTATAAAATAATTAACTTTTTGGAAACTTGGTCAGATCGTGAAATAGACTCGGAGGCGATAGCCGCTGGTCATTCAAGAATCTTCATCCCCGCTGTCCGCTCCAGTCACTTCGGTCGCTGTAGTGGAGGCCTTCTGTCGTTAGTCAACCCAGAATTTACTTACACGACTCTGGCGGCTTCTCCGCACTGGCTCTTTTTCCACGCTAACACCCTACCGATTAAATTAGTAGTCGGCTCTTTTTATTTTCCGCCGAATTCGGATTTAGTATCTCAACTCTCGGCGCTACAAATAGAAATGGATTCCTTGAATGACCAGTTTCCAGAAGCGATTTTTGTTCTTGGAGGCGACTTTAACTGTCGAGTAGGAACTTCAGACCCATACTCCGACTTCCCACAGATATTTGAAAGCTCGTCAATCCGCATGCGGAGGCAGACACACGATGAACTATGCAACACCCGTGGAGTCCTTCTGTCCGAATTTATGCAGACAAACAATTTCGTCTTATTAAATGGGCGCTGTACCAGCGACGTTCCGGCGCACTTTACTTTTCTCGGACATAAGGGCTTCAGTGTTGTCGACCTTGTATGGGTTTCGGCCCTACATTTGCCCTTCATAGACGACCTGAAGACAAGCGACGACCTACACGGTTCAGACCACTTACCGGTCTCCCTGTCACTACTGCTGATGTCGGAAAGTGCTAGAATAGAAACGCCTGCTGCCATGCCATTAGGGCGGGCAGCAGTGCGATTTTCGGGGTCGTTAGACGGGGTGAGTAACTTTCGCGATATTTTAAGACTGCCGTTGTCAGCTACTACCGCAGAGAACTCGGAGTCTCTCAATGCTCAATATGAGCTTCTCGTCAAATACCTGCGCGCAGCGGCGCTAAATGCAGGTGTATGCATTAAATTTACTGTCAAAAGTACACGCTCTAGAATGGCATCTTCGAAGGCCTGGTTCGATAGGGATTGTACAAGCGCAAAACGAGCTTTCCACCATGCCCTGAAGCGTATGAGGAGAGACGCTTATTCTCCAAATTCGACTCGCGCCTTTAAGTCCGCGAAAAAAACGTATCTAGACATAATAAAAAATAAGAAGCTCCTCTATGCAAAAGAGGTAGCGGATAAGTTCGCGGGCGTCCGGAATGCGGCTGTTTTCTGGAACACATGTCGCCAATATCGGAAAAAACCCCGTACGGGTGCGCAGGTGTCCGGGGACGCCTGGGGGGCGTATTTCACAGAGATTTTTCCCCCTGAAGAGTACCCCTCAGAGACGTTTTACGGCACTTTTGATCCAGCTTTGGACTCGCCGATCACTTTAACAGAACTCAAAGACAGCATAAGGAGGCTGAAGGTGGGAAGGGCAGTAGGCCCAGATGAGTTACCTGCCGAACTTTTTAAGTTTTTGGAAGATACGTGGCTCTCTCACCTCCTGCTACTTTTTAATAACGTCCTTCTTCTGGAGATCTTTCCCAAAGGCTGGGCTCGGGCTTCGTTAATTGCTCTCTTTAAAAAAGGCGCGCGAGACGACCCGGCCAACTACAGACTGATCGCAATCACTAACGCCATAGCAAAGATCTTCTCGCAGGTTATGTGCGGGCGTCTGACTGAGTGGGCGCTGCTAAGGGACCTACTACCTGAGGAACAGGCCGGTTTTCGTAGTGGGAGAAGCACGGAAGACAACATCTTCTAGCTTCTCGCCACCATTCAGATTGTTTTCAGACGACAACAAGCGAAGTTATACGGATTATTCGTGGACTTTAAACGAGCCTTTGACTCTGTT
Organism: Trichopria drosophilae; assembly: GCA_030407085.1. Classification (NCBI taxonomy): domain Eukaryota; kingdom Metazoa; phylum Arthropoda; class Insecta; order Hymenoptera; family Diapriidae; genus Trichopria; species Trichopria drosophilae. Next base: position 48,956,768 of record CM059585.1, read on the forward strand.
CCTCACTCGCTTCTCTGGCGGAAGCTGCTCGGTCTCGGCGTTAGCGCAAAGCTTGTGAGAATTCTCTCCGCCCTATATCGCTCAGCTTCGGTGTGCCCCAATATCGATAACTGCAACGTACAGGATTTCGACGTCTCGAAGGGGGTCCTCCAGGGCGAAATCCTCAGCCCTCTTCTCTTTTTGTTGTATATAGCCGATATCGTGGAATTCTTCCGGAGTGGGGGGTCGCGCGGGGTGGATGTTTCGCACACACAGGATTTGCTGATGTTACTGTATGCCGACGACCTGACTATTTTTGCTTACTCGCCAGCAGATCTGCGCAGGAAACTAATTTTGTTATCGAATTACTGCCAAAAAAATCAACTAACAGTTAACATTGACAAAACGAAAATCATCTGTTTCAGAAAAGCTGGCAGACTAAATGCATATTCGAGGTCTTTTCTGTTCAGAAATAGCCCGGTCGAGGTTGTAGGTTCGTACCGCTACCTGGGTGTGCTGTTCTCCTCCTCTGCGCGCGGCCTATCGCCCACGGAAGATGCAATAAAGAGGACTAAAACGGCGGCAGGCGCTGTTCTGTCGTTGGTACATGCGGCAAGGATCGAGGCCTGGGATGCCTTTTGGAAATTATATGGCGCGATGATTGTTTCCGTTTTGCTCTATGCGGCACCATTTTGGGCCCTGCGATACTTGGATAAGCTGGAATCCCTGCAGATAGTGTTATTTAAGAGTCTCTTAAGTCTACCAAGAAACACTCCGGCTTACCTTGTCCGTTTAGAACTTGGTATTCCGCACATAGCGGTGGAAATTCTGTCAAGAACTATTAAATGGGTATCAAAAACTCTTAAACTGCAGGATTACAGATTGCCCAAGATACTATTGTTGCGCCTCAAAGAACTGGCGGACGCTGACGCGTCGCAGAGTACATTCAACTGGGCCCTCCAAGTAAAAGCTCTGCTGTTCAAGGCCGGAGCGTCCGAGTTGTGGAGTAATTTCGACGCGGACATTTGGGATCAGCGAGGGCGCTCGCTAGTCGTTAAATTCGCCGAGTCCTCGAGAAGGTGCGACCTCAGGTCCTATTTTAATTCTGACAATGTCCAGTTGCCTATTTATCGCCTCCCCGAGGACTCGGCGTACACCCTGTATCCTTCCCGTTTGCCCCTGCGCTGTCTTAAGGTAATAGCCCAATTAAGGCTAGCGACCGTCTTTTCACGCTCAATCGTCATTGCCGGCCAGCGATACACTTATAATCCGTTAGCCCCTTGTCCTCTCTGCAATATGACTGCAAACGAGTCGTTGCTGCACATTTTGACAGAGTGCCCCCTACTCGCTTCCACCAGAGTGGACTTTTCCGAATCGCTAAAACACCGACCACTTCACTCCTCAGGACTCCTATGCACCTTAATCTGCAGCAACGACGCGTTCTCAGCAAAGCTCCTTTATAATTTTGTGAAAATCAGCTTCAAAAGGAGAGCCTTTCTGCTCGGCGATTAATTTTAAGTGAAATTTGTTATTATATTGTATTGCGAACGCTTCGCGGCTGGATGTACCCTTGCGCCTAACATTAGATTTAAGTCTCACAACTACCGTTTAAATTTTAACTGTTTTATTCGATGTAAGCAACTGTAATGGAAAGTTTCGGAACTCATTCTCGATGGGTTATTATTCCCCAAATATGAGAAATAAATTATTACATACATACAATCCATTAACGTGAAATGTGCACATTTGCTTATGCCCACTTTCAACGCTGTATTGAAAAATCAAATGGGTCAGAAATGATCATGCAAACCATTTTCTGATAGATTTTTTGATAAACTTTCAGAATCTGGGGTGAAAATTAAAAAAAAAAAAAACATTTTCAGCCTCATTTTTGCAATTTTAGGGAAAAAACGTGAAATTTTTCAGATTTTTTTTTTGAAATCCAAAATTTTTACAGGGGATCCGTTGAGCTAGACGTCTAAAACCTTCAGAAATCGTGCACAAACTATTTTTCTTTGAGAACCGTACCCCTACGAACATCAAAAATCAACTTGGAAAATCCAAAATGGCGGCCAAAATAAAAAAAAAATAATGAATTAATGATTAATTTTTTTCTCGAAAAGGAATCGCTTTATAAAAAAAAGTTATTTTACAAAAAGTGTTCAGAATCATCCAAAGAATACGTGTGAATTTTTCCAGGATGGGTTGGGAAATTTTTAAATTTTTCCGGAAAATGGCCAGAACCAAAAAATCGACAGTGGCCCGAAACATCTTGGAAAAATTCACACGTATTCCTCAGATGATTCTAAGCATTTTTTGTTGTATGAAACTTTTTCATCAAGCCAATCAGTTTCGAATAAAAAAAAATTTATTGTTCAAAAAACTAAAAATGTGGGCTATAAGAAGATTCCTATCTTATCAGTCTTTTTAGACAAATATAATTTTGCATACTGGCGAAGGCCACATGAAAAGTAACATACGCTGCCTAATACATAAAAGTGGTGAACTATAACTCTGCTTCTACCAGAAACCAACGAGTGCGAACCCAAGAGCTCGACACTTCTCCTGTAGTTTATGACTCCCAACCGCCCCGTAGTTTGTCCTTACTCCTGCACCAACTCATATTTCGGGTATAGTGAATTTTCTCACTTCTTCTTTCTTTTACACGGGATTCCCGAACAGTTTTTGCACACGTGTAAATTGCATTTTTTACATAATCGTCTTGTTCTCGTTGTACAATTTTCGATTTGACAAGAATGTTGAGTATGTCCTTGTTACGCATGGATACGCATTATTATTTACATATTTTTTACGCAAAAATGATTGGCTTCATGAAAAAGTTTCATAAACAAAAAATGCTTAGAATCATCTGAAGAATACGTGTGAATTTTTCCAAGATGTTTCGGGCCACTGTCGATTTTTTGGTTCTGGCCATTTTCCGGAAAAATTTAAAAATTTCCCTTAACGGCCATAATGTTGACTTTATTGTTTGAACGGTGTACAGAATCGGGCTACTAGGACCAAACGCAACTAGCTTGTCAATTTGATGTATTCCGGTATAAAACCCACAGAGCAAAAACCCATCGTACCCACGGCGTAAATAGTAGTTTTCGATACAAAATACTTTTAGTATTTCTACCGAATATATAGGTTCGACTGTAACTTTTATTTGTTTGTGTTATTTATCAATTCTCGGCTGACCTGCGGTCTGGATCGAAGTTATGAAAATGCTCATTTTCAATTTTTAGATATTTAAGAAACACAATATTATTATACATGTATCGAAACTAGTAGCGAAGTTGCAGGCACCCGGGTCGTAGGTATCTAGTTTCCCTTTGAGTTAGGCAATCTATCATTATTTTTTAATTTTATTTCTCCATCGGTGTTTATATACAAGCTCTCTAACCACTTTTTATCCTCTGTAGGAAAGTGTAAGAAATATCAAGTATGCAAGGCATTACAATAATTATTATCACCGATGAAAAGTGTTGAATTTGAAAACGACATTGAAAAAAGAATATAAATAAATAATTATATTATAACGCGGTTCCCGTTGCGCACGCAATGATGCGTTGCAACGAATCACTACGGCCGGCGCCGACTGGCTCTAAACGGTTCTATTAAGTTTCAATAGGCTAACGCGGGGACTTAGCAAATGCCACACTGCTGCAAACGGCGGGATGACAAGAGAGAGAGGGAGAACCTCCGAGAAGTTTTACGAGCCTTCTTGAAAGAGTGGATGTATCTGGGGGGAGGGAGGCCTTCCGCATACACACCCTGAATTCGGAAGTCGGTTCGACGCTTTGTCAAGATGGAACTAGAATTTGCGAGATGTGGGGAAAATCGCATGCCAGTGGAGGACGACCTTCTCAAGGTCAAAAGAAAGCCGAATCGAAACCTTCCTGGTCCGAATTGAAGAGTGTCGGGCTCAAGCCAACGTTTCCGATGAAGAAATGCTCAGCGCATTACCGGAGCTATAAACAGATTTATCCAAGTGATCGCATCGCATGTCCAAGGAAACATGGAGGACGCATGACGACTTTCGTCGATCCGCACGTATACGCTGATCCTAGGATACGTCAACCCACCCTTTTGTGTAGGCAATGTAGAGAAGAACCTGAAGGTGATTCTGAGGCCATAATTGGATACAGAATGCCTCCTAGGCGATTTCTTACAAACCTCCGATGCCGTTCTATATCTTCAGAAAAAAAACGTCCTGTAAGTGGAAGGAGCGGAAGAAGAAGTCCTGATGGAGATTGCTAGTCTCGCCAAAGGGGAAGCACACGCCTCAACGACAGGAGGCACCACAAGAATAACGGAAGAGGAATGAAACTCGTTGGATAAACTGTTGAAAAGAGTTCCTCAGGCAGTCTCTGTAATTCGGGGATTTACCGATCTGGATGAGCACGATATTGCTCTGATCGCTGAAAATCCGATTAAGAAGCGATATTATCATGTATCGCGCCGTATCGAGGAGGAATTGCAAGCGCAAGTCGATAATATGATTGCACAGGGTACCCTCGACTAATGGATGGTCAAGTCTCGTAGTAATGGTGAAAAAGAGCAACGGGACTTACGTTTTTGCGTCGACTACCATAAGCTGAACGCGGTGACCGCGCCAATTGCATATCCGATCCTTTATAAGGATGTGATTCTGCGGAAGCTACAACGAGCTCATTACAACACCACGTTGGACCTCAGCAAAGCGTAGCATAAAATTAGGATGAAAAACAAGGCGCCCCCTCTGACGGCGTTCACTGTGCAAGGGCCTATTTCCATTTAAACGGATGCCTTTCGATCTCACCGGAGCATAAGCGACCTTTCAGTCACTTCTGGATTCGCCAATCGGGCCTTATGCGTTCGCTTATCTCGTTGATATTATCATTATCATCGCTACCTTCGAGGGCCACCTGAAGTGGCTGGAATTTATCCCGAAAAAGATTCAAGGTGCCGGTCTGATGGTGAGTCGAGGGAATGCCATTTTTGAAAGGGGGAGGTGAAATATTCGGTGTCTTGGTGAATCACCAGGAATTAAGGCCGGATCCTGACAAGATTGCTCCTATCGTGGATTATATTCCGAATCTATAACAATTGCGAAGATTCATGGGAATGGCTTCCTGGTGCAGGAAATTCCTGTGTGACTTCGCTACCGTTGCGGAACCCCTGACGCACTTGACGAAGAACAATGTACGCTACCTGTGGATGGGCGAGTGTCAGACATCATTCAACCAGATCAAGGGAATGATCGCTACGGCACCAGTCCTGCAACGGCCCGACTTCAACTGTGAATTTAAGATCCAAACAGACGCCAGCGATAGTGGGCTCAGAGCCGACCTCACGCAGGAAGCAGGTGGGTGCGAGCGAGTTCTTGCTTTCGCGAGCAGCACGATGTCGCGTGCAGAACGTAATTACGCCGTCACCGAGCGGAAATGTCTCGCGTTCCTGTGGGCGATTTAAAAATTCCGTTCGTATGTGGAGGGGTACCACTACAAGGTACTCACGGACCACAATAGCCTGCTGCAGCGGTATCATCTCTAAAATCCTGCTGGGAGATTGGTGAGATGGTCGCACCAGTTGCAAAGTTATGACTTCGAAGTGAAGCACAGAAAAGGAGAGTTGAATTACGTTCCGGATGCCCTGTCCGTACGTACGAGGACGATGTCACTGAAATTACTACCGTGTAGTTAATGGATACAGATGGCTCCAGATGGATCACCTTGATCCGAAAAAGACGTACGATCGTCTAGCACGTACGAGCTGGTGGTCATCTGTGCATAAAGATGATGCACTTTTCGTGCAGAATTGTCCGATCTGTCAGCAGTGTGAAATCTCGCAGTCAGCTCCGGTGGGACCCCTGGGTCGTCGGAATGTGGAACGTCCACGGCACTACGTCGCAGGCGACGTGATGGGTCTACTTCCACGTAGTAAACACGGATACGAGTACGTAGTCATATTCGAGGATCTCTTTACCCGATGTCAAGAAGTCCTTCCCCTCAGGAAGGCGACCGGCCATACGATCACATCGGCCCTGGATGAAAAAGTGATCTTAAGATTTGAATCACCAAAGACTTTTTATCCGATAATGGTCCGGAATTCAAGAACGCCATACTTCGCTTCCTATCAGATCGCGGAATACGGAGAGACTTTGCTAACTCCGAAATATCATCCTCAGCCTAACCGTGTGGAACGGGTGAACCGCATCTTGAGGGGTATGATTAGGGCATATATTGAGAATCATCATCGGACCTAGGATCAGCACTTAATGGAGATCACTTTCGTCTACAATACGGCGACGCAAGAATCGACCAGTTTCAGCCTTGCTATGCTGAACTGTGGATGTCACCCTTCAGCGCCAAACTCCTTACGTCGAAAAGCAGACAAGGTCACTTTAGAAGAGGAAAGCCGAGAAACATTGAGTGCGCGGGAAAAACGCATGTCGCACCTGCGTGCCTTACATTAGAAAGCGCTATATAATTCTCGAGAAGCACAGCTTAGCCAAGGTCGCTATTACGACGAGCGCTATAGCGACGTCAAATTCGAAGTCGGCTAACTAGTTTGGAAGCGGAATCGCCTTCTTTCACCGGCTGTGCAGGAAATTGCGGCCAAGTTAGCACAGACATTCATCGGGCCCTATATCGTCGCTGCAAGGTAGGCGACACAAGTTACGAGTTCCACGACTCGCAGAGTCAGGGCGATGGAGTCAGTCACATCTCTGATCTAAAGCCTTTTGTGGCAACGCCGGTAGAAAAACTTCCTCCAGAACACAAAAGACCTTGAGCTACGACCCTGGAGAGGGCTCCGACGCGCGGCTCGGGCCGCCCGCGGAATATTGCCATCGCGATATCCCGGTCAGCTCCCTTTGATTTGCCCTTCCGAGAGGCAGAAGACCTCGAGGGCGACCGCGAAGGTCCGGAGCGTCAATCTTGCCTTCGGCGAACGTATCGTCACGGAAACCCCGACCGAAACGATAAATTTGCTCACTTTTCATTGAATAATCCCGAGAGCTCACCCGTCATACTCCGTCGTGGGCGGTCATCCATTCTATTTCTTCCTCCTATATCCCCAGCTTGGGCGGGCCAAGTCCGTTAGTTTTTCTATTTTTTGTGCTTCCACTCCGTCCATCGCTAGAAGTAGGGTACTCATGAGTGTATTTCACAGGTTGATGCCGGAGCGCCATAAATGAGCAAAAAGGGCCAGAATGCGCCGCAGTTATCCGCCATGACTACCAGAAGAGCCAATAGCCCTGAGGGCGACGAAGAAGGACCCGCCTACAGGAACGACGCCCTGTAGCGCGTCGATACTGTGAAATCCTACTCCCCTGAGGGAGATAAAGCTTGAGTGTCCCCAGAGGAGGGCACGCGGGCCCCTTCTATTGATCGGTAGAAGTGTGGAGCCTGCTCCTCTCTCGGGAAGCTTGTCGTTCCTAGGACAGTTTGAAATAACTTCAGGGACTCCGCTGAAAGGTGCTGCGCCACCCACCACACCGGACGGTAGGCTACGGGCCCGTGGTCAGCCCCACGGGACTGAGACAAGTCGGTTCGGCTGCGCACCGTTGAGTTATCCCGCGCAAGCGGGGACAGTTGATCCGGGCGGCAGAAGACCCTGGGTAGGGGGTCTGACGCCGCACATCTAAGCATGGGCCCCTGACACGGAAATCTCCATGAGAGCGTATAGCGCATAGTGACGTGAGTGGCGTCCCGCTGTCATGGCGGGTGCACGGTTCAGTATACAGGGGAGGGCTACGGGAACTGTGGACCCCGCATTCTACCGAGCTGCGCGACCAATCCCGTGCAGGCAAGTACTCAATTGGAAGGAGGGCTGGTATTTGAATTATGGCCAGTACTCGCAATGTCACACCAGGTCACATTAAATTATATTCGAGGGAGCTGTTCCAAGCGGGCAACCCTTCGGGGGATCCTTTCAGCCATTGTTGGAGCGGGTAGTGGTTTCAAAAGCCTGGAAGCTGGGCAAGGAGCATTCTATTAGGACTAGAAGGACTCTCCCCGGGTCTGAAGAGTCTCGCTTGCTCCGATGTGTGAGTTGCAATGCAACTCGGGTGCAACCCTGCAGAGTATCGTATGGATTAGAAAGGTCCCTTCCTCACCGAGGAGCTCGAGAAGTCTTGTCGCTTTGAGATAGATTGGTAGAGATTACCGGAAGAAGGGGTCTCGCGTTGGTCGGAGCGTATCACGGCTCCACGCCATGGGGCCCGAGCCTTAGAGCCTTCAGGCGGGTAAGTCTCGGTTAACAAATTACGAGGTAACTGAATATACCGTTGAGTGAAAGACCGGGCCCCCTCTGGGCCACGAGAATAAAAGAGAGAGAAAAGTGACAGTGTGTCGTATTGAAACCCCTTCTTTTCTACTAACCACTGCGCGAGGGATAGACAAACCTTTGACCGCGGTTCGGGACGATTCAATTCCGAGTAATGTGACATCTTCGATGTGCGTTTTGGCGTGCGTCTCAGGCGAACCCCCGGGATTCAGTGTATCGCGCATGACCCTGCAGGTAAACCCGAGGAATGATTTTTTTATGTCCCCTGGAGGAGAGCGACGTCAGTACCGGCTCAGCCGATCAATCTGATGGTGATCCCTGTATCTCCTCTCTCTCTCCCTCTGTCTCGATAATCGAGAGATCTTTCTTGGCTCTACGGGGAGGCCGCAACACGTGCCATCGGGCACACCGTAAAGGTGACCAGAATTGACTGTGCGCGACGTGCTTTTGTAAAGGTCTCCCTTCAGGAACTTTTAATTTTTTTTATATTCCGGCCCTTCCTGCCCTCTGAAACTAATCGGCCCTTATACTGACTGTACAAAGACCGCACGACCTATGGTCCTGTAGTCAGAACCCCAGCCCTGGCGGCCCTGGCTGAACCTCATAGTCGAAATTCAGCCAGGCGGAATTTTTTATTCGACGAACGAGCCTTGTAGTCAAAACTACGAACGCCGGAATCAGATCGTGGCCGCCAGAGTCTGTGAACGTCGGTATAACGAGAGTTGCAGATAGACATTACATGGTGCCATACTCACATTTGTCGAGGATGTGGGAAACTACAGAAAATCCACATCATGTACAGCAGCGGCCATGAGTCGATTCCCGCCTTGTAAACAACGTATCGAAATGTAAACAAACAACGTGGCCCGTCTTACGTATATTACGAGCTGTTGCTCTAATACAATTTCGAACAGCTGTTTCCTCGGCCGGGGATCGAACTTACGACCTAAGGAACGTTCAGTTTACGAGGCGAGCATGCTAACCACTTAACCATCGCGTTCCCCGCTTTTGTAAAGTTTTTGTTCCCCTCAGGACAGGAACTTTCAATTAACGCCCTTTTGAACAGATTTTATCATATTTTTTATCACTTTTTATTACTTAATTTTTTTTGTATACGACCTTTTCCCCTTGAGGGAAGTTCGCCGCACCAAACAAGCCGGGCGATATCGCCGTGGGTTGCGTCCTGAGGACGATGGTTTCAAATTTCCGTCGTGGAGCAGCCTGGAAAAATAAGTCGTTACAATATGAGAACATGTGTAATAATATAAGGGTAATAACGATTTTTAACGAGATTATTTTACTTTCATCAATTCATTTTATCAAAATTCATCAATACCACAATTATTAAGCCGAAATATATTGCCGAATTTTATCTTAATTATGCCGAATACAATTCAACATATAAACAAAAATCTTAATTAAAAAACATATTTATTAAAACTACTTTTAAGATATTGGTTATACGTTTAAACTCAATTTAACATAATTTTTATTTAGAAACATTTTCTTAAAAACATTTTGCACTCACCGCTGATTTCAAGAATTTTCCCCATATATTGTTCATTTTCATAATTTATTGAAATTACAATTCCTTTTATGGGATATATATTTTTGACTGCTTTTGGAATATCCTGAGTATTTAAAATGCACACAGTTTTCGATATAATCCAGAAATTTAAAGCATATATTTTCGTAAATTAAATCCTGTAAATCAATATTTAGGCTTATAAATAATGTGCTTCTATGACGAATTTAATGACGCGAATTTGTCATTCACTCTTAGTAAAACTTTTTACACAATTGAAGAAGATAAATCACTGTGAATGTAAACTGAAATATTTTTTCAAAATATTGCCTGAGTGAATTACAAATAATGAGTTTGAGAATTAAAAATAATAAACATTCATTCTTACGAACAATGCCGAAAAGGCCAGTGCAATTGGAAGATTACGCACCAAGTATGAAAAAGCGAATATGGAGAGAAATACATCACGCTTCCGTTGAAAGGAGTTCTGCAAAGTTTTCCGACTTAAGGTCAATACTTTTATTTTAATAGAAATATGCCATTTTACGACACTATCTGAACCAATTTTTTCTATACTATTTCTTAATTACGAATGGTGTATTCTTCTTTTCATAATTTCGCGGTTTATAAATGTGCAAGTTTGATTTGTCAGAATGTAACCTAACATGAACTTGTCTTGTAATGTATGTGACATTTTATTAAAATTTGCCAGAATTAATTTATTCATTTCCTTTTTAGGAATATTTATTATCCACGCATTACATTTAAAGGTGAAAATAATAATTATATAATAAAATATTATTTTTAGACATTTTTTCGAAATATGTTTATGCTAATGTAATAAAAAACACATATAAATTCTCTTAATTGTTTTTCTTAATCTGATTCACTTTGGATTTTATATTTCATCACAATGAATTTCAAGATCTCGCAAAACTTATAACAACATATAGAAATTTATAACAAATTTATTAATGTATAATTTTTAAAAGCATGGAAGTAATTGCACATAGAATTTGTAGATTAACGTATTAATGTTTTAATTGTTATCAGTCTTTTTTAGTTCATTTATTTTTACAGAAAATAAAAATAAAATGTTTAAATTTGATCCTTTCCAATACATAATGTTCAATTTTAGCTATTTTATTAAAATCTGTCGGTGTTCATTTATTAATTTTCGTTCTCGATGTATTTATTTATTTATTTTTTTGTTTGTTTGACGGAGGGGAGAAATGCATTAGGCAACTTAGGGGGTTGATGATGTTGGTTAACCCCCCATGCGTCGGACTCCCTTACCCATGATATTCAGGACAAGGTTTACCGACTAAAATCTTAACCTCCCTTGGCCCTCCATAATCACTTGTGCAGTCTGCAGCAGAAAAGTGGTTTCGATATCCATCTTCTTCGCTGCAGACTGCATCGGGCCATTTCTTTTATAACTACAACCACTTCTTCTACCATCGGTTTAGTGGTTGCTGGATCTCGTGTGATCTCAGCAGACGGAGAGATCCCAGCAGCACTGCTTTCTGCATTCGGCCTGCGGTGAAATTTGCATGTTGTAAGCAAGCCGGAATGCTTTTGATGTTTTCGAGGAAAGTTGGTCACATTCTTCCCAGCACTCCAATTATCAGCACGACGAGCTTTATTTTGAATCCTCGATGCAGCTCGCGAACCTCGAACAAAAGGTCCTGATATTTCATCCGTTATTCGTCCTCTTTGCTGATTCTGTGTGCCTTTGCTGGTGCAGAGAACTCGATGATGAAGATGGATTTTGGACTCGAAGTTAACAAGGACGATTTCATGCTTATTGGCTGATATTTGCCTGCTGATCGGAAATTAGTAATTCCAGTATATTCCTCGCGACTCATTTCCGATTACGGATTCAATATCAGTGGGGGAGGGGGGGCGCACGGCAAAACTAGGGTCGAGTCAATACCGTAGGTGCTACGAAGATGATAAGACAGCACTTCGGGAGCCGCATTGTGACGTTGGATGTATGCTAAGACTGCATATCTTGGACAAGCTCCCAAGAGATGCAGTAGTGTCTCAAAGTGATGTCCACTCGATTTACAAAGCGAACTCTGCACCGTAAGACACCTTCGTCTGCACCTGGTGTAAGATGGTGTGGCGGTACGCTAAGGTATTGACGGCCCCATTTAGCCATGCGAAGATAAAACTCTGAATCTCGGATTTCAAGCCGGCTGATCTTAAGAAGAAGAAGGTCTCTCTACCGAGAACCCAAGTTGATGGACATTTCGAATGAATTGTACATGCCTTGTTTGTCGATATGCCTTCCCTACAAAATACGGAGTTGTTCCCTCCGTATATTGCCCTTGATACGCACCGGGCACAGGTTTATGACTGACTCAGCCTCCTGTGTAGGTCCCACTTTGAAAACCAGACCAGAGTGTCGAGACGCTCGTTCCGCCGCGTTGTACGAAAATGCACCCTTCCCTTGAATTTCATGCTAATGAACAAGCATCATCAGGGGTTCCTCCCTTCGACTAATCATGTCGCAAGCCGTTTTGAGGACTAATCTGTCAGGCATACACTCCAGGTTCAAAAGGCCACGACCTTCCAATTTTCAGGCAAATACAGTCGTTCCGCGGAAGCTCTTGGATGCAAACTGCGTTGCATGCAAATCGTCTTCCATGTGCAACGGTCGAGACCCTTTTGCTCGTCAACGTTCAACTTGAGTGCTCCAAATGAATAAAGCAGTGGTGAAACGGCCAACATATTCGTGGCTCCCACCTTATTTTTCCCCGCCTATTCTGAAGACTATATCTGATCGAGAAGGCGCCGGTATTTCTTTATTATGGTCGTTTTAGCAGTCTGCATATCCTGGACATGCCTCTGACCCACGCCCAGATATGTGTAGGCTTTCTCGTCGCTACGGTAGCGGATGACATTTCCGTTGACGAGCTCCATATCGTTGTTAATGGAGTCTGACCTTCCTCTGTGCAATTGAACGACTGCACACTTGTCCAATCGCGAATTCCATAAACATATCTCTCGAGTATGTGAAGGCGATGTTCAGAATAGATGCGATAGAATTAATGCAACTGATAGAGGCAATAGTGAGACGCAGAAGAGCAGAAGACTCAGAGAATCTCCCTGATAGACAGCTCTTTGGAATTGAACCAGAATAGACATGGTTCTACGCTTGCCCGATGTAATGACAAAGCGCGTTTTTCAAAGAGGCATCAGTCTTCTACACTTTTCACTATTTTTGTATGGACATTGAGGCGTTTGGGCATCAAGCGTAAAAGCTCGTGCGATGTTTAGTCATAAGCCTGCATGTCATCCAGCAAGGCTATCGCCAGGTTACGCTTGTACTGGACTGAGTCCTGAGAAACACACCTATCGATAAGCAATTTGTCCTTGCAGCCGAATACACGCATTTTGTAGCCTCGTTGTTCTACTATCCGTTGCCACACCGGTTTCAGGGATTTCTCAATACGTTCGTTCAAGATGTTAGTGAACCATTTGTTCAAGGTATTGAGACTCGTAATTGGTCTATCGTTTCTCGGATTAGACAAGTCTCCCGACTTTGGGATTAGTGTTGTACGGTCCTCCACCAGCCAGTGTGGAATGGGTTGGTCTCCATTTATATAAGAGATGAATATTCGGGCGAGGTGTTGATGGACAGAAGTGAACTTTTCCCACCAATAGTTGTGAATTCAATCCCAGCCCGGCGAGGAGAAATTGCGCGCGCTTTGGATGGCATTATTCACCTCTAATGCACTGACGGGTGGGAAATCTTCACATTGTAGTGTGAGTTCGTCACACAACTCGGTATAGATTTCTAACAAAACTCGCATGAGGCTGCGATACGCTGTTTGAAGAGGTTGGACGGATTCGACCAAAATGTTGCATTTTGTCGAATTCCATCCTCCCGTCTTTGCAGCCTCTTTTTGGCAGCCGCCAAAACCCGAATTTTATCCGCCAAAACGTTGCTTGATGTCGAGTAACTTTAGCTTGTTCAGTGTGTGATGGTACGTCCGCAGTTGTTGCGCGAACTTCTTGCCTGACGAACTCACACAACAATGTGAAGATTGCCCACCCGTCAGTGCATTAGAGGTGAATAATGCTATCCAAAGCGTGAGCAATTTCTTCTTGTCGAGGCTACAAAATGCATGTATTTGGCTGCAAGGACAAATTGCTTAGCGATAGGTGTGTTTGTCAGGACTCATTCCAGTACAAGCGTAACCTGGCGATAGCCTTGCTGGATGACATACAGGCTTATGACTAAACATTGCACGAGCTTTTACGCTTGTTGCCCAAACGCCTCAATGTCCACACAAATATAGTGAAAAGTGTAGAAGACCTGATGCCTCTTTGAAAAACGCGCTTTGTCATTACATCGGGCAAGCGTAGAACCACACGGAAAAAAATAGAACGTCGCTCCAGCGAGATTGTCCAGCTAAAATAGCTTCCCACTGGCCAGCAGATCGCGAGTAAAGACGTAAAATGACAATTAAAATTCGAAATCCTCAAATTTTTTTTTCTATAAATAGGTATACTTTTCTTATGTCTTTAAGAATATTTCTACATAATTTCTAGACGATGTGGTTATTTTTATTATTTTTATATGATTTTTTAAAGACGTTAATAGTGAAAAAATCACTACTTTTTTCATTTTAAGGCTTCCGTATTGATTACCGTGTTAGATACGACAAAAATGCACTCAACCTTTTTTGTAGAGCACAAAATTTCCTACAAAAAGTGAGAGCCATAGTCTAATGTTAATATGTACGGCATGAAAAACATCGGAAGTTATTGAAAAAAATCATTGAAATTTTAGAACAGAGATAGTTATCTTATTCGTGACGGATCTATTAAAATTAGACTATGGCTCTCGCTGACTTTTTTGTAGGAAATTTTGTGCTCTACAAAAAAGGTTCAGTGCATTTTTTGTCGTATCTAACACGGTATTCAATACGGAAGCCTTAAAATGAAAAAAGTAGTGATTTTTTCACTATTAACGTCTTTAAAAAATCATATAAAAATAATATAAATAACCACATCGTCTAGAAATTATGTAGAAATATTCTTAAAGACATAAGAAAAGTATACCTAATTATAGAAAAAAAAAATTTGAGGATTTCGAATTTTAATTGTCATTTTACGTCTTTACTCGCGATCTGCTGGCCAGTGGGAAGCTAGTTTAGCTGGACAATCTCGCTGGAGCGACGTTCTATTTTTTTCCGTGCATATACTGGTCTATACTGGTTCAATTCCAAAGAGCTGTCTATCAGGGAGATTCTCTGAGTCTTCTGCTCTTCTGGTCGTCAATACCTTAGCGTACCGCCACTCCCTCTTTCACCATTCTTACGGTGCAGAGTTCGCTTTGTAAAATTCGCTACCTAGAAATACACAGGCCTATCTGGTGCGTTTAGAACTAGCTATTTTGCCCATTGCGGTAGAAATTCTGTCAAGAACTGTTAAATGGGCTATTAAAACTCTTAAGCTGCCGGACTCCAGGCTGCCCAAATTGCTACTTCTCCGTCTAAAGAAGTTGGCATCATTTTCGCTTTCGAACGATGCTTTCAATTGGGCGTCCCAGTTAAAGACCTACTGGACAGGGCAGGCGCAAGCAAACCGTGGCTCAATTTTAGCGCGTAGCACTGAGAACAGTCAGGTCAGCACATGGTCGATACATTTGCTGAGACTTGTAGGGGGAACGACCTTATATCATATTATACGTCTGATTCGGTCCAGTTACCGATTTACCATCTTACTTCCGACTCGTCATATACCCTGTACGCTTCTCGCCTGCCCCTGCACTTTCTTAGTGTAAAAATTCAACTAAGGCTTGCGACCATTCATTCGCGATCGTTTTACGTTGCCGGGAACAAATATCAATATAATCCGTCTATACAGTGTACGCTTTGTAACTTAAAGGCAAGCGAAACGTTAATACACATTCTGACCGAGTGCCCTTTGCTTGTTCCCCCACCACACAGTTTTCCTATGCTTTAACTCAGCATCAGTTTCACTCGGGCGGACGTTTGTGTTCTTTAATATGTAATAGCGATGCGCAGTCTGCGAAACTATTGTACAACCACGTTAGAGCCATTTTTGCGAGGGGAGCGTTCCTACTGGGCGGCTAAATTTCGTTCAATTAAATGTTCCGTCTTCCGTCTGTGCGTCAACTAAATGCGTTATATTTTGTTTATATTCTCAGCTGCGAAAAATTGTAATTTTGTTTTTTTGTATTCGGAACTCCCTCTCAATAGGGCAGTGTACCCTAATTAAGAAAAAAATATATATTTATCTATCTATATTAATTTTTATAATACTCATAGAAAGCAACTAATTTTTTTGTTATGTATTGGAAAGGTTCAAATTTAAACATTTTATTTTTATTTTCTGTAAAAATAAATGAACCAAAAAAGACTGATAAAAATTAAAACATTAATACGTTAATCTACAAATTCTATGTGCAATTACTTCCATGCTTTTAAAAATTATACATTGATAAATTTGTTATAAATTTCTATATGTTGTTATAAGTTTTGCGAGATCTCGAAATTCATTGTGATGAAATATAAAATCCAAAGTGAATCAGATTAAGAAAAGCAATTAAGAGAATTTATATGTGTTTTTTATTACATTAGCATAAACATATTTCAAAAAAATGTCTAAAAATAATATTTTATTATATAATTATTATTTTCACCGTTAAATATAATGCGTGGATAATAAATATTCCTGAAACGGAAATGAATAAATTAATTCTGGTAAATTTTAATAAAATGTCACATACATTACAAGACAAGTTCATGTTTAGGTTATATTCTGACAAATCAAACTTGCACATTTATAAACCGCGAAATTATGAAACAAGAATACACCATTCGTAATTAAGAAATAGTATAGAAAAAATGGGTTCAGATCGCGTCATAAAAAGGCATTTTTCTATTAAAATAAAAGTATTAACCTTAAGTCGGAAAACTTTTCAGAACTCCTTTCAACGGAAACGTGGTGTATTTCTCTCCAAATTCGCTTTTTTATACTTGGTGCATAATCTTCCAAATGTACTGGTCTTTTCGGCATTGTTCGTAACAATGAATTTTTTATAATTTTGAATTCTCAAACTCATTATTTGTAATTCACCCAGACAATATTTTGAAAAAATATTTCAGTTTACATTCACAGTGATTTATCTTCTTCAATTGTGTAAAAAGTTTTACTAAGAGTAAAAGTCGTAGTAGTAGACTACGTCTACTGAAATCGTCCGTGGACATTTGCCGGTCGTCCCGGGACATCCGTTTCGGCCACTCCACCTCGGGACTGGGCTGTATCCGATGCAGCCCGATGTTCAGGAGCCCTGCGCATTATTCTATTTATAACCGCAAAATACAAGAAGTAGGGTGGTTAGCCCTGCTCGCCGTTGTACTAGAGATGGGCAGTTAGTCCTTCGCCCTAGGCCTGTAACCGCGGCAGGGGGCCGTTTAGTCGCCTTTTACGACAGGCCGGCATGCCCTGGAAGTATTCTAGATCCGGACTGGAAAGCAGCCACCCGAATATCGAACATGATTGAGCCATAAAGGTCGGCTCCAAGTATCATTTGAATAGCAGTGTCTCTGCCTGGATTTCATCATCTGCTAGCGAAACGTATTTCAAATGTGGCCATTGATTTACCGATCCGTCAAAGTGATGCTGATAGGTCATGAGGTCTTTGAGAAAAATAGCTTATATAAAGTGTCGGACTAGAAGTATGCACCGGTGTTATTGTTAGTGCCGCAGTGTACCGGGCCACACCAGCAGAAGAGCTGCTAATACCGGAAGCCTGTGTTGGACAATGGTACAAGGTTGGCTGAAGGGCATTGACGACCTTCTCCGAGACGAGAGTTGCCGTTGGACCCGGGTCAATCAGGGCTCTTAGCTTCATGGATCGACCTTTTGAGGAATGGACCAGCATTCTAGCCGTGGCCAAGAGTACCGACGATTGCACCGTAGGAGAGCTTGAAATTAAATGCGTACGTACGTACTTCATTCGCCAGAACAGCTGGATCAGGTGGTACTAAAGGGACCGATCTTATTGACTAGGTGTCTGAGTGGGGTGATTTTCCTTCCCGCAATCGTTGCAGCATCGTGTGATATCTTTTCTTACACCTAAAACAAGGCTTACTAGTATACGTGGCTAGAGCATGATTTTACAGGAAATTAATGCATAATTTTTGACGTTTTACAATTTTGAATCGTTGAGCAACTGTCATATTTTAAAATTTATGACACAATCGTATATTGTGACTTGCTTTGCAAAGAGAACAGGCACGTGACGTAGCTGACATTGTAAGTGTTTGGACACGCGATTTTACAGTTTTGGCGTTAAAATTAGAGGCTGACCTTTTTGGTGTGTCAATCTTAACTGACTCAAGAGTGCATGCGCGTTTTAATAAGAAATCTCGAAGTTGATCAAATGTATGATATTCTGTTGATGAAACGAGACTAAGTTCCATGATTTTCTGTTCATAGCATCTAATTTTTGCACTGTTAAATAAACTAATATAGCACTTCACTGGTCGATCGGAAAATTTAGTTTTTAGTGCCGCAACCGATTTGTCATGTAAAAATAAGAGATCCGAAGCACTTTCGGTTTGCAATGGTTGAATCGGAAACAAATTATCAAAATGTGAATTGAAGATTGATAATGTACACGCAAATCTTATCTTGAGAACTTGCCACGCTTCATCAAATGAATTGGAAGTTACTGCGATATGATTAATTAATGCAGCTGGCTCTGGAGCCACTGAATTTTTCAGGTAATGAAAACGTTTCAAGTTGTCAAGCGAGGCATCATTTATTACTAGACTAGTAAAATAATCACGGAAAGACTTCCAATGTTCAAAATGTCAATCAAATTTAGGTACAAAAATTTTGGATAAAACCGTATTCCGGTGCAGCTGGGTTACAGTCACTGAAGTCGAATGCAGTGGATAGGCAGTCGCACTCTGACAGGCTGTGGATGACGTTATCGATGTCACTAACAACGTCAAAATAAATTTGCGTGTGCGACCGGAACACGTGATCAGCTAAATAAGGCAGCTCCAACTCAGCAGGCTTAATTGTGTCTTGTAGTTTCTCGTAGAGATTGCAGTATCGTATCCACAACTGTTTTTATGCTCCAATCGCATTTTCAACCTACCTGGAGTGCGATTAGCTTCGATAGAGGCCTGCTTGAAGGTATGCTGTACTTCCTCTGATACAGCAACTGAGCAATGAGGCCATCGGCGGTCAACGCAGCAGCCATGGTCTCTTTAACTAATTGTGTACTCGGAACTTGTAAGATGGCGGAAAAATTAAGAGATTGTTCGAGTAACGATTCATTGACAGTAACAACAGTAGCGTTATTGACCAAAATTTCACCAATCTCGGTGGAACTGCGACGAAGTCGACGCCGGAGAGACCGATCTCAACTTAAGAGCATGTGCCGTGAGTATAACTACTGGATTTCAGTATAAACAAATTGAAATAATTTTACCAAGTTTGAATCGTAGAAAATAACACGAACTTCCAATAGAGAGAGAATCCTCGATGACCTTGAGATACTGCCGCTTGGGTTGGTAGGCCTGAGAGCAGGACAACGACGCTGAAGAATGGGCGAAGTGATCCGAAATGGTCGTCGGGTTTTCCCGTGAAGCGTCAACACTGGGCTTCGTCAAAATCGTCTTCTTCGCGCTTCGTCTACGAAAGTCTGTGACGTCACTGACTTAGCTGGATGTTATTGCTCTAAATCCAATATGATCGTCTTTCGAGCGCGTCCTTGAAAAATGGCGAATGACTGCGTGTGATGCCAATTGAAATGGACACCCGAATACAAAATCCGTTTCAGAATTGTGGCACAATGCGAAAGTCTTGAGTCGACGCACTGCCACATAATGCCGTGAAAGAGTCGCAAAAATAAAGCGCACAAATGAAGTTGTGGCGTAGATTGCATCAACGCAAAAGTTTAACACGGACGTGCATCGCCGCAAAAATGCACGTAAGCAGGCAGATTACCGCTTCATGAAACCACCGACAGAAATGTCTATAAAACGTCAAGCGCGGAGACCGAGAGCCAAAACTCGAAAAACGACGCGAAACGAGAAAGCGGATGATATTCGAACTTGCAATGACGACAAAAAAGTCCAACGAACACACGGAGACCGAAAGCCAACGAGCCCGCGATATAGCGAATCGAGAGGGGAGGGGGGGGGGCAGACGCCACTGTAGAAACTCGACAAAAAACCCAATGGCAAGCGCGAAAGACGAAATCTAATGGACGCGCACACTGTATCACCAACTTACGAAAATGGCGATGTCCGAATTTTCGTCAGTGTTCTTAAAACTACACTTCAAACACTACTCGCTTGCCCACTGAATTTTCACTCGATCCTGGCAGGATCGCCAAAATGTTTTGCAAAGGTTACACAAAAACAGTCCTTTTAAAGCGCACAAAGGAGTTTATTACAAAAGTATTACAGAGTTTGAATCGTGAAACATTAGCATATATTAAGCGTGGTGATTTCGGTATTTGGTGTACGTCGCAAAAAACACAATCCGAATGCAACAAGACATCAGAAGTAACTGCCTGCGCCGCCGACGCGTCGCTTCATCGATGACGAACGGACGGGTGCGAGAGGGGGAACCAGCGTCGAATAGGACCGACAACAGCCGAGAGAGGCTGAGTGAAAATCCGGCGCCAGATCCGTAACCGCCAGGTCGTCCTGCAACACGAAAGCTGCGACATTTATACTTAATTACCTTAAATGTATTTATAATTTACTAAAAATTTTATTACTAATATGGAATTCATGTTAAATATGAATATGTGAAACATGTTCAAAAATAAAGAGAAAAACATTATTTCTAAGCTATTCTAAATTTAGTAACCGAAACTTATTTCTGCTGTAATTTTTGTAATTTATTTAAATACAAATACTGAAAATCCACGAGAATTAGAAAATCACGATCTAATTCAACAGAATCCAGTAGCTTCTAATAAGCCTGAACAATATAACAAAATAACAGCACTTCTGACTCTGACGATGAAGTTCATGAAGGACAAAGTATCCCTAAGGAAAGTGGTAATAATTCGGACGATGTAGAAAGCAATGCATCTGAAATTAACTGTGGAGTTGAGGACGATGATGCAGGTGAAATAAATTGCAGTTATTAACCTACTGAACGGATTTAGCTTACTGATGGATAATAAGAAAAAAATAAATATTGATAATAGGAACAATAATATGGACATAACCATTTCCAATTTTAGAAAATCACATATTATTTTCTTTACTATCATTCTAATTAACATATTACTAGAAAAGAGTTTTGGTTGGGTTTATTTAGATTCTTCGACACCGAAGTAAGTGCATCACTGCGAAGATGGCGAGGGGGAAGGGAGGGGGAGGAATATTTTTAAATTAGTTACTCGACAAGAATTTTTTAAAATAATTTTTATCGACTACTTAACGGGTCATGTATATTTTTCGAATTTAAATTTTACAAATTTTTTGAAGCGATATAAAAATCTCTATTACTTCAACAATTTTATTTATTAGTTTATTGCATAGAATTGATTTTTATGCTTTTTAATTTGTCATTTATTCGTTCATTAAACAAATAGTTTCCATTGAAAAAAGTCCTTCGTTAAATCCCGGAATATATATGTTTAAAATGAATACCGAAAAAGCAATTTCAAGAAAAACGCGTTTAAAGTTTGAAAAGCAGAAAAGGAATATGGAACTCAATTTTTGTTTATACTTATATAGTATAAACATGAATATTTCACTACTACAAAAATATCTCAGAATTATTCGCAGAATACTCTTAAATTTTTTCAGACTTTTTGATGACGTTTTTCAACATTTTCATTTTTCAAATGTTCCTAAAATCGAGAATTGTATATATTCTTGGAAAAAATTGAGGCTATTTCTTTGATTAATTTTAATACATTTTTATTCTCGGAAACATTTTTCTTAATCCTATACTTTTTGAGAAAGAAAATTTAGTAGGCTTTAAAAAAAATGTGTCATTGCCCCCGTCCGCCATTTTAATGCAACAACAAATTTGTCGAGTGTATTGATCGTATTTATTTTAAGTTTAGATATGGCGTCCACGATTCTAATATATTTTGGATTGTTACAATCCAATAAAAAATTTGAGTATTAAAAAAAATAGCCCATGAGAAACTCGAATTTTTTATTTATTTATGACAAAATTGTAATATAAATTACAATATTAAATAAATATGAACCGCATCATTAAAAAAGTGACTTCGAAAATAGTACGATATGTAACTTTCTTTTTTTAACTTTAATTTTGATACAATATTCGCTATTGAAATCATATCGGGAAATCTTTCCTGTTTAACGTTAATAGGTTAAATGGCCAAATGATTTCAAGTTCAATCTTCCTAAATTCGCAGAATTACAAATATAATATAATTTTATTGTTGAAAGATTTGCTGTGGTCAAGGGGTTACTGCAAAATTTTTTGCTTTTATAAATTTAATAAAGCGGTGGTCTATTTTAATACAGATGAGACGAGTGAAGTTTGTACTAACGATAGTGAAAATATAGAAAAAGATATTCGTCATTCTCAAAATGTAGACGGCGATGAACCTCTTTATGAAGGAGTTCGAATAACCGCGAATGAAAATTTGCTGAGCATTATAATGTTATCGTTATATTATATAACGATATATTAAAATTAATAGAAATATATTGTCCGGAATTTAATTAATATAAAACTTCTTTGTATAAAGTGCAAAATAGTATGTTACAAGTGCGCGGAGGTAATTAATTGGGTTAGACGTATCATATAATAATACTAAATCCTAGAATACAAAACATTGACACAATTTATCAATGAATAATCTAAATTTCGCTGTATTGGAATTAAAAAGATACATGAAATGGTTTGATTAGAGTTCGTCTGGTTAAAAAAATGAACTGCACTTGCACTAACCAAATCCTGGTACACTACGAAACTTGTTTAGTAGGTGCAACCAGACAACTTCATTCTGTATGTCGAAACGTTCAGTTGTAAAAAAAAAATCTTTTTTCATAAAAAGAGGACGCAAAATACGGGTTTTACGCATAGTTTTCTGGGTGCAAAATAAAAAGAATAGTAGAATTTAGTCAAAATCATTTCGTTCGGTTGAAAAACTTCATACTCAGAGATCTATAAATGCGCCCTATCTGCATAATATACTATTTTGTTGTACAAACAATATACAGGGTGATCGGCCAAACATTACCCAGCGGCTAACTCTAGATTCTACAGATAATTCTGAACAACTTTTTCCTCTAAAAAAATGTTCGGGAAGGTAGAGTTTTTAAGTTATTCAACACTAAAATTTAGGTGAAAAAATCACATTTGTTGAAATATCTCGACTCGCTTTGAAGGTACCTTAACGAACCGGAGCTCATTTTAAAGATATTTTAAAGCTCTATAAATTGGTTTTTGATCTATAATGAATATCTCTCTT
This sequence comes from Trichopria drosophilae, assembly GCA_030407085.1. Classification (NCBI taxonomy): domain Eukaryota; kingdom Metazoa; phylum Arthropoda; class Insecta; order Hymenoptera; family Diapriidae; genus Trichopria; species Trichopria drosophilae. The sequence continues at coordinate 48,980,029 of CM059585.1, forward strand.
GTTATAGCCATAAAAACGGGATAAATGCCGATTTTTCAGGATTTTCGCGTTTAACTCGTTTCGACACATAGTTACCGAAATATCACACAGAAAAAAGTTGTAGGCCTTGAAAAAACAAAAATTTTTTGTCCTCTAATACGATGCGATTAAATTAAAACTGAACCCTACAAGAGCCTCGTAAAGTTGACAAAATACAGTTCGACAAATAAATCGATATTAATAACAAAATGTTATGAAAACGAGTACAAATAGGGTTCAGTTTTAATTTAATCGCATCGTATTAGAGGACAAAAAATGTTTGTGTTTTCAAGGCCTACAACTTTTTCCAGTGTGATATTTCGATAGCTATGTGTCCAAACGAGTTAGACGCGAAAAACGTGAAAAATCGGTATTCACCCCCGTTTTTATGGCTATAACAAGAGAAATATTCATTGCAGGTCAAAAATCAACAGATACAACTTATACAGCTTGAAAATATCGTTAAAATGAGCTTCGGTTCGTTAAGATACCGTCATACAGAGCCGAGATATTTCAAAAAAAGTGATTTTTCCCCCCTAAATTTTAGTGTTGAATAACTTAAAAACTCTAGCTTCCCGGAAATTTTTTCAGAGGAAAAAGTTGCTCAGAATTATCTGTACAATCTACAGTTAGCCGCTGGGTAATGGTTGGCCGATCACCCTGTATTTTAAAATGCAAATTAATTATACTTGTGATGGAACCTTTAAAAAATCAGTATTTTTAATCCCTTCGCTGCGGATGGCAAAGATTTTGAAAAATTCTGTAATGTCTAAAACTACCATTTAAAGTATTTGAAGTCTTCTATTTTAAACAGTGATTTCGAAAACGGATAATGGCATGTTATTCTAAAAATGGTTTTGTTTTTAATTGGCACAAATTATTAGCCTAATTTGTATTTAATAAAAAAAATCTATGCTAATACTGGAACTTTTTGTCTCACGAGTTTTAATAGTCTCGTTTTTGTCTTAACCAATATTCATATTTTGAGAATACCATACCCATACGGTGGGAACATTAACTTGGCTTTAGCCGGGGTACAACCAGACTAAACGAGGTAGAGATCTGGCGAATATGTTGGGGCCGGCCGTCACCAAATGAAACGCCGATCTCGATGGGGACCCAATCTAGGACAGTAATTTTAATCGAATCTCTCATATACGATAAATAGCTGAGTCTACAAAACATTTCTCCTGTGTTCTTATCTACCACATTCTCCTCTCTCAAAGGACAAAGGACAAGGCATTTTCCCCCGCTTTAATGACGAATATGTCTATTCGCGTGTCGGCTCTCGGGTGGAGAGGTACAGGACAGAGACAGGTCGGTACAATAAATGCATAAAACGTACGAAGTCGGTAATACGTTATGCGTAGCACGCGCCCTACCGGAATCGCCGTAAGTTGCACAGGTTTTCGTATCGGGAATGTCGGAATCGTATAGGTAGCCCGATAGTAAACAATCCCCACTCTGTCGTGCAAATTCGTTCCAGTGGCCATCCCATTTTCGCTGTTGTTTGGAACGATTTAGTGTTACGATTTGGTGTTTCTATAACTGAGACGTGACAGCTGACCACTGAAGTGACGTACGAATTTCTATAGTAAAGTAAGTGTTCATATTTACTGTTCAATATTAATAATACCGATGTAACCAGTAATTGTAACATTATGTATATTTGTGAAATGTGAACTGAGTACGGTACATTTATGAAACACAAATACATGACATGTATTTTTGAAAAAAAGTTAGATTCTTATTAAGTGTTATTATATATCGTATATATAGTATACTTATATATCTTACTCTCTGAATCTGAATTGTTTATTATCACACGTATTGACATTTTTCAAACCAAATTGGACCAAATTGATTATAAAAAATAATCTAATTTGATATATAAAATCAATTGTAAAATATGTAATAGTACTTACACTAAATAATAATAAACAATTTAACAGATTTTATAAACCGATGTTTTGTGATCTTAAATTTAAAATATTTCTTAGTTAAATTTGATATAATAACACTTAATAAGAATCTACACTTTTTTTCAAAAAATACATGTCATGCATTTGTGTATCATAAATGTACCGTACTCATTTCCTAATGTAAAATAAGGATTATATACTAATACAAATTTAGACCATTACTTAAAAAATGAATTTACAAAGTGTATTATTTTAAAAATAATTCTAGTCTCTGTTACGGCCGGAGGGAAAGGCGTTTTGCAAGGGTTTTTGGTTGCAAATACCGTTTCCTCGACACAACCGCGAAAAGACTGGATCGACTGGAAGAGTCAATCCTGAGTTCGAAAATTTGTGGGGGCTGCTGCTAATGCAAAAGAAATGAATAAAGGTGAAGGTAAAATAAAGAAGTATAAATGTTTTTAGGAAAAATTTAATTTATTTCACTTAAGTTTCAAAACATGGTGTTAGACAGAATGAGAACGGTATAGGGTAGGAATGATAGGGAGCGATGAAGCGACCTTCTGAACAATTCGGAGGAGCCGTCTAATATTTCTTTCCCAAGCATCTGGCACTGAAAACAAAAAAGGGAATAAGGTGATAATGAAATACGGAATTTCTATTTAAAGTATTAGGCAAAAAGGGGGGGGGAAGTCTACTAATTAATAGAAAACAAAAATAAAAATTATAGAAATCTCTGTGCCCCCGCTGGTTGGCCTGCCAAGTTAGTTGGCGGTTAGAATTGAAAAGTGAAGGGAAAAGTGTGAGGGTACCTATGGGTTGATTCCGGGGCGGAGCGCCTGCATCCGACCTCGGGATCTTCCGAGGATGGGTCGGTCTAACTCCCAGGTGAGGGAGGGCGGTTAACTGAGGCTTATGGCCTCTGTCCACTACCCGTTCACCGAGTTTTAGAACGACCCCTAATGTTCGAAAAAATAATAAAAAAAAAAACGCGACTGTCCCTACGAGTGCCTATGCACCAGGTGGACCAAGCCAGTCCCTTTGCACCGGGGAAAATAACTGAGGCTGTTAACCTCTGTACTTCTCCCGGGTACCAGAAACCGCAGGGTCCCTATAGCTAGTTTATGTTAGGGGTTAGTGACGTTGATACTTACTTTTCGAGATGGACGTCCTCTCGACCTGGAGAAGCTGCCCTGGATCTAGCTCGTGCTGGGTGGCTCTGGAGAAGCTACCCTCGGTCTGGCTTTGTGTCCGGGTGGTGCTGGCTGCTTCCGATGATCTTCATTTTTTCTTACGGGAGTCTTGCTGGCTAAACTCGACTGACTGGAACTTACTGACTGACCGGCTGGAACTCTAACCAACTGACTGGTTGTTTGCGCACGCCCTTTTTATAATGAAGATGGCCCATGGTCGCGAATCATAAAATTTTGCGAGTAGGAAAAGTGAAAGGAATTCTTGGAAAGATGCTGGATTCTGGTTGTTCCGTCATATCTCTACATGTTTTTAACAATACTTGAATTTCAATATGAATTATGTATAATGTGACAAATATAATGAGATCCATGCGAATATTGGACTCTGTGCTATGCCATATGCAACTTTCAATATATAGAATAACAAGCATTCTCGTCGACGTTGGCAGAATATAAAAATGTTTGAAATTGTTAAACTGAAAATATCGTGAAACTATTCGGATACTAATGCTGTCGTAATTAAACGTTATCGCAATTAAATTGGCAATTTTGATCGTCGTGATTAACAGTAGTAATTAAATTTACAAAAATGTATGGTTGAAACTATTGTCGTACTTAAATCGAATTAAACATATTGTCGGAATAGAATTTACAATTGTTGGCGCACTTAAATATAGCCATATTTGAAATTACAAAAATATTCGAATGTCGCATTAAATTGGAATTAAACATATTGTCGCAAAGAAACGTATAAAAATGATCGATAATGGATATTGTCGCGTTTGAAAAATCTACTGACAATGTTGTCGCAATTGAATGTTTATTAAATTATAGAATATTTATTTAAGATTTTGAAATGCTGTAACGAAGATTACGACATCGTGTTTTCGGAAATTTACGTGTAATATTCTTATTCGGTATACTGTATTATGTACTTGTTTTCTTAGGTATAGCGAAGGTTTTTCTTTGGAGGACAAATCTAAGTGCGATGTTCGGCTGACGTAATATCACGTGAATTACTTATTTTACAGAATTTTCGGCATACCGGTTTTGATTCTTCTTTTTCGTGAATAATGGCGAAGTTTTTAGAAAACGATGAAATTGCTGTTGCCCAGTGATTGCCTTCGGTCCAGTATGATTCATGCAAAGCAGTTTATTTGTCGAATTGAATTTTTAAGCAATGCTCAGTTACTATGAATGTGGTTATACTTCTCAGAACTGTTTTTTAGTAATTATTTATTTAGTTACGGGGACGTAACATCTCTAAGTAACACTTCGCTAATAAAATTTTAAATTTTAGGTTAAACATGAATTTTCTACACTGTAAAAAATCAGTAATGAAAGAACCAAACATATAACGGTAATTTTACAAACTCATTGTAAATTTACTACATTGAGCGCAGGAAAATTACAATGAGCTCTAAAATTACCGTTATATGTTTGGTTGTTTCATTACGGATTTTTTCCAGGGTACCGTACTCATTTCACGAATATACATAATATTACAATTATTGGTTAAATCGGTATTATTAATATTGAATAGTAAATATGAACACTTACTTTACTATAGAAACTCTTACGTCACTTCATTGGTCAGCTGTCACGTCACAGTTATAGAAACACCAAGTATGTAACACTAAATCATTCCAAACAACAGCGAAAATGGGATGGCCACTGGAACAAATTTCGCACGACAGAGTGGGGATTGTTTACTACCGGGCTACCTATATTATAGATGTAATATATATTAGAATAAGCATAGACCTGCCTTCGTTCTTTTTTCGTGCAGACATTCCCGATACGAAAACCTGTGCAACTTACGGCGATTCCGGTAGGGCGCGTGCTACGCATAACGTGTTACCGACTTCGTACGTTTTATGCCCGATAGAGCCCATACGAAAATAGCGCTACTGGGCTTTCAGTGTAGGCAGACACACACACACACCACTCACCCAGAGCCAGCCCCCCCCCCCCCATCCCTACCCAGCATCGGTACCACCATCAGATTCGGCGGTCTGTGCTGTAGCGAGTACGACGCGGGGATTATCCCATCTTTATCCGAGATAAGACCCACGACGTACCGACAGCGGATAAGGCGCTGACGGTACCGATGACTGCCGACGGAGGTCGGCAGCAGTCCTAAATCCATACCTTCGCCCAGCAAGGTTCCCCGGTTATTCCACATTGGACATGAGCAGAGAAAATTGCATGGACGGGAATTCAAACTCGGGACCTTCGGCTGACGACTTAGACTGTACGACCATCTCCCCGCTTATTCGAATCTCTCATATACTAGAAATGGCTGAGTCTACAAAATATTTCACATGTGTTCTTATCTACCACAATCTCCGATCCCTCTTTAATTTTTTCTTATACCAGTAAGGTAAAAGTGCACATTTGGTACTAACATCCTTGTAGAAAATATGACCATTTAATGTCCTTTTATTATGGCTAAGCAATAACTGCATTAATATAATATTGAATTATTTACGGGAAGTTTCAGAAGGAATAATGATGTAGAATTATCATTGTGGCAGTAATATGGCAATAACAAAGCCCTTGCCGACATCCTTATCCCAGTTTAAATTTTATACACATGGCTGATGTATTAGAATAGTACATGCACTCAGAGAAGTTTAAGACATCAGCTGTAATGGATATAGCGGAGCAGAGGTGCTATGTCCTAAGACACCCACCGTACCACTTTTAAGACGGCTGCTGTTCCAAAATAAAATACGACTGTTATACCATCACTTCATTTGTACGTAGTATGTCCGGCGACCCTTTCCAATGGAACACCGGTTGTCCGTATTTAAGACAACTGCTGCCTCAAACTAAGGCAGCCGTTATCTTAATTTACGAATAGCAGCCATCTTCCGTTTTGCACTGCAGTTATCTCTACTAGCATGTCTGTAATCTTAAATTTCTCTCAGTGTGGTTATTGTGAAAAGTTAAAAATTTGAGAGTGACATATATATTTGCGAATAGTTATAAAATATTGAAGTAAAGTGAAATGATATCTGATTACACAAGGTTTGGTACTTCATTATCTCAGTCCAAATTACACAGGGCCACAAAAAAAATTTTTGGGAGTTTCTTTTAGTCGCAGGTAGTGGATCTTATAGATTTTGGGTCGCTAAAAACGAATCCGTTACCCGATTTGGCCCATCACGTCAGGTTTTTGAAATATCGTATCCGGAAATTGAAATTAGTGGATAGGATATCTCGAAAACTTGACGTGATGGCCCAAATCGGGCTACCGATTCATTTTCAGCGACCCAAAATCTATAAGACCCACTACCTCTAATTAAAAGAAATTCCCAAAAATTTATTTTGTGGTCCTGTGTCATCTCAGTGTAAATGGTATTGAATAGCATAAGTAAATCAGTAATCTGACCGTAGTAAATATGTTTTCGATACTTTTCCGATAGTATTCCGTATCGCCAAATAAACATAATATACAGGTTTTTAGTAAAAAATAGTGTATCGATGAAATTTGGAAATACGAATAACAACACCCTCCTAGAAGAAGTAAAATTGTGAACTTTTATTATTTTCAGTCTTGCAGTTATTTGTGAAGTGTAACATATCCGAACTATACATTTTTTAATTTTATATATTTGCTTTTTGGATTACGAAGTGTCCGGCAGCATAAATTGGTAACACGGTTGAATTGTGTGGGATTCAATCACGTCTCCTCCGTATGACGATACTCGTAACGTATAAAATTTCGGTCGTCATATAATTATGGGGAAAGACTTTTTTATAAAATATGTGTCCTTTTATACAGCGCGTAGAGCGATAATCAGCAAAGAATAGAATAACGTACAATTTTAAGCATGTATTTAGTCAATCAATTTATTACAGTGTGAAGTTTCAAACTCGACTGTCCCAAAAATAATTGAAAATACGATAAATAGTATATATAGAATATTGATTAGGAACTGTATAAGAAAATCATGGATTTTAATAATAACACTTAAAAAAGACATATATGAACAAAAAGTCAGTATGTACCTATAATTTTGCGAAATTTTACACTGTTTTTTTTAACAAACTTTAACAGAATGGTTGGCAAGCCTTTTTCATTTTATGAATTCTAAATTTTTAATGCCTTTAAATCTATATTCCGAACAGCATTACATAGTAAATTTACTATAAACTAAAATTAGAATTTGTCGTTACCCGTTTGGACCTATCGTTGATAAATAGTTAAAAAGAACGAATGTTGACATCAAATGCTCACCAAATGCACAAAAATGCAATATCTTAAAATCCCGCAGATACTAATTTAACTTTGTTCATGTAGAAGACAAGTTTTTATATTTTGAGAGATTAAGTTATCCAGTCCTTTATCAGCGCATACCGCGACGCGCTTACCAGCTTAAAACCCCGATAACTTAAAAACTATCATTTGAATGACCATTAACTTTACTGGAACTTTTTCGTTGCTTAAAATTTTCCAGCCAAATGAAGCGCTGGAATGTCTGGAAACACGCTTTTCACAAATTCGCAGGAAAAAATTCATAACTTATTTTTTTAATTTTTTCATATTTTTTCACGTTAGACGCGGAATACTTTTGCGCTGAATTTGGTATTGTTTCCGTTCTTACTTTCTCTAAACTGATTTCACTACCGCGAATAGAAGGTGTTACGTTTTCTGTCGTAACTTAGGTATTACTTGTTGGGTTGATTCTCGGTGGCTGAGAATCGGAATTTTCCGAATCTAACGCATTAAGGGGATCGACACCCCGAGTGACGGTACAAGAAAATTAGTTTAACTATTTTATTGAAACTGGCGCCAACTGTCGGTCGTACAAATGTCCTGAACGGTTTCGGTTCGCGGAGAGTCGCTAATTTAGCGGTGCACGTTTTTGCGGGGATTCAGTACCAACAGGTACTTACTGTACGAAGTTCGGGGCGACTCTGACTGCTCATGCAATTGTCCTTTCCAAGTCAGGTCTGTTTCACAAACATTTCGGTAGCGGGGGTGGTTACCCGAAACCACCAAGCCGTTGAGATGTTGTTCTTATCACTACGCGTTTTCGCCTCTTTCGTGAATCACCCATACCGAGTGCGAATGTTACTGGGAGGTATGGTGATTCACGGATCCTATCTTATTTCTTAAATATCTTATTACGAATTCGCCGATTCGGCATCGACACTCGAGTAACACGAATTATCACCGGGTGATAGCGCCCTTAGATGATTTCCGATTGCTTACACTTATTCGAGACCAGTTGAAACAGGCCTGAAATCTATGAGATGCCGGTGCTGAGATCGCTCGTATTTCACGAAACCTGGTCGGCATATTTTGGAATATACGAACTCCGTTTTCTCGGCGCCTTGTATCGAATGGCGCTTGTGTCTATTTAACTAAAATTATTTGTTATTGTTAGACAAGTGGAGTTAAATGATCTCCGGATGTGCAGCATCTGATTATGAAGGGACGGTGCACATCGGAAATTTTACGAACAAAAACATTTAACTGATGACATTCTTTTCGTTCATGAATGTCACCAAGGCACTATCGCGGTGGTCGATTCGTCGAAACCCGATATCTATTCGCGCGTTAACTATACTTTTAATTATTATTTATCATACGAATGCGGGATCTAAGCAGAACCCTGCACACGTAATACGCCCGGGGTAAAAAAAAATTTGCGTTCCACCGTCAATTAATGATCCTACAAAACTAAATGCTAAACGCTTTGTTCGATTCTATACGCGTGATCTTCAGTTGGCTGATGTTAGTAAGATTTTACATAATTTTTACGTCATCTTATACACTTAAAAGATCTTATTCTATGGTTAGTACTACACTGATAATCGCTCGCTATAATCTTAATTCTTAATGAAGTATCGCTTTCGCCACTTGTTTTAATTCGGAAATATCAATACGTTGAAGGTGTGTCGCACACTATCAATGTTCATTCTGAAGTGTGTTGACCCGCAATGTGACTTATACTAACCGTAAATAGGAAAATACTCATTCCTAGTATCGGTAAGTACTGAAGGTAAGTATTTTAAATGCTCGGAAAAAGTAATGTAAAAAAACTATTGTTTCTTATTACTCAAATTATCCTAAGAGGACAAAGTTATTATGAAAGTGTGTGAGGTGGCTTTAAAGGCATTAGAGGCGCCCGACGCTAGGTCTACTGGTGCCTGTTCGTCTCGTCTACCGAACGGGCCACCCAATGCGTCCTTGACTTTTAAATCCACACTTTCGCGGCCTTTCTTATTTATACAATCGCTATCGTCACTTCTATATCTCTTACTTGGTATCGGTGTTTGTGGAATGCATTCCTGTGGAATAATTATTCTACGGAGGTTTCTCCAATGGAACCACCTCCACAGAACAATTAGTATGATGATTGTTACGATTATTTCTAAACCTATATATGTTGACATATTTCGCGTTCAAACGGTTTTCTCTTTTTCTATATTTTCATTCGCGATTTCATGGGCTTTCTTTATTATCTCCTCAAACTCTATACCGCCTTTTAAGTAATTTATTTCGCTAGGTTTACCTATTTCCGTTTTCTGAATCCTTTGTTTTAAGATATCATGAGTTGTGTTGTTGACATGTGCGGAAAATAATTCTGAAATATTAAAATTGTGAATGTGTAGCTCCAATACAGCGTTTTTCGTTACGGTAGTTCCGGTACTTGTTAGTATCGTACTAGAAGCCCGTACTTTACAATTTGGGTCTAAGATAAGAATACCTGTATTATTTAAAACTTTCGTTCACGTCGGTCTATCTTTCAGAGAGTTTTTGTTTTTGTTTTGTTTTTTTTTTTTGTTTTTTTTTCCCATACAAGAAAAATCATATTCTACATTCACCTAATAAGGCTTGGTAAACCTATAGTTATTGTTCTTAATACTATTTTACATTTTGCATTTTACATTTTGCAATTATTTACATTTTGCTCATTCTTCTGATAGGTAAAGAAGTGGCTCGAAACACTTCTTTATCCTGTCTACGTGCACTATTTTACCTTTTCGCGCACTCAGAGCTAATTTTATGTCACGTGTGCCTATTATTTCCAATATTTCGTAGGATTCGACATACTCGTCGTCTATTTTTCCGTGCCTGGGTTCTTTCAATAAGAAGACCATTTCTCCCACACGGAAATGTCCAAACGTTATGTGTTCCATTACATCCGCTTTCATATTGCGCCAATAGAATTTATCACAAATTCGGAGATAAGTTTTTGTGACACCCTTTTGTCCACCGGCTACGGAATCGTGATATTCCTTAATTATACCCAATCGCTCAGTTGATGGTGGTATTGTACGGTGGTTTTTATAAATGACAATAATTACATTTTGATTAAGTAAAACGGATTGAATAATTTCGCGTATCTCGTACCACTTGGGTTTTTGGGATATGTCGTAATCGGGTCCAACCAAAATCTTGGTTATTTGGAATTTTGTAATAGCGCTCCTAGCGTTTTTATGCATTTTATAATATCGTTTTTTAGCGCTCGATAATCGATAAATCTTTTTACTGCAAGTCCGAAAAATATTTCTTTCCTTTCTTCTTGTGTACGACCACCTCGCCAATTTTCAATCGCTTTAACTGTGAATCATCCTGATCTATTAGAGATCTTTCCGCAAGTGCGATTGCGATTTCGCTATTAAATTGACCATCGGCGGCCGTGAAATATGCGACATGATCCTGTTAAAAATGTAGTCGTTGGTAACTTCTGTTTTTAATTATGCATTTCTTATATTTTCATCTTCTACACTGATATTTGTGTCTAGCTGTCTGTTATACAAAACTTCTTTCTTCCGGCCGTTTCGCTTACCCTCACAAATGTTTTACTGTCAGATTTCGGTTACGTCAAACAGTGTCTCTATGTTAGTGATGCACCTTCCTCAATGTCTGTAACCCGACCTGATGTGTGACAATTAAATACCATACTCTGTTCTTTGTTACTTCCACTGATAGGCAGAAGCAAGGTATAATGCTCTCGTTCGAGATGCAGGTGGTAAACCTTGCGTGAGCTCTGTGACCTCACGTGATAATATTCTACACTTGCATCGCATTTGAGAATACAAATGTTTGTATTGTAATGTTGGGCAAAGTTTTTGATGATATTATCGTCACCGTACGCGGACGATGAATTAATATGTCTAGTGCGCGTGTTCCTTCTGCACAACCTCTAACGTGGTCGCTATCCCGTAGGGTTTTACGTAATTGGTCGGAGTTTATTCCGGAGTTTATTTTGATATGTTGTTATTTTCCTATAAGAGTTCATAAGGTTACATGCAGACAGTACTAACTTCATAATTGAGATGTAGTGTCAAATCATCATCCGACCCAGCATAGTCGGTACTGCGCTTTTTACCATTCTCTTATTTGCGCATCGTTTCTTCAGTCTGTTTTTCTTGTTCTTCGTTTCGCTCGTTCGTCACTGCGTCGGATGCACGATTTTTGTCGCAGTGGACGCAGTCCTCATCAAGCTCCATTTCTTCGTCAAGAATTCTCGTTTCTTCGCGATCGCGCCGATCATCGTCTATGCGTCGCGCGCGTTCTCTTTCTCCGTCTTCCCGATCACCTTTCTCTCTCCACACCGTCTGCGGAGAAGGGGAAAGGCCCGTCGCAGTCTTCCCGAATCCGTTCGACGTCTCGCTTCGACTCGCGACTCTATTTTTAGACGAGCGCTTCTCCTTGGGCGTCGAATGGGGAAGTAAACGTATGGTATGATTTGGCGAGCTGAGGTCGAAATCCGTTGACCACGAATCATCCAAGACTTCGATATCCGGCGTATAATTTTTTTGAATTTTCATTTTTGTATTTTTTTTTCTACCCTACCCAACTCTCATGTTTTCTACCCCCGAACAAGTTGAATTGGTTTCGGGTTCAGATGTCACGTCGTCCTCCGTTGTATATTCTGCACGCTCTCTCCATCGACTTCGTGTCTCCCCCAAACGCTTTGAATAAATATGTTCCATGTCGACGAGGGGATCCGTGGATTCTCCGTAATTTTTACGCAAGTCGGCAAGGAACGCTTCGACCGTTGCGTAACATGTGTAGATAGAGTCGTGTATCGTTGGGAGTGAGTAAGGCCAAGCCCTCGCGGCATGCCCTTTTAAATCGGCGAACTTATCGGTCGACCCGTTAAACTCGGGAATGCTGCTAACTGCCTCCGCTGTAGGCGGAGCCTTAGCTACGACATATTGTACTGCTGGCGCCACCGGTGCAGCGGCCTGTTGTACAATATTTCCTTTATTGTCCCCCATGTTTAATAAAAATGCATTTTTACGGCGGAAAATTAATTCGGTATTGCAAGTAAATTCAGAATATTATGGCAACAATCATCAACTTGTATAGTAACAAATGTTCTCACTTCACTTTTTTAAACATAGGAGAAATAGTATTTACCAAAAATTAATCTTTAAATAAATATGCAATGAGAAGACTTGTTTATGTTTTTTTTTTTAATGCAAATTCCACTTACATTATTTCCGCAGTCACGAACACCAGTGTCAGGATCCGGAACATCTTGTATAATCTTCCGTGGATGATTGAAGCCAAATCTGGTTTGTGTTTTTATTTGATGCCCCCTAAAGTCACTTTGTTTTCGAATCCTTGAAGGTGTAAAGCTCTCTCACTGATTCTTTGTTCCTCTTTTTTTTTTTGACTAGTCCAAATTCTTGAGGATTTCTTAATAAAATATTTCGTATAAATGTTGACGCTTATTTAACACTTCACGCTTCATTGCACAGCACTTTATATTTGTGCGAACCGCAGTTTACGCGAATCCATTTTCATGACAGTTGACGGTTTTAATTTCTAAAATTTCACCTTTGTGTCACTTGCCCATTTCACCGCTGCCATCAAATTTTTGTATGTTACGTTTTTTGCCGTAACTTAGGTACTGCTTGTTGGGTTGATTCTCGGTAGCTGAGAAACGGAATTATCGGGATCTAACGCATTAAGGGGATCGACACCCCAAGAGACGGTACAAGAAAATTGATTTAACTATTTTATTGAAACTGTCGCCAACTGTCGGTCGTACAAATGTCCTGAACGGTTTAGATTCGCGGAGAGTCGCTAATTTCGCGGTTCACGTTTTTACGGGGATTCAGTACCAAGAGGTATTTACTGTACGAAGTTCGGGGCGACTCTGACTACTCATTTAATTGTCCTTTGCAAGTCAGGTCGGTTTCTCAAACATTTCGGTAGCGGGGGTGTTTAACCGAAACCACCAAGCCGTTGAGATTTTGTTCTTTACTACGGGTATTCGCCTCTTTCGTGAATCACCCATACCGAGCGCGAATGTCGCTGGGAGGTATTTTTGATAGTCATATTTAAGTGTACCATATTCTTATTAGGAATGAAACAAGGCGTTAATTAAAATAATACCGTGGGCGAGTGTTTGTCATAAATTGCGGTAATGAATAATATACATCTGTTTATCAATCAATGTAGCGAGTAATTTAGACTCTTTCGACCCTAGTGGAGTAGATCGTTCGGGACACATTGGGAGGTCTTTTTGAATTTCATAGATATCCGACTCTACTTTGAATAGTTTAATCGCATACTCATTCATTTTCTTTCATTTGAGCTTATGCGCGGCGACCTTTTCATCACTAAGGAAATACTGAAGGCAGCGGTTGCAGATGTACTTTTTAATTTCCTTTTTATTACACTGCTTGCTCGCTAGCCCAGATAATTTTAGTGTGGATAACATAGTAACATAGGTTTAACATAGTGTGAATATGATAGATGGTCGATCCGAATTTACACTAGCAGGACATAATACTGACATTATTGCATATGCGAAGCAGTCTTCTTCTCCGTATTCTTTAACATTAATCACTGCTCTTTTATCTTTGATCCACCGGGTTAAATCAATCTACGATGCTTCACGCATGGGATTATATTTTGCAATACGTATAGATAGTGAATTTATTGTTGATAACGCGCAGCCCGAGTCGCGGTCATTAAATTCTTCTATTTGTATTAAAATTGAACTTTTCATATCATCTTCAAACTACTTGTTTAGATCTACAGTCACACATAGGTCATTGTCGGCGTGATGGTCGTGCGGGCTAAGGCGTCAGTCTTAGTCCGCCCGAACTGAACGTCGCGAAGGGCCCGAGTTCGAATCCCCGTCCTGCAATTTTCTCTGCTTATGTCCAGTGTGGAATAACCGGGGAACTTTGCTGGGCGAAGGTACGAATTTGGGACCGCTGCCGACCCCCGTCGGCAGTTATCGGTACCGTCAGCGTCTTATCCGCGGTCGGTACGTCGTGGGTCTTATCTCGGATAAAGATGAGATAAGCCCCGCGTCGTACTTGCTAAGGCACAGACCGCCGAATCTGCTGGTGGTACCGATATTGGGGTAGGGGGGACTGGCTCTGGGTGGGTGTTGTGTGTGCCTATAGTTCTGTCTTGTACTGTCTGTCTCTGTCCTGTACCTCTCCACCCGAGAGCCGACCCGCAAATAGACATATTCGTCATTAACGCGGGGGAAAATTTCCTGTCCTTTGTCCTTGTCCTAACATAGGTCATTGTATTTATCTCCGAAGAGCTCTACCGAATATCCTTCTGCTCTCCGTGCATAAATTTTCCTTAAATTCCTGTGCACGCCTTGATACAGATGAATTCAGCAATTGCTTCATGCCCATATTCTATAACACTAGTTTTTGTCTCATCCATAAATTTGACGGGGTCCAAATGTTTCACATTGACCACCAGTGCAGTTCTCAATCGGTTTTTGATTAGATTCACCATTCACCTGAATCGTATGCTTGCTTTATTCGAAAGGGCCCCTCATACAAGTGGAAAAACTTCTTAGTAGTTTTCTTTAAAGCATTCGAGAGATGCGGTACCCTTAAAAGAACATGATCACCCAATTCAAAGGAAATTTTATTAAATGACTTTTGTTGCTTACTTCTTTGAATAAAACTTTGATTCATCTTATCGCGGGCCATGATAATTTTTAGGCTTTGAGGGACCTCTATCGAAGGAGGAAATTTTACGATATCCAATATGCGGTCTGGTGGAGCTTTGCCAAAATGCAGTTCAATAGGTGCATAACCTGTACTGAGATGTGTCGTCAAATTAAGAACTGATTCCATATGCGGAATATGTCGCGCCCAAGACGTATGCTTGTCAGCACAATAAGTTCGGCATAATCTTCCTATTTCTCTCATTATTCTTTCAGCGGGATTGGACTGCGGATGTCGGATGGAGCAAAATGAAACTTTAATACCTTCCTTCTCCAATGCCAATCTCCACCTACTGGTAGAGAATTGTGATCCATTGTCCGCCAGAATCTGTTTGGATTTACCAACGCAACGCAAGGTATATAATTATCAAAAATTCTTTTTAATACAATCTGATTCGTAGCTTGTTTTAATGGGTACATTCTACAGTTTTGAGATCTATCAGTACGAAAATAAACTGGACTCTACCTATCGACCTTGGGAGTGGACCATAGAAATCACATGCCACTAACTCCCCGGGATTCTCTGGTTTGATCATTTCAAATTTACCCTGCATTGGATACGGGATGTACTTCACTCTTTGGCACAAATCGCACGATAATACTTGCCTTTTTACATCGCGACTCAACCCCCGCCAATAATAAAAGCGTTGCAAATAACTAATCGTCTTGAAAACTCCCATGTGTCCTATCTTACTATGCACATAATTAATCAAATTAATTCTTAATTTCTCTGGTATAAATATACACCATTTGTCACTTTTCTCAGCCCTAACAAACCACACGTTTTCATATTGATTCAACATCTCCGAATTGAATTTCCCTGCTGATTTTAATTTTAGAAGTTCCCCATCTTTACTTTGTAATTCGCCTAAGTTCTTTATTTGTTTAAACAAATCATGATTCATTTCCAATTCGCAAATGCCTGTCAACGAATCCAACATTAATTCCTTTTCATCAACTTTATTGAAATGTTCGAGAGTTGGAATAATCATTCGGTTGTTGGCATCATCTGAAAATGGACTATCTGGATTCCCGCTAAAAAAATCGGCGACTACATTTTCACTTCCCTTACAATGGAAAACCTCAAAATTGTATTCTTGGAGAAACAAACTCCATCGCAATAGGCGAGCACTTAAATACGGCGTACTTTTTAGAAATATCAATCCTTTATTATCGGTAAGAATATGAAATTTTCGACCAATCAAATAAAATCGAAATTTCAAAACTGCATATACTATAGCGAGAAGTTTCTTCTCAGTGGTGGTATAATGGAACTCTGCCGATTGTAAAAATTGTAAAAAAACTGATCGGAATTAAAATGACGTAACTGAATGCATTCAACGAATGTCTGCTTCAATAACACAAATGCAGCATGATGCTTATCAGTCCATAACCATCTCTGGTCCTTTTTTAACAAGGAACGGAATGGATGAACATAAGTCGCATACGCCACCTGGAATTGTCGATAATATGTGCAGACACCTAAAAAACGCTGAAGTTCATTCTTATTCCGTGGTTCTTGAAAGTCTCTAATGACCTTCAATTTATCTGGGTCAGGATAGACTCCATTCTGGGACAAAATAAAACCAAGGAATGGTACAGAATTTTTTACAAACATTGCCTTTTTAAGTCTCAAAGTGAATCCATTTTGGGTTAGTGCTTCGAATAATAACGCAAGGTGCTTTAAATGGTCTTCAAACGTTTCGGATGTGACTAAAAGATCATCTATATAGTAAGTAAGAAAATTATCAAAACGATTTCCCAATACTAAACTCAAAGCACGAATGAATGCACTACCGGCCGTCTTGAGCCCGAATGGGACTCGTCGAAATTGGTATAAACTGGGTCCATAAAGAAAAGCGGTAAAAGGTCTCGATTTTTCATCCAATTCGATCTGCCAGTACCCGTGCGTAAGATCTAACAAACTAAAATATTTTGCTCCGTAATGTTTTTGTAAAATTTCATTAATTACGGGTGGCGATTCATTATCCCCCATGATAATACTATTCAATGCATGAGCATCTAAACAGAGACGAATTTGTCCATTTTTCTTTTTTACCACTCGCAATGGACTACATTATGGGCTGTTCGAACGCTCAATCACGCCCATTTTCATCATTTTTTCGATTTCGTCTTTCACTGCCCTCCTTAAGGATAACAGAACTGAATAAGTTCTTTTAATTATTGGTTTGTCTTTTATGATTGCAATCGTATGCTTATAATTAATTGCACAACCGGATTGTTCCGAAAATACTTCTCTATAATACGTCAACAGATCGATTAAACTTTTTAATCTATCGGGAGGAATATCAGACATCGATGAAAGAACGCTACGAAGGTCATTAAAAACATCATCCTTTTCATTAATAGTTACAAGAGGTGGACGAGCCTTTTCATTATCAAAATTATTTATATTAAAATTCAAAATATTACAAAAATTTCTATTATTAGTATGGACAGTTTTCTTGACAAAATGAACGTAATTTTTATTTACATCTCCATCACTAAGTATATCATCATTTTTATCGTTGATATTTATGATTTTAATAATCGATTCACAATTTTTATCTAACACATTTACATCATTTGCATTAATAATATTTTTACCGGTATTTATCATTTCACCTCGGGTCACATCATTATCGTCTGCTACATTGACGTTCTTTTCATTACTTATATTATTATTTTCATTTACATTGTCGTAATCGATCAATGTTTCTTTATCATTAATTTGATGAACGTCCACTGTTAAAAAGTAATTACAATTATTTATCTGAATAGCACTATAATCTATTAAATTCAGCAAAACATTAGGTTTTTCATTCGAAATAGACTCACTGTCGACTTCCGGTAATATTAAATCATCATAACAACATATTTTGTTTACATTTATTTCTTTATGTTTCAATTTACATATTTTCTTAACATTATGTTCAATCAAAATACATTTTTCTTTATTACTTTTTAATAAATATTCTATATTCTAACGATTTGATTGTTATAACTCGTCATTAGTTTGTAAGAAATGTGTATCGCGATTCTAGTAATAGCTAGAATATAAGAAAGAAAATAGGTAGGGAGCGAGAGAGAAGAGATTTAAACGAATGTGATAGTGACGAATCAATGCTCATCAAATGTGACTGAAGAAAAGTTGTCGTGCTGATTTTTTCCCTGCTTTGGCGTCACCAGGGTTTCGGAGCAAGGAGAAGAAGAAGACGCCATTAATTCCTTCTCGAACTCGGTCTCATGCACATGCCTCATGTGCTTCTCAAAATACGGTTTGTTCGTTCCGTAGTAAAATCGTGATTGGTACGCATATCATGAAACGGAATTCATCGGTCGCGATCACTATCAGAATTTAGATAATACTGACGGGAATAATTTGCAAAAGGACAATTTATTTTCAAGAATTCATTTCGATTTCTCAGGAACGCTGTCATATCATGTTCGGAGGACAGAAATGGAGGCACTCCGAACCGTCATGAAAAACTTAAACTTAAGGAAGGGTTGAGAAGAAGCCAGATCGAGATTTCGAGATTGATGCACATAGCCCAATGTCGCCGAGCTACAACGGTATTTAATTACAATGCAGAAGCGTGGCCGGTTGCCATCTTGTTTATGAAGGACGTTTTCTATGTTATCCAACGGACCAATAAATTGGAATTGAGTTTCGATATTTAATTTTTGAAGACTACGTCACAAAGAAGACATGAAGATTATAGTGAGGTTTTTATTGACACTTATTTTTTCATTTGACGATTCTCTTTCTCTCTTGCGCTAGTTTTTCAATTGTAACTTTCGTTTTGGTAATGTGTAATATTTTGATAGTTGATTTTATTATTATTATATATACAGTACGGCTCAAAAATATGAGCTCACCATTGCGGAATTTTGGCTAAATTAAAATGTTGATATCTCATCGCCAGGTCAACGTACGAGAAAAATAAAAAAAGGGAATTAAAGAGGAGACTTTCAGCTTCTCATTCGCACTGGTTTCATTTCTATATATACATTTCTCTACGAACTATGCACGTTTTACTAAAGTCATTTTTCGTATTATTTTTTTCTTTTTCAATCCGCTCCCATTTTTTTTAAGGTTCTGAGACGCGAATCATATATAAAAAGAAAAAACTTTCGTTTTCCTCAGCGAGATTTTTTATAGCGTCATAGAGTATAACTAATTTTGAGACATTGTAATTCGACGAAAGTGAATATACATAGAACTTTGTTTTATTATTCTTGTTTTGCATAATTGAACTTATTTGTATTAATGTATTTTGAGTGTAATATGAAATTTAGAACGTTTAAGAAACTATTTTGATAAGAAAATGTATCTACATCCTGTGATACGAAACTTTGAGGATTAGTCATCTTATTTAGAATATGCATATCAAAATTAATTATGTTAATAATCTTGTATTCTACAGTTATTGCTTTTGATTGTGTTGTTCCAATACCGCGATGTCCTTGTGAATGGTTTATGTTGCATACAATTTATAAAATAAAATAAAAATCTTGTCATGCATAATTGATGAAAATGTATTCAAATTAAATCCAGTTAAGCATAAATTTATGGTTATTTACAGGTATATTTACAAGTTAAACTTGGTTCGAATTTTATTTACATTTTTACAATTTTGAGTTAAAATCATTAAATTTAGTAGTACGTTAACTTTTAATTTCGAATAAATTGTTTGAAATTCTAATAAATCAAATTTTAAAACAATAAATTTATTACAATATCTTTACTTCGATTATTTTCAAGAACTTCACAACGG
The DNA here is from genome assembly GCA_030407085.1 of Trichopria drosophilae. Classification (NCBI taxonomy): domain Eukaryota; kingdom Metazoa; phylum Arthropoda; class Insecta; order Hymenoptera; family Diapriidae; genus Trichopria; species Trichopria drosophilae. Next base: position 48,999,903 of record CM059585.1, read on the forward strand.
TTGTATTCTCCTAAATTTTTATTATTTTCTAAACTATTTATTTCCTGGTCGAGCGATTGACCTTCAGAATCATTTTTTTGAGAAAACATGTAAGTATTATCCATTAATGTTACGCTCTGACTTTCAACGTCACTCGTTTTATGCAATTTAAAATAACGATCAATATCATTTCAGAATTCTAAAGGATTTTTATTTTCATTGAATTCAGGCCTTTTTGCATCAAACGTCATAGGTTGCAATTGTCTAAAAAAGATTGTTTACTAATTGTTCATTTTCAGCATTTTGAGAATGGCTTCCAGATTTATTTTGCAATTCTGACGTCTGTTGCGAAATTCAACTTAATTTCTCATTTGCCTCCGCACAGGTTCTTTCTAATTGTTTACGGAGTACTTTTATGTTATTTAATTCCATTTCAGAAGGTGTTAGAAAAAGAGGAGAAATCTGTGAATGTAAGATCATATAGTCAAAACTTGGTTCTAAAAAAATGTACTTTCCACAATATCTATATGTACACAAATTAACGACGACGCGAAGAGGTGACAATCCGTCGAACCGCACGCTTCCGAGCTCTAGACGTGTCTGTTTCGTTTTTGAAAATTCAAAGCGACGCAAAAGTTTGAATGTGCTCGTTTACCTTTTTCTGTAAATATTTATCACTTACGCACACTAATATTAGTTTGTAAACATATTACACATAGCCGCGACAGAAGGCATTATGTCGATTGTTGTGTTATTCGTAACGCTTGGCGACGAATAAAACATTTGATCAGTATATGTGCTATTTTGTTTATCAGTTTCAGGATTAAAGCTTTTGTCAGTATTATGCGAATTTATAACTGAATTATTTATTTTCTGTTTTCTATTAGAATTACTAATCGACTGAAAATAATTTTTTTGTTTAACATTTAATTGCCTAATTGCTTGTCGAGTAATAGGTGCTGATACAAAAGCTTTATCCCCCATTTAGTCATTTTACATATCATTTTAGACAAGAAATATTTGCTCTTTACAAATTTCTTAAATATAAATTTAGATTATCTAACTAAATACAATAATCAACATTCATGCCTCAAAACAAAACACTTCACACTATAGCTCTGACTGCTCTTTGTCTCAATATTTATACTTCTCAACATTTCGGAGTACAACGTAAACATGTTTTCAAAGTGAATTCTTATACGGACTATTAAATTCTCTATTTATATTAAAATAAATTGTTCCAATTATGCAAATATTAATTTTACTAAAGTTTTAAATTTAACTGTAAAATTTCGCAAATTTTTCAAAATTTAAACATAATACGCGAGAGTTCTTGATTTGTGCTACTTAGCTTCAATTAGCGAGCGTTGATTTTCAATTTGTCGACGATCCGTTCTCATGTTTACGTCGAAAAATGTCGTCATCGAAATAACGGTCGGCATTCCGGAATTGAAACTTAGATTCTCGGTTCACCTGAATCGTAAAGCAGCGTCGAATGGAAAATGGCGTTGACACACTGGTCCATAGAAATCAAAGTTTGACGTGGCGATCCAATAAGAAAACCTTGGAACAGCTTTCGTAAATTTTGCCGAGTGACTTAGTAGAAGATGGATGGTAATGGAGTTCATGTGGATGTTGAGTACGACTCCCTTGAACGGTCTACTCAGCTTGTTGGTCAACAAGCATCTGCACGTCCACAAACCGGATACGAGAATGCGCTTCGACACGCACGCCACAAACGCCACCTACAAACGTGACTAGAACTCGAGCCATGCCCGGATAGGGACCTCCTAGTTGTACTCAGTCCGATATGATTGGTTTGGAGACACCGAGGCCGGTAAAACAGACGCACTAGTAGTTTCCTATGCCTTCCTTATTGATCACGTTCTCTCACTCCCTTCTTCTCTCTCTCTCTCCCCCTCTCTCTCTCTCTCTGTCTGTTTCTGGTGAGTAAACACGTCACACGTTCAAATTCTTGCTCCACCTTATTTGTTAAATATTCACGATTATCTTCATTCTCCGGAGTGAGAAGTTATTCCAGAAGGTGTGCACCAGTTGTGGACTTGATTAATGAAGTTTTTTTCCGAGTGACAACATCTAATGGGTCCACGGTGTGCCTTTTTGGAAAATCGTAAAATCTTTTTCACGGCTTCCACCGGGCACGTGTCAATGGCGATCGCGGAGCCAACGTCAACTGCGCAAGTTCCACTTAAAATTGCCTGGTTTATTGAGCGACATCATAAAAATTGATAAAATTGAACATAATCGACCATCGACCTCTTATTCTGATGCTGCCAGTTCGACAGCTCCTACACAGTATTTCTCCTTGAAAAAACGCCTTAAATCTGTCGACGTTCGAAATTTTATTGTCGAAACAAAGCGTAAGTTGGGGAAAATTACCATCCAGGAATTATTCCCGGAATTATCCAAAGATGCTTACGCTGACAAAACTGTGTATGTAAACGAGTTTTTGCTCATCGATCTACAATTTGCTTAAAAAAGCCAAACTGGCGGTTAATAATGCAGGTTATAAGCGCGTTTGGGCGAGAGATGGTTTTTGTAAGAAAAGATGGCGGCACCCCCGAGTTGTTAATTGCCACAGAACAAGATCTCAATAACATTGTCTGGTAACCATAGCAGAATCTTGTTAATCAATGGGTATCAAGTAACGTGTCTTCGTCCGATTATTTGTCGTCTTTAAAAATCTCGTGTATAAATATAAATTCACTGCTTGCCCATCTGCAAGATGTGGAAAATGAGTTAGTAGATTGCACAACACACATCCTGGCAGTCACCGAAACATGGATGACACTGCTTGTTGATGCATCGTGTGTTTCCGTTAAAAACTATAATTTCGTTTGTAATGATCGGGTACTGCGCAGCAATGGGCAAATATGCTTTACTTTAGGTGGATGTGTCGCATGTTACCTCCACAAATCTTTATCTTACAATATTCTCGAGTGCTCAGTAAATGAAAGCATTGACACCCTATAATATCTTTTTTTGGATGTTGAATCGTCTTCGAGAAATTTGCTATTTATAGTAAAATACCGACGCCCGCATGGGCTACTTCACGCGGAATTTATAGTTAAATTTAATACATATATTTCTAAATACAAGAACGTAATTGTAACAGGCGACTTAAACTGTAATTTGTTAGAGAATAGATTTGATTCTGTTCTGAAATTTTATTCAAGACTGCTTGCTTTTTTCTGTACCCTTTGGAACCACCCATTATTCTTGTTTTTCTTCTTCTCAGCTGGATGTTATGCTAGTCGATTCGTCAGATAAGATTCCACGTTTTTCTACGTCTTCTACTCCTTTGGCGGCTGGTCATTGTTTTATTACGATTCAATACGAATTCACTAACCTCAATTCCATTCCACAAATGATCACCTGTCGTAACTTCGCCAAATGCGACTATTCTGCTTTAAATAAAGATCTTTCAGCATTACTTCAACTTAAGTTTCCTCATCTCTTAGCTTCCGATCACATACAACTTCAAACAAATTCGCACCGTATTTAAGGAACGCGACAAATTTTACTTGCGTGCGAAAGGAACTCGAAACCTGTGTCTTTTCCAGGAATATAAGAATATGCGTCGTGAGATTAAAAATATCTTAAAAGCGGTCAAAAATCGTCATTTTTGTATGCCTTTTATGATTAGCCGAACTAGTACTCCAACAAACAAGCACGAATAAACTCTGGTCTTGCCTACGAAAATTAGGACTTACTAATCAGCCATCACAGTCCGCACTTCCTCATTTTTCACCCATTGCATTAAATCGTCATTTCGCATAAATATCGTCATCTCACCCGTCTTGTGACTTAGCGACACTCAACAATATTACCATGCGTCCATTACCTAATTTCCATACAACATTCACCTTTACTGCAGTCAATCATCATGATGTCCTACATAGTCTGAATTTAGTTGTACAAAAATCACGTGGGCTTAGTCCCGATCATCTTTCTTTAGAGTACCTAAAATCCATTTTTACAATCATTGCACCATATTCAACATCCATTTTCAATCTTTCACTCATCTCTACCTATTTCCCTCCCATTTGGAAATCATCTTACATCATACCACTTAAGAAAATCCCTAACCCCTTAAGTCCTTCTGACACCCGTCCAATCACAAATCCTACCCACCTCTCTAAGGTCATTCATTCCCTTGTCACCCAGCAGATCACAAAATATTTAGAGATAAATCGTATACTGCATCCCAAACAATGTGGATTCCGTAAATTTCACAGCACCCAAACTGCCCTACTACACCTTATGGATGATTTATGTTTTGGTGGGGCAGTTACAATTTTGGTACTGTTCGATTTCTCAAAAGCCTTTGACTCCTTAAACCATGTCGTAATTCTTACCTGCCTTCGAGACATAGGCTTTGAGGAATCAACATTGAGATGGCTGCATTCGTATCTGATAAATCGCTCGCACACAATAATTGGCCTGGATGGTTTAACATCTAATCCTGAGTATACTACTTCCGGTGTTTCGCAAGGTTCAACCTTAGGCCCCATAATATTCATTATTGTTATCAATTCCTTATTCTCGAGGCTTAAATATTGCAGACACACTACCATCATCTTTGCTGATGATACGCAATTTTATCTCTTGACCCCGATATGTCATCTAAATGAATCGATACGCAATATTAACAGTGACATTGCTGAGCTTGTGAGATGGTCCCATGATTATGGGCTCACCTTAAATACGCGTAAAAATTAGGCCATCATCCTGGGTTCACTTCAGAATTTAGACGTTATGAAAAATCTCACCATAGCACAAATTATTGTTGGGTCGGAAGTAATACCTTATTCACATGAAGTAAAAGATCTTGGTGTTATAATAACATCCGACCTAACATGGAATCGCCATGTGAGTACCATATCATCTAAAGTACATAATGTTGTACTTTACAGGCTTAAATTTCGTGGTGCTTTTCTTCTACCACAGATCAAACTCACGCTCGTCAACGCATTAGTCATCCCACACCTCGATTACTCATCTTTAGTTATAGCCGATTCAACTGCATATCTTAACACTAAATTACAACGCCTTCAAAACATCGTCTTGAGATATGTCTATCGCCTCCGCCGGTATGAAAGACTTGCGCCGTATCGTCAGAAAGCAAACTGACTACCCATCACATCTAGGCGATAGTACTTTCTCGGTAGCCTCACTCATCAAATCATCCATACCTCCCAACTTCCCTACCTTGCTGACAGATTCATTCCTCTAGACCATTCCATTCGCCGATCTTCTCGCTTACAATCATCTCAATATAAACTTCCAATTCCTCGTACAAACATCTTTGCTCACTCTTTCTGGATCACAGCCCTACAGTTTTGGAATTCCCTGCCACGCCGTCTTCACACATTTACATCTCTCGCAACATTTCGTACTGACCTAATAATACATCTTATCAGGGCTGATCAACCGTAAGTTTGCTACGTTTTTTATTTTAATGTTTTAAACTATGCGAGCGTCTTCTAATCGATTTAAACTACTCTACGTGTAGCTCAAGTGCAATGTCGTTATTTTTTATGTACAATATGGTATATATAAAGATGTATAATGCGTTTATCGCCTTATAGCAGAGATTTTATCAAGTGATATTATGTATCGTTATATCCTGACCGAAACATTGTAACGGCAGTTTATTGAGTTGATGTGTCCACGGCTCGTAGTGGCCAGGACACTAATAAATAAGTTTTCAATCAATCAAATTTCTCTCTCTAATCAATGAACAATATGTATACATACCACAAAATCTAAAAGATATCTTTCCATCTCGGAAAAATGTCTGAAAAAATATCTTTTAGATATATGAAAGATATCTTAAAGAGATACCTTTTGGGGATCTTTTCGTCATTTTTCAGATATTTTTCCCAGATTCAAAGATATCTTTCAGATGTCTTTTAGATAATTTTGTTTTAATATATGATAGTGATTTTCTTTTAATACTATTAACAATCAGAACTGTAATTTTAAACAGCAATTTAAAAAATATATTAGATAATATATAATCACATACATGAATTACTATACATGATATTATACGTTACGTATATATCTTACGACATGTTGTGGTCAGATGTGCGACGACTAGACTAGACAGAAAGATATCGCTCACTGGCCGGCGTCTGATATACCAAATGAAATTCTACTTTTCCTATGGGAGCATGAAGCCTTTGCGCGCATCTAGCGACGGCGGCGTAGCTAACTATTGGCGCGTGCACCGAAAACACTATCGTTTTGTGAGACATCTTTCTGATATCTTTAGAAAGATGTCTTTCCACAAGACATCTTTTAGATATCTTTAGCAAGATGTCATTCCACAAGATCTCTTTTAGATATAGTTAGCAAGAGGCCTTTCCAAAAGACGTCATTAAGGTATCTTTGTTCGATAAAGATATATAAGAGACATCTCTTAGACATTCATCACTTTTGTATTGTATTTGTATTTATTACTCTCGTATGGGGGGTACACCTGTTGAGAGGAGAGTTCCGGACTAAATCGTAGACATAGTTCGCGGATACATAAATAAAATTGACGTACGCTTTATAACAAAAACAATAATTAACCTAATATGAATTAAAACGAAAGGGCGCTATAAACTTAAAGAGAAGCTAAAACTAGTCGCCCAGCAGAAATTGTCTTCTGACATGGGTCGCTCTCACAAATCTTAATAGTATTTTTGCTGAGAAAAGATCTGTATTACATATTAGGGTACAAAAAAGGTTGTTAGGAGAACTCGCGGGAACAAGTGCAGCAAAATCGCGGCGGACTGGCGCAAGTGATGGGCATTCAGCGAAAATATGACGAAGAGAGTCTGGCACATTCATATTGCACAGAGAGCATGGCGTTTGCGGATTGAAGCTGAGACGCATACCGGAGACTGAGAGCGAGCGCGTGAAAAGTGTTGCCAGTCTAAGTTGAGCTTTTACTCTTAGGCAAGGCAAAGGCAAACGCAGCGGGTACAGCGTATAAGACGAGTCGGAGAGCTGGCGGTAAATTGGCAGCTGTACATTCTCAGAATTATAGTATCTTGCCAAATCTTTTGCTCTACAAGAATCCATATATTTAGCAATTAAACCCGGGCCAGCGTCCGCCCAGGACTCGGCGTCAAAGCTGCCCCGCAGAGCATCCGCATCCGCCTCATCCAAAAGCGAGAGGAGCTGCGTAAACCAGTTTCGCGGCTCCTCTGGAGATAAAACAGACAGCTCTCTTAAACGAATAAGCAAAATCTTGGGCAGCCTGGAGTCGGGCAGTCTGAGGGTCTTAATAATCCATTTTAGCGACTGATTTAGTATCTCGACCGCAATCGGAGGCATACCGAGCTCTAGACGAATTAAATAGGCCGGGGCATTTCTCGGCAAATGGAGAAGCCTTTTAAAAAAGTCAATCTGCACCGACTCCAGCCTGTCCAAGTATCGGAGAGCCCAAAACGGAGCTGCGTATAAAAGGACCGATGTAACCAAGGCTTTGTACAGTTTCCAGTATGCGTCCCACGCATCTACCTTCGCAGAGTTTATTGTCGCCAGAGACGCAGCGGTCGCGGCCCCTGTTCGAATGACGGCGTCCTCAAACGGCTGAAGGCCCGACGCTGAAGAGGAAAACACAATGCCTAAAAATCTGTATGCGCTTTTAATTTCCATAGGAGTGTTATCGAACAGAAATCCTCTCAAGAACTGGTCGAGCGGGCCAGCCCTTCTGAAACAAATTATCTTGGTCTTCTCGACATTTACGGTGAGCTGGTTAGTCGAGCAGTAGTCGGAGAGGATTCTTAGCTTATGGCGAAGATCTGAGGGAGAAAAAGCAAGAATAGTAAGATCATCAGCGTAGAGGAGCATTAGCAGGTCGACGGATCTGGTAACGTCCACCTCGCGAACATTGTTATCCCTGAAAAAAGTGACTATGTCTGAAATGTACAAAATAAATAATAATGGACTCAGAATTTCGCCTTGAAGCACACCTACAGATACATTGAAGCGCGACACTCCACCTACATCGTTGTTAAACAAAACTGACGCTGCACGATATAGCGCGCTAAGCACCCTGACGAATTTAGCGCTAACACCTAGTCCAAGGAGCTTACGCCATAGGAGAGCATGAGGGACGGAATCAAAGGCCCTCTTAAAGTCAACGAAAAGGCTGAAAAGTTTCGCGTTCCGGCGTCGCAAGATGACCTGCGCGGATGCGAGGAGGCAGAAGATGTTGTCCACGGTCCCCCTCCCACCCCGAAAGCCAGATTGCTCCTCCGGAAGAATCGCTCTCTGCGTTGCCCACTTGGACAGGCGTGTACATAAGATCTGAGAAAAGAGCTTCGTCAGGGCGTTAGTTATCGCAATTATACGGTAATTAGAAGGGTCGTGACGCGCACCTTTCTTGTACAGGGTAATGATCGTCGAATCGGCCCATCCTTGGGGAAAGACCTCCTCAGCAAAAATCCTATTAAAGAGCGAAAGAAGGGGAGAAAGTCCTTGGGAGTCCATGTGCTTAAGAAGTTCAGCGGGAATTTTGTCCGGCCCAATGGCTTTCCCCACCCTCAGGGCTCTTAAACTGTCTCTAAGTTCGGACGCAGAGAGAGGTGAGTCCAGCTCGGGGTCAAAAGTGCCAAAATACTGCACAGGCGAGAAATCTGTTTGAGGGAAGGTCTCGCGAAAAAACGCGTTCCAGGCTTCCTCTGACACTTGATGATGAAGCGTGGGTTTTGAGCGAAATTTGCGTATCGCAGACCAAAAATCTGCAGAATTACGGACTGCCGCAAATCTGTCGGCAATATTATAGTCAAAGGAACGTTTCTTGGCTGTTAGTAAGTTAGAATAAAATCTGCGAGATTCCCTAAACTCTTCCGAGGCGACCGCGCTATATCCCGACCCTCTCATACGTCTCAGAGCACGCGCGAGAGATCTCTTCGCGGAGAGACACTCCCTGTCGAACCACTGATTTTCAAAATCACAGGACGAATTATTAACGCGGATACAAAAATCTTTTAAAAGTCCGGATGAAAGCGCCGAGCCACGGATTGCTTCAATTAACCGACTATAGTATTCGTCGAGATCATTAGAGACAGTGGAAACGGCGCTATGAAACGAGGCCGAGACAGACGCTTGAAAAGACGCAAAAACAATAACATTCATCACTTAAAATGATTATTGGTATGATATTAATAATAGAAAATTGTAACATTATCCGACCAACATTACTATTCAGCTTTAAGGCAGACTGAAGCCTCTAAAACATTAATAATATATTCTTGAAGCAGCCGTAAAATATTTTTGAGTATTTTGCCATGAAATGGTCTTGAAGCAAAACTTTCAGATGTAAATGACATGAGGTTGAAATAGTTACTCAATCTTAAGACACTGTAGAATACATCAGTAAAGAGAATTTTCGGGAAGTACCGTGGGCTAACTAATGAATTTAATTCAGAGAAACTATCGTATGGCAATTTCATCCCATAACCGAATGTTTTCATATTGGCACTATTTTGAAATATTTTAAATGTTATGCTTTTTTGAACTTTTTTATTTTGGTCGAAGTAATATATAAGTTTATGTACATATATTATTAATCCTCGTCGCTATCCTCATTAATGATCGGTTCAATATTCTGGGCGTCGAATAATTTAGGCAATATTTCAGCCGGTTTGATAACTTTCGCTAAGTATCTAGCATAAAATGCCATCATCGTATCAAATACCCAGATCCACAATGGACTTGCATCAATCATATTACCAACAAAAGTGCAAACCAAGGATTTCCACTGCGTAACTGGTTCATCGAAGATCCACGCTTTTTCAAAGGTGGAAATGGATCTTACATGATCACGACACCTCCGACCAGCCAAATTTATTCAATTCAATTTGAACTACTGAATCCAGGTCAATGGTCAGCAGAATCATAATTTTTGCTTCTAAATGGCATCTCCTAAATACAGCACGAAAACCTAACATCTTCAGTCACGGGTCAGGATTGTGCTGTAACTATTGTAAAAAACAAAATAAATCCTCACAAGCCAGCACGTGTCCTGTAGGTGCAGGACAATTGCGATAAGTCAACCGCGCCACGTTCCGAAATTAATTATAGCGAACAAACAGAAGAATCGTTTAGGGGAAAAGATTTTATTATCGAAGGAAATCAACAAACCAATAGAAGATCATCATATTGAACCTTGAACCATCATACAAAGCCAGCAGGTCAGTAAAACACCCAGTCTCCGAAAAGCATTGCCATCACAATAAGACGTTGAATTTGGATTCTTTACAGGTATTATGTAGTATTACGTATCATAATATTACACACATTGTATCTAACCGAATTTTATTATACAGCCATTGTGTAATTTCGCATATTTAGTGTAAAATAAATATATATTTTATGTTATGGACGGAGGGGAAGCATTTTGCAATGTTGTTTGCAAATAAATTCACCTCAACACAACCAGGAAAAGATGGAATAAACTAACATTCAAATTCAAAGTAAACAATTGCATTTATTTAGAATAATTTCTGAAGGACAAAAATAAGGAGGGGTTGGAAGAAATTAGGGATACGAATAATTCGAAGATTCTCCGGTGTGCAACTTCGATGTGTCTTTTTCCTAGAATCAGAAAAATAAATTCGCGTATTATAAATTTGTAGTGTAAATAACAACTATTTGTTTAAACAAAAACAATGTTATGCAACTATAAACATGTAATTGGAATGAAAAGTAAACTATGGATATATGACTATTAGACAATAAAATATGGACGTTTAAGTGAAATAAATCGGATAGAAAAACATAAAATTTGGAAAATAGGAAATGCTCAATATTTTCAGTTTAAATTTAAAATGGGAATTAACAGTTAAAACTTGACATGTACTTTTAAAGAAATTAAATAATTAATTTTTCATTAGCGTTTTACAGAAATTAAATATTCCGGAGTATTTAATGAATTAGATATTGTTAATAGTTAGTAATTTGTCGAAAATACATATTGGGTTTTCTGGGTGTGCAATAAAAGAGAAAGAACATAATAATATTAGTGAATTGAAACCTAACAGCCCCTATTAATGCTTGTGGCTCGATCGGCTTTTCGTTCAAAGAACATCGGTGAATCGAGTCACTAGTATCACTAATAACAAAAATGTTTCCCCTAAGGTGCTGTTCCTTTTATTTAAAATAAAGAGAAAAAAAATTAAAAGGTATTCAACACATTCAGCTCCGTAAAAATGACAAAATATAAAAATAAAAATGAGGCATTTACGATTTAAGGAATAACTGTTAAAAATAAAATGGATTACTTACCACGTGATTACGCGATCGATGACAAATTATTTGGCAGCTACGACGAATCTCGATGACGGCCGATGATGGTGACTATCCGCAGGATTTTGCGCTAAAGTCCGATGACTGATTTGCGATGACTTCGGATTGAGTTGCGATCTATCATATACCGCTGCTGAAAGAGTACTATATGTCCGATGACTTAGGGTTGAGTCGCGATCTATCAGACACCGCTGCTGAAAGAGTACTGATTGACGAAATTTCGTCGGGGTCTATCCGAAACCGCTACTGAAAGAGCATTGACTGTTCTGCTCGAGAAAAATCTTCTTTTTTGTCTCTTTATGTGTTGGTGTGTAGACATTGTCCTACGTGGAAATTTTAGTAGTTGAATCGACGACGAAATAATGGCTGGTATTTTGGGAGCGGGCGTGGAAGTAAAGGTTCGTGGTTTAGAAGTGTGCGTGAGAATGGGGTTCCTTCTGATGAGTCCGACGCAGATACGAATGAGAAATCGGATGTTTACTTTGTCTGATAATAGGAAGCATTTCGTGGAAATTTTAGAAGCTGGGAAAGATCCGCGTCGAAATGTCCGGTGACGTGGCCCTAAGATTTCTGAACAAACGTCTAGTTCTTCTCGTTTCGAATAATGAAATCAAACATAAGAGATCGGTGAAATTCAAAAATAAAAACGTGTTTGAGCGTCACGCATTAACTGCCAGCTAATAAAGAATGTTCATTGATGCTGGTATACAATAAGCGGAATCTGCAATTACATTTCGAAAATAGCTAATCTAATCATCATGCTGATTTCAGGAATTCTAACTTACCTTATAATAACAGAAATCCTACCTACTCCAACATTCAAATCGGCACAATAACATGACCCACAATACTAGGGGCTTAAATAAAATTTTATAACAGAACTACCCCACTCAGAACTTTACTCAATCTGACAACAATGGATATATGCAAATACTAATTCTATATATTTTCAATAAAATAGCGCAAATACGAACCAAGAAAATAATCCATTGAGAAACTATACTCAACAACTACGAAGTCACAACATTTTCAAGAAAGGGGAATACCTCAACATCGACAACCAAAATAAAATCCTGAATAAAACTTGATTATTTGTGTCTGAACTTGCCAAATTTTATGAAAATAAAAACGATGCATTTAATAAATTCCAACAAAATGCTGAATTTTATTAATTAAATAAAAACTATGCATTTTTTTAATAATAATTAAATTTCGCGGCGTATAATCTGCAAAGTAACTGGTGGTAATTGCATCAATGAAACATTTCTATGTGGTTGAAATATTTTCAAGCGCTATCTGTCGAAATTCTTTCGATTCCCGAAAAGACATTTTCAAAGAAAGTGTTTAGAATGAATTTTTCACATATTTTCGGTTTCTTCATATTTTTCATACATTTAACATCTCAATTCAGCCATTTAAACATTTTCTTTAAGAATGTTTTTTCAAAAAGCCGCCTGTTCGGGAATGAAACGGATTTGGATAGATGGCGATTCAAAGATATTTCAACCATGTTGGAATGTTTGATTGATGCAATTATCACTATTTAATGAATTAAATGAAGACGATGAATTTTATTAAATAAATAAAAACGATGAATTTTATAAATTAAATGAAAACGACGCAAAGGATTAATTGAATTAAAATATAAAAATATATGATATAAAACAAAATGTAGTTGTCTAAGCCAAACTATGTAGGGTATGCCTGCCATGTTGCACTTCTACAAGCGGTTGTAAATGTCGATTCAGTGTCGAAATTTGAAGAAGAGAAAGGAGTATTCCGCATTCTCCTCAATCGGTTTAGTGATGAGTTGTAAGAAATGTTGGACCTACAATTTACCTCAAATAGGGTGCGAAAAAATCGATGAGACTGAATGGACCTACGAGAGGAAAATAAATGAGAGATTTCAGGAGATTTGATATAGCCGGATAAAATTTTATGAACCAGGATTATGTCATTAAACTTATGAATTGAGTGAAGAGTTATGATTGTAAATTGCGAAGACACACGTGAAAAATCATGGGAGAATCGTTACATAGGATTTACTGTTTTGAGGAATAAATATCTTAAAAATCTTTTTTAAACTAACTCGAGAATTGTAATATCAGAATTTATGTGAGGAGATCAAATTACAGAGACATATGTTAAATGAGGTAGAACCAAGGATTTGTATAGATTAATAATGGCTGATGTGTCGATAAAATGTTATGTTGAACGCGTAAGAAATCCTAAATGTTTAAATGCCCTATTTGTGACCAAGTGCAGGTGTTCGGAAAAGGAACAGCGATTATCAATTGTGACTCCTAGATCTTTAATAGACGAGACATTTTTCACTGCATGATTATTAATCATAAATTGATAGCACATTATCGAACGTGATCTTGAGAAGTGCATGACTTTGCATTTTCGAGCATTTAGATTTGCATTAAATGCAAATATTCTAAAGATCACGTTGAAGCCTAGAGGAGTCTAGAGGTGTCTTAACTACATTGTACAATTTCAGGTCATCCGTGTAGAGAAGACATTGTGAAAAGGATATGACATTTTGCAGATCATTTATAAATAAAATCAATAACAAGGGACCTAAATGAGATCCTTGAGGAACTCCTGACGAAGTCCTAAAAAAGTACGAAGTATAACCCTTGACGCGAACTGCCTGAGTCCGGCCTGTAAGATAAGAGTGCAACCACTTTATTAACGGGTATCCTAAAATCCGCAATGAAGAAGTCGTAGACCGTATTCTTGCGTTCCAACGTTGACTGAGTCGTAAAGTCGAGCTGAACTTGCTTGTAACAAGATGAATGTCAGCTGGAATTAAGGTTTCATCATGAAAGGTACATTGACAGTGACGGATAGTAGAGAACAATAGATCTAAAGTGTAGTCCTTGGACCCAAGTGGTGCCATTAATAGTTGCATACTCATGATGGAAAAGTTTCTACATAGAACCATTGCGTTTTCCATAACATTTGGCGATATGTATCCATGAGGTCGTAAATTAATGACCTCATCAGTAAAACTCCATACTACATTAGGTATAATGAACCTACCAAAAATAATTAACAACAAACCTTATTACGAGGTGATGTCTAATATATATACTGCGACGAAAGCCGTCGCCGATTTACTATCTTCGGTAGCTGCTGTTAAAGAGAAAGAACTGATGAAAAATGCTGAAAATGTAGCCGAATTTTACGATGGAACGTACGGACTGTAATACGTACGTTTTAAATGTTAAAAACGTCTATAAAACTCTAAATGCAGCGTGGAAAAGTAAAATGTACATTCCGTCTTTGCACAGCTGCAAGTCATACGTCTACTAGATAAGCTGGTCCAAAACTGAGAACAAGAGCTTTGGGGACCGACGCTAGCTTTGTCCCCGCATTGTCTTACATAGGCACCCACTTCAACCGTGCCGCCATAAGAACTCTGACGGAAAAACGCCATAAAAGTTATCTAATTTTAAATACATTCCATGCCAGAAAGCTTCGAACTTTTCCCTGTAACACGAGATTTTGCATTGTCCAGGCGAGGGATGCGTACGACATTTCCGCCAGTCGTCCGGTTGAACTATATATTGTGTATAGCACACTGCAGAAATGCAGTTGTCAGGCAACCAGCCTCTTCAGCAAAGTAAGGCGCTACACTTCGCTGGCACAAGCCGACCCCTCTGCGTCGTAAAGGACCCTCCGCTACTCAATTACCACTTCTGCTATCCCTATGGAAGAGGATTCTCTCTTAAGTCCATCTCTATTCGGAAATACCGACATCCTAGTAGGAAAGGTTTGCGTTTCCTTCCTGTTTCGGTACTGTCAGCGTCGTACCGTTCGTGGTTCGCACCCTGCATCCTCGTGTGACGAGAGTGGGAGGGGGGGGGGGCATCCGAATGTATATGAACCTTTAATAAAGCTTCTATAATCGACAATAACGCTGAAGACATTGCTTCTCCCTTCCCGTAGTCGATTCTGCCCGTCGACCTTGGACCGTTACATCCCAGTTTCTAGAAATTTCGTTTTCGGAATATTCTAGAAATTATTATATTTCAATAAACTAGGAGAAAATCACCCATATTCATTTGAATTAATTTGATATAAATGTTCTCTTTGAAAGTTGTTCACCTCGAGTTACAATTCATATAGAAATATTCTAATAATGGATAGTTCTTTTGTAAATCATTTATTATTAGTACAATTTATGCCTTATCATTTAATATTAGTGTAGCACTTTGTTAATATTTAAACAGTACTCTAATTGACAAATTACTGTGAATGTTCAGTAATGCTTACAGAACCACCATAAGTTGCGCTTCTTGAATATCTTAATTCTATCGCCAACGATGTTGCAGTAAAATTGATATGTGCAAGGAGTGTATAAAAGTATATAGCGAGGCGGTTTCGAGGTTGCTGAGTACGAATTTGTTGTTAAAAATCGGAAATTGAAAATGGCGGTTCCAATATGGCGGACCTAAAGTCGAAAATGAATTAAAAATTTATAAAAATGGACGGTTTTCGAAGTTGTTGAATACGAATTTCCGATTAAAAATGGGAAATTCAAAATGACCGACCCCATATGGCGGACTTAAAATCCGAAAACTAAATCAATTTTAGGAAAAATGCATGTATGTTTTGTTAGATGGAGGTTTGCTGTTTAAGAACTTTGCTTCGTAGCTTTAAGGGTATTCTTCTGAAGCCCCTGAGCGCCGCGGTGGTCATTGTGGAACTACCAAAACGGAAGTAAAACTCCTTTGCAGATTACGCCTTCAATTTTAACTTTTTATATTATTAAGTGCGCTTTTTATA
This sequence comes from Trichopria drosophilae, assembly GCA_030407085.1. Taxonomy (NCBI): domain Eukaryota; kingdom Metazoa; phylum Arthropoda; class Insecta; order Hymenoptera; family Diapriidae; genus Trichopria; species Trichopria drosophilae. The sequence continues at coordinate 49,016,013 of CM059585.1, forward strand.
AGCTATTATTCCCCTAGAATGTGCGTCCACTTCGATATTGGCGCAATGATTGTCGCATAATCCAAAAATTTGTTTCGATAACGCTAACGCACAAAAACGGAGTGGACGTGCATTCCTGACACTTCGCGGATTACATTGAACCCATTTTTATGCAAATTAATTATGTTTTCTAGGCGTAATCTGCAAATTGCGACTCGAAGCGGGTAATGGCGGCACAAGCGAAAGATTTGACATATATCAGTTCCGCGTTTTTCGGTGAGATGGAGCCCAGGAATGTCAGGATCGTAGGTATTCTAGGGCGCTTCCCAGGGCCCCGCGAGCATGTGCACGCATACACATGTAACTTGCATGTATGAATATGTCATTCATGTGTGCATGCATGAATCCATCCATATATATATACATATATATAGGAAGAGTATGGTTTCGAGGCGGCGCGGTATATACGGGAGCAGAAAGAGAGAGAGAGAGGGTGGATAAGAATGTAAAAGGCTGTCATCTCTTTCTCTCACAAGGGAACCTCAGATGCGATGATTCTCACCGATTTTATTAAAACTTTCTCATAATATCGCACATACTTACCACCCTTTTGATTATCAGAATGATCGATGCAATACTCAATCGTTTTCTAGAAAATCACATTTGCATTTCCTATTTTTTAAGCTATAAGTACAGTAACTTATATGAAGCGAATATCACAATTTTTCATAGAAGTTATGTTGGCTCAGGCGGTATAGCGTTTGTTTTGTAACTAATGTTTCATGGGTTCAAATCTCGACAGAGTTTTTTTTTTTTTAAAGCCTAATTTGTTATAAACTAATCATGAACCGTCGAAATTGTGAATTTTAATTATTTTTAACCTTTTTAAATAATGTTTTGAAGGAGAATTTAACTTTCTCTCATTTCTTTCTTATAATGAAAATTATGTAATAATATTCCCATAACAACATTTCTAAGTTCTATTTATAAATAGTTAATATTTATAAGTATAATATTTATAAATAATATTATTAATAATAATAACAACAACAATATGAAACTAAATTCTTCACTTTTTCATCATTTTTTTGATCATTTGTATATTTGTATTTTTCGATGTAAAAATGTTCTTTCGAATAGATTGGATGGCTATAAATGAATGTAATAAATTATAATCATTTTAATTATCCAAATTATTGTTATTTTTGTTGTTATTGTTATTATTATTCCGTAAATAACAACTTTTAACAGCAACATTTGTTTTTGATCTCGCTCAGTCTGCCGAAAAGTGATAAATTTTTGGATAAAATCCCTACCCGATCAACATTAGTGTGAAATTTGGCTCCCTTTATTTCTTTTGTTATTATTATTACTATTATTATTAATAATTCAATTCGGTAGATAACTGATTTTTAACAAAAATTTGTACGCTTGTTTTTACACAAAAATTGGAATTGTTAATAATTTTTACTTATTTGCATGAAACTTCAGACGGCTATAACTCTTCAACAATTATTCATCGTAGAAACTTCAACAAATGCTCACTTTACGCAGATAATTTCATCCTCTTCAAAATAGTTCGGATACTACTACTGTCTAAATGTAGCCAAAAAATACTTATTTACAAAAAAAGTACATGAAAATATTTTTCATGTTTTTCTTTTGTACCATCGTGGATTTATGATCAAAATGATTTTTCTCTTAAACATAAAGATTCAAAATTTCATTATTTGCAACTTTCATTCTATGCACTTTTCCCACATGAAGAACGGTTTTCGAGTAATTATTAATTTCATCGCAAAAAACGTTCCGATTGTGCGTTAATCTGTTTTTAAACGTTCATATCTTCGTAAATATTGAACGCACAACATTACATAAAAAAATGGAAATTGTTCGTAATTTCATCCTCTACAACTTTTATTTGAAGTATTTTGCGATACGAATGGTTATTTTAGACTTATAATCGAAAAACGCGCGTTACAGTTACTCCGCAAAACTGCCAATATTTGAAAAAAACTATTTCGGCTTCTATTGGTCGTTGAAGCTGTTTTAAAAGTCGAAATTGTGTAGAATTTCCCCAAATACAATTTTCGTGAATTTCTTTTTTTTTTAATGTGATATTTTTAGAGTTATTTCAGAAAAGCCTATTTTTTGGATACATTTTTCCTAGTTCCTTGTAATTTGATAGCGTGAAGTTTTGCATCACCATACCTGGACTAACCTGGAAAAGTATGGCGATGAAAATATATTTATGTATAGACTCTTTTTTATAGATTCACTGAAATCGGTAATAATGTTGAACCTTAGTAAAATATAATTGTATATCCATTATTTTCAGTAATATAAAGTAAATTGTATATCCATTATTTTCTAATAGTTATATCGCATTTGTCTGCAGTAGATTCAGATTCTACGCTACTAAAGAATTTTCCATGTAGCACGAGTCATGGGATTAAAAGTAATTAAATTCCAAACCAATACATCCCTGCGTTTTTTATCTGTTCAGTATGAAGCATTACTGGCAGAAATAAGCAAGAAATATCTCCATTTTACATGCAAAATACAAATCAAATATTCTTTCTTTCTCATTGCAAAAATAGATCTGTTGATAAACGTCGTAGTTTTGAAAAGTAGAGTAAAGATGTCAAAACCAAAGTCAAACCTCAAAACCAATAGTGCAATGTATAAATATCCATTCAGAAGTTTAAAGGGAATCACCAAATTTATTTTGATCCCTTTATTTTTGTTTCTTTATCATTTTCGACCTACAAAATAATAGCGTGTCGAACTATTAAACATTCATATTGTTTATCACTTTAGAAATTTTCTTTTTCACCACTTATAAGTCGAATCCATTTAAAATTTATATTTCGTGATATTTTTAAAAAGTATGAAAAATGCAAGAAAAAATCCAGGGCACGAGTGAAAGGTTAAAAAGTAAGTAAATTCAGAGCATCTGAATAAGAAACTTACAAAAATTTGTGTTATTGACAAAATTTGGAGTAATAAATTTTGGTAAACAATACAAAAAAAATTGTTTATAAAAATGTAAACAAACACGTATTCCTTTATTTTTCAAGTAGAATATTGCATCTTGAAGTTAATTCTTAACAAACCCTCGGTCTGCCTGTGTTCGTCTATGGGCAGCATCCGCAATAATATTGGGTGCATGCAGCTCGACTGCGGGTCCAGGATCGCTTCATTAAATGCACACACGAATGGTTGATTTCTAACTCACTTTGATGGTTGCTTAAAATTACAAAAAGGAGATGCGAGCGGTTGAACGCGGTGCGGTCCACGACTTAGGAAAATGCCGCTGCACAAAAACGAAATCCGAAAACTATTTGCGGGCGCGCAAAAACACGTGTGCCCTGTTGCGTGAGAACTGACCCGGAAGTCTTCCCGGACCTTCTCAGGAAACTCAAAATCAGCGCACCACCGGTGGCCGTGATAAGAAGTAAACTCGTGGAAAAGGTCCGCGAAGTTCAAATTTGCAAATTTGCGTCGATAACCGCGCGATTAATGAAGCACTCAGAGGTGCTAGCGCTTACTTTTAGATGGCGCGAGACGTACCTTTTGCGGAACGAATATCTCGAAGCCGATACTATGGTATAACGGCGAACATACCGCCCACCTTGCGGTAACCGTACCGCAATAACCTTAACCTAATTTGACCTACTTAAATCTACAGATACACTTAGCTATGGTTTGAGATCTGGCGAGTTGCGGTTTTCTATGTCGATAGGCAGAAGTGCCAGCTTAGTGATAGGCCGCTTAAGTACCGACGTAGCACTGCGAACCGTCACGACGCGAACTAAGCCATCACTGCCCGGATGACATTCTATGACACGCGCCAGATCCCACTTAGCCGGAGGAAGCGTGTTGTGACGTACGAGCACAATTTGACCGACCCGTATAGACGGAGACGTGTCGGACCATTTTGAGCGGTGCTGGCAGGACGTGACATAGTCCCTCGACCAGCTTTTCCAAAACTGTTCCAACAATTGTGTATACAATTTCCAACGCGTGACTCGACCGATCGAGTAGTCACAGCTGAATGGAGCCGGAGCAGACATGAGTGGGCCGCCGACGAGGAAGTGCGCTGGCGTTAATGTTTCCAGACTCTCCACATCATCAGTGAGCGGAGCAAGCGGGCGCGAATTTAGGCATGCCTCTATTCGACAAAGAAGTGTGGTGAACTCCTCGTACGTCGGCGTGTGTGGATCGAGAACACGCTTGAGATGGCGTTTCATGGAGCCAACTCCAGCCTCCCACAGCCCACCGATGTGGGGTGCAGCAGGTGGAATAAAGCTCCACTTGACACCGTCCTCTGCGACACGAACGCGAAGCTCATCCGATTCTATCACGGCAAGATAAGCAGCGAGCAGCTCCTTGTCGGCGCCCACAAAATTCTTCGCATTATCGCTATATACCATGCGTGGTAGGCCGCGACGAGAGCAGAACCGCTGGAACGCAGCGAGGAAGGCTGGAGTCGAATAATCCGAGACGACTTCCAGATGTACTGCTCGTGACGCCATACATATAAAAAGCGCAACGAACGCTGTTTGTGAGCGATCACCTCGACCGCCCGCCAAGCGCAACTTGTAAGGGCCTGCGTAATCGACGCTGCATTTGCCGAAAGCGCGAGTAGGACGAGTAACACGAACCGGCGGCAATGAGCCCATCAGTTGGGTTGGAGCCTCAGCACGTTGACGGGCACAAGACACGCAGTGTTCGATGACAGATCGAACTGTCTTTATGGCTTGCAACACCCACACTTGTTGACGCAGAGTGCTCAACGTAAGCGTGATGCCGCCATGTAAACAACGGGCATGTGTGTGGCTTGACAACAAGCGGGATATATGACCCGAGGGAAGTATCACGGGATGTTTGACTGAGAACGCGAGTGTCGTACGATCCAAACGACCTCCTACGCGGAGTACGCCACTTGCGTCCAAGAACGGATGGAGCCGTCTTAACGGGCTACGTTTTGGAAGCCGCTGTTTCAGCTGTAAATGGCGTGATCCATCAGGAGCTGGATCATTTTGATTCAGCATATGTATCTCGAGTGGAAATGCCTTTGCCTGGAGCAGGGAATAGATACGGACCGCCACGAGTGATAATACACTCGCACACGGTAATGCTCGCTCTTGTAAATCTATTGAGGCTTTCCAATTCGGCGAAAGATACAGCACGCGCGAGAGAGCTCGACAAAGACGGGGCCATGAGGAAAATCTACGAAAGATTTCATCCCTATGATCCGGTTCGATTGAAGCATGGTGGATAATGACCTTTTGCTCTAAGACAGCGTCGTCATGCACCATACTAGGAGTGAGAGTTGGCCACTAAGATGGCTCGGAGCTGAGCCACGAGGGTCCATGCCACCATAAAGCGCGATCTGCCATCTCATCGGGCGCAATGCCGCGAGAAGCTAAATCCGCCGGGTTATCGGTGCCTGGAACGTAGCGCCAGGATACGTCAGGCAAGTTCGTGTGAATCTCAGCTACCCGGTTTGCCACAAACGTCTTCCACTGTGAAGATTGAGCACGTACCCAATCCAGCACAATGGTGGCATCTGTCTAAGGTTGAACAGGGCAGCTCGAGAATTCAGGCACTTTTAGCACTTGGGCCAGGAGCCGTGCCAGAAGCACAGCACCAGACAACTCGAGGCGAGGAATAGATAGCTGCTTGAGAGGAGCAACTCTCGTTTTGGACGTCAGAAGGGACGTAGTACAGTAGCCGAGAGCATCAGCACATCGTACATATACGACGGCTGCGTATGCTTTTGACGAGGCGTCAGAAAAGCCGTGAAGTTCCACGTTGACTGAGGGGGTGGTACCTAGCCAGCGTGGAATGAATATTTGCGTGAGGCTGGGGAGAGCATTGTAGAATTGCTGCCATGTAGCAATCTCCTCAGGTAACGGCGCATCCCACTCTAATTGGCACAACCACAACCGTTTCATGAATGCCTTGGCGACAACAACTACTGGCGCGATCCACCCAAGAGGGTCGAATATTCTAGCAATCTGGGAGAGCACGATTCGTTTGCTGATGGTGGAGAGAGTCGATTGACTAGAGACGAAGGTGTAGGAGTCAGTAGCCGGCTGCCATGAAATGCCGAGTATCTTGACGCTGTCGTCCGTCTGCAGTGCCTTGTCACACGCAACCCCGACATTTGCATCATCGATATCGGCAAGTAAGGGAGCCGCGTTACTCACCTATTTTCGCAAGGAAAAGTGTCCCTTCTGTAACAGGGATATGAGCTCGGCTCAAATGTGTTTGGCTCCTTCGAGGGTGTCAGCGCCAAACAGGGCGTCATCAACGAAGAGATTATTTAACAAAGCGATTTTTCCGGTAGGAAATATATCGCCCTCATCCTCAGCGAGCTGGCATAAGTGCGAGAAAAGGCGCGCTGGCGGTCCCATACGTCACAGTAAGCAACTGATATGGAATAACCGCGTTGTGAGGCGACTGTCGCCATAAAATTCTTTGACAATCTATATCTCGCTCGTCTACTTTGATCTGCCGGTACATTTTCTCCACGTCAGCAGCGTACACGAAGCGGTGAGTACGCCACTGCATGTGTAGTTGCGGCAGATCGGATTGGAGTTTAGGCCCGATAAACTGGAGATCATTAAGCGATACTCCACGCGGCGATTGGAACGAAGCATTAAAAACCACGCGAGTTTTTGTCGTGGAGCTACTGCTTTTGATCACTGGATGGTGTAGGAGATACACCACTGGATCAGACTGAGCGTGCGGAGGTGCAACGCACATATGCCCGAGTTCTTCATACTCGGTCATGAATTTAACGTAAGCGTCTCGTTCATTCGGACGCGACGAGAGGCGTCGCTCGATTGACTGGAGACGCTTTAAAGAGCGATGATAAGTGTCGCGAAGTTCTGCGCATGGTGAACGTGCACCGAAACAGACGGAACGAAACATAAAGGATCGGGATTTAATCCGCAACTCCCCGAAATTACCCATCCAAAGACGGTATTCATTGCCACCGGCTCGTTTGGAGTTCCGCGAATAATACCGTCACGCATAGCGTATGCGTATAAATCGGCACCTATAATTAAATGGATTGGCGTGTCGTCCGTGGGACAGCCATCTGCAAAAGTTAAGTCGCGCAAGTGAGGCCAGTGGGCAACCGGATATCGGAATTTTGGCACGTAGGTGGTGAGCGATGGCAAAATTAGCGCGTCAGTAGAGAGCGCTACTTCCGAATTAAGCACGGGACTAATTGAAATTGGCACGATCTTATCGACCTTTTCCGACGTGCTGGTCCCGAGTCCGTTTACCACAACTGACGTCGGATACAATTTTGTGCGAAGCGCGAGAGCGGCTTCTTTAGAAATAAGCGTATGCATCGATCCGTGGTCAAGTAACGCTCGCAATTTGACCACGCGTTGAGATGATGCGGTGACCAGAACCCACGCAGTTGCAAGCACAACGTTGGAGGGTAAGCGCGGCGTGCTTACATGCTGCACAAAACTTACATCAACTCCCGATGAGCTACCTTGCGATGTGCTTGCATCAACGTGCGGAGTCTGAGGTTCTGTTACACGTGCCTGCGTATGGAGAAGAGAGTGATGTCGACCACCACACTCCGAACATTTTCGTTCGCTTTTACACGTCCCGACCTTGTGGAGAGGCGACAGGCAATTGTAACAGGACCCTCTTTCGTTAACTACGTCCCATCGCTGTGGGGCTGAAAGTCCATTGAATTTTGGGCATCTAAACAAGTGATGCAATTCAGTGCATGCGATGCACTTTAGTTGAGGTTTAGTGCTATTAGCGTGATGCGCCTGAACACGACAAGCGGAAATTGCCGTAGTGCGAGGCTGGGGCCTGGTTGGTCGAGTTGTAGCTCGAGGGGCTCTGTTACATGCCGAAGAGGCTTCAAGAGCTCGTATGCGTGATTTTAAAAAAGTATTAAATTGTTCGAGCGTCGCGAAATCGTCACCCTCTAACGACAACTCCCACGCTTCTCGAGTTACACGATCGAAACATTGAGAAAGAACATATATTACAATATCATGGAACACAGGCCGTCCTAATTTCTGAAGAGCGTCAACCGATTCCGTTGCCGTATCAACTAATGTCTGAAGGTCTGTGGCAGATCCTTCGCTAACAACCAACTTAAGAGATAATAATTTCGCGAGTTGGATATTCAATAAACGACGCTTATTTTCGTAACGTTCCACGAGTAATTTCCAAGCGACCTCATAATTTTCCGCGGTAACCGCAATATTTGCTAACAAAGAGGCTGCATGGCCTTCCAAGCAGGACTTTAGGTAATAAAGTCGCTGAAATGCATCGAACGATTGGTCGTTTATTATGAGGGCTTGAAAATGATCGCGGCACGCGACCCAATCTACAAAGTTTCCCGAAAATCGCGGCAACTTGAGTTTCGGTACTTGCGTGCGATGTTGACAGGTGTCGGCGTTGACAGGTAGTGGCGCAGTTGCAGTTGGCGTTGGCGGAGCAGGGTCCGTAAGTCGGATGACCGTAGACAATCCGGAAATGGCATCCAAATAAATGCTTTCTGCCGTGGCATAAAAGTCCTCCGAAACATATGATGTCCCGGCACACGCCGACAGGTCGAAAAATGGAACCATGTCCTCATGTCGATCGTTTAATCGACTCCATTTCGACTCGACGAGCTTGAGACTTGCGACTGCCCTACTACGTGGCAAATCAACATTTTGAAGCGAGGCGGCTGCTCGCTTAATAGATTTAAGATCTTCATTTTGAAGAGCCATCATTTTAATGAACTCATGGTAGGCCTCGGTATCATCGTCCGACTCTCCAGAGTTTCTGGTTTTTGGAGGCATTGAGTAAGTGCAATTAGCATCCGTCGAACTCGCACTTGAAATCGATCGATTTCGTCGATTTGTTTAGCGCGCAGAACTCCGTGCTCGATCTCGGTACTGTCGTCGCACGGGGAGACTCGAGACTGCAATTTTCGTGGCACTTAGAGCGGGGCGCTCGAGAGGGGCGCACAAGCGGGGCGCGCTGCCGGAGATTGATGACTCCGATCGAGGCCGAGGAGGCCGATGCGCGGCTGATAAGGAGAGCGCTCGGTGCTTCTCCCTTTCTGCTGACGTCACTGTTTGTGACGTAGCGTCGCGTGTGAGTGTAGCACTTACAATTGTATGGAATCGCGTGATTCCAAGCGGGCCGAAAGAGGCCGAACTCATAGAAGTTCACTAGAGCGACTAGAGCCGCTGTTTCGAAATCCGAAAACGGCCGAAAATAGACGGAACCGTCCGAATCGCAAAATGGCGAAAATCAAGCGGAAATCGCGCACTAGCCGCGTGAGAATATTTGAATTAAAGTTAAATTTATGCGAATGAACTCACGAAATACGACAGTCTTGACAGAACGACTGTTTAATTGTCTTTAAATGTCCTTTTTTAGCGTCCAAGTATCCGTAAGTGTCCACTCGCGAAGTGCACTACACTTTAAAAAATCCAGAAGATCCTGGCAGGATCGCCAAATGTTCGTCTATGGGCAGCATCCGCAATAATATTGGGTGCATGCAGCTCGACTGCGGGTCCAGGATCGCTTCATTAAATGCACACACGAATGGTTGATTTCTAACTCACTTTAATGGTCGCTTAAAATTACAAAAAGGAGATGCGAGCGGTTGAACGCGGTGCGGTGCACGACTTAGAAAAATGCCGCTGCACAAAAACGAAATCCGAAAACTATTTGCGGGCGCGCAAAAACACGTGTGCCCTGTTGCGTGAGAACTGACCCGGAAGTCTTTCCGGACCTTCTCAGGAAACTCAAAATCAGCGCACCACCGGTGGCCGTGATAAGAAGTAAACTCGTGGAAAAGGTCCGCGAAGTTCAAATTTGCAAATTTGCGTCGATAACCGCGCGATTAATGAAGCACTCAGAGGTGTTAGCGCTTACTCTTAGATGGCGCGAGATGTACCTTTTGCGGAACGAATATCTCGAAGCCGATACTATGGTATAACGGCGAACAGCCTGCATCATTTTACAATTAGATGGATTCCGCATATTCTTAGTTTAAAATGCATACTACAAATCGATTGGTTTAAAAATATGCATAAAAAAGTCGGCATTGAAAATGATTAAAAATTGTAAAAAAAGTGAAAATCTTAATAATCAATTTTGACAGTCTTTGACTCTTCTGAAAAGTCTTGTTATTAATAAATACTAAATTTCAACAGTTAATATTGGATTTGTACTTCATTGCCTAGAATATGCTCAACTGAAATATGTTTTTGGAAGTAATGTTGAAATAATTATGAAATAATAATGTGAAATAATAATCAATAATATGCATATTTACATGGATATCATTTTTTTCTGTTAATTGACTTCTTATACTTCTCTGGCAGGGTACCCGATGGTTCTTTCTTTATTTGCCCATCAACATTCACTTAAAAGTTGTTGTGTGGCTTTTTTTTTTAAATATTTATCGACAGTTGTCAGTGAAAATACAATATTACAAAAAAATTTTAAATTATTCTTTATCAACAAATAAAAATACTTGTAATAAATAATGTCAAATAGTGCATAAGAACTGTTCTTGAAGAACTTCATTACTTGCACGTTTTGAAGAATACGTTTATAATTTTATCTATCTTCAAAGTCTGTTCTTTTACAAATAATAATTATGAATTTACATTATTATTCTCGATTAATATTTAGAAACTGAAGAGCATCGCGATTCAGGACCCAAAATAAAAAATTTCTTTCAACAAAATTGTTTTATCACAATTTTTAAGTTATATCTGGGTATTCGACATAATTTTATAAGGTTTTGCAATTCCACCTGACCAATCCCATTTCAAATCCTGCAGTGAAAAAGTTTCAAATTTAAAATCATGGTAAATGCATTAATTTAAAAAATACAGATTGATGGTGATAAATATTTTCGGATTTGTAATATTTTTTTAATATTTATCACCATCAATCTGTATTTTAAAATTAATTTTAAAAATAAATATTAAAATAGCCTCGAATACGGAAATTTCATAAATTTCGAAAAAGTAGGCTAAACATACTTCTGGAATCAAAACCAGAAGTTCTCTGCATTTACCATCTTTACGAACTGTAATAGTCACATAAGAATTTTAATTAATTAATGTTAACGGTTCATTTGCAGAAAAAAATAATGTTTAAAATCATGTTTTATACTATTTTTATTGTTCTTTTAGGTAAATTAAGAGATACGTATTTTTTGTTTTGCAGAAAATCTCTCGCTGGTGATTTAATTTTTGTCCGAAACAGGTAGGAAATTATTTTTAAATCTCTCTATTTCCGTTAAAAATCGATATTTCAACGTTCTGTTTTCTTAATTCAGTAGTGTTTTAAATGTTCTTTCATGGCCATTTTGAAATTTTACAAAATTTTGAAAATTAATAAAATGGCGGTCATTTTTTGAAAAAAAAAAGAAAAACTTGATTTTCAAAATTCTAATTTTTTTTTCCTGTACCAGACCCCTGCTCTATCCTTCAATAGTTCTGGCATGGTTCTGGGTAACACATTTTTTTTCTATTCCATACGCTTCCGCTAGTTCTTCTATTCTTTCAATGAATCCAATTGCATCCTTTTCCCCATCGTATCTGGCATTCCATTTCCGTACCCGATCTATGATGGTAAAGAACGGCGTATTATCTGTCACTGGGTTTGACATAGTTTGGTTCAGATCCGTGTTACTTCCGTTATGCAAAAACAGTGTACGAGAAGTTGATTGTTTTGGGGATGCTGTTTTAGTATGCTGTTACAGTCGTTTCAAGTCCAAATTCCGCGTTATAAGCTATTTACTCCTCCTTCCGGAGTGAATATATCCACGAGGTTTTCACCATCTTAGGATTTATAGGTTATCTGAGTAATCACACCTCGAGTCCCTGTTCGGGCGCCATCTGTAAGGAACTTTCCGGGAGTTTTGGAATTTACACGCATATAAACTCAGTCTGTAGGGAACGAGAGTGTGATGGAAAACCCAGTCTGATGCTCTACCTATTTTTATTCAAAAAAAAATATTCTTAAATCACTAGTTTACAACAATAATCTCTCTAAAAACACGATGCGCGTTATATGCCTAGATCTGCACAAACGTTGTTTCCTCCTAGTTGAATAGTTACAGACAAAAGTTCTGTTTCCGTCGTTGCTCTGCCGATTTAATCTCTTATGTGGAACGTATAGGGAATCTTCACTTTATTGTCACCCATGACCACGTCCACCTGTGCGACCTCTATGGGAATCTTCGAATCAGATCGTCACCCACGATGAAGTCTCTCTTTGATTATATAGGCCTGCTATCTGGCGGCTTCAAAACTAGTTATGACAAGAATTACTCCTGAGTGACTCGACTTTGAATAACTATTAACGAACTAGCATTACTGAGTTATATATGTCACCATTCGTGCTTGTCCTAGGGAAAACTTTCACGATAAAACTAGTGGATAACCGACATCGGACACCTATGAACGCTATAGAAGCTAATACTGATGCGTTCGGGGTTATACGACACTTTCTTCGTGAATTAAAGCTCTCCTAGTAACTTCCGTAAACCCAAAACTATTACTTAGGGACTTTATGCCATCGATTGCCACTTTTCTATTTTTTCTATCTTACTTCATACCCGAAAAGAGAATGGACATTCCGCATTCCGGATTCCGTCGTACCTGTTTCAGGGGGGATAATACTCTTGGGTCGCCTATACTTCGAACTTTAACTATGGAACTTCGGAATTGGACAATTCCTCCGTTTCTCTTATTCACTGTTTACTCTATACTGAAAAACCAGCCGGGTATTAACGTTTGGAATCTACTCTTACTATCCCGGGATTTCAGTGTACTCTCCGTGTACCCTTACACGCTCCCACTCGCGACCCTCTATGTTTTTTCCCACTTTGTTTTCTTGTCTTACAGCAAGGTCTCTGTCAACGGTCGAGGAATGGACATTCTACAACCGGTCTCAAAGTTCATGCATATGTACATTAACGCGTCAAACCTAATCACTCTGTAACATATATGTTGTGGCGCTATTACCGGAACGGATGTTCCGCGAACTATACTCGATACGTAGTTCGATTCTATGACGCCAGTATAGGAATTATCCTTCTGTGGCTGCGTTCAAACTATGTATAAACTCTCTTTCACGTCTTCCCGCGCTTTTCGACATACGACGTACCGTGGCACTTTATCAACATATATATGTACAGTGTTGTTCAAATCTTTTTACGGTCGGTTTGTATCCCTTATCTTTTCGTGCTAAATACGGGAAATGGACATCTCTCCGTTCATAGCGACGAAAAGGTCATCTCCGGGAGTTCAACAATTCACCAGCGGTTATGGACATATCCGTAAGTGAGTTGTTTTCGTTCGGGTTTTACTCTGTTCATGAGTGAAACTAAAAAGAAATAGTGGTCCATACAAAAAGTATTGACATACCCTGTATATGAAACCAAAACAAAACAAAAACTTTAATAAAATGTCGAAGAGTTCGGAATGGATATTCCTCGCTCACACGGAGAGTCACCTGAACTCTTCGAAGACTGGAACTGAAGTCCCTTTTGGCTAAATCCGGGCCGAATTTATACCCTACCTGGATATTTTCAAATTTCAACTGTCACTTCATCCCAAGAAATGGCAAAGTTCCTCGGAAAAGGTAAGTAACTGTCATTTCTAGATTGTTCTGTCCATGCTGATTTTCCCTAATTCTTACTTTTATTTTCAGGAACTCCACATTAATTCCCGATGACAACATTTTCATGTTTTTTTTTTCAGGCATATTTTATTTTGCGTTTTCAAAATTTACAGGATTTTACAATGTAAGGTATCAAAATTATAAGTACTCGCCGATAGTTGTGAGGCAAATTTTCTAAGGAACAATTCGCATCCTCACACTAATAATATCGCCATGCAAAAGAATATGAAAGTGAAATTGTTAAATATTACCGCGCATATACTGCAAAGCAAAAGCAATCTCGAGGACCCGAGATTTCTTATTTCTAAAATACCTATATTTCCATTACTATACATCCCTCTTAAATTGACACTTTGCACAGTCTTTAATCACCGACGGTTGTCTATCTGCGGTATCATCACTCGTTTCAAAATGTTTATCGATGACATTCACGTAAATCTGGATGCATTTACATTGTGAGTGGTAAGCATGACCATACATCTTTAATTTCAATGTCTTTCACTCAATGTCTTTTGTTTCCATTAATGCAAGACGTATCACTTCATAGTAAATTCTCATTGACTTTTGAAGAGATGAGGATTGAACATTTTTGAAGAAGAGTCTTAACGATTTTCCAGTTGTCGTCCTATGAGCTTCGGTAGAGGTGGACAGGTCAATATGTCTATGTCGGCAACATTGTCAGTATCTAAAATTTCCTGCAACCTATGTCTTTTATTTGTCTGCGCCTTTTATGTATATCTTGTGAGCACATGTAACGGTGTCCTCCAACGTTTCGTTCATTGCATCAAAGGGGATATTGCACGATTCCCATCTTAGACCATGATAATTGTGCATTAACCAATTGTTTTACGTTCAAAACGTACTTTACAACATGACTGTCGGAAATATCCATAATACACATTTTCTTCGGTATAAACCGATTACCAGGTCCGGGGAATACTTGCACGTCGGCAATATTCTACATTTCTAGTACCTAATACTGATTTGCTTGTCCCCTTCATTAATTGACGCATCATTCTCTCTCTTACACACTCATTGCCACTTCCACGTATGGCGTGGTGCCTCTAATTCATGGATATACGTCGTACCTTTCTCTCTAGATCGTAGTATCTCTTCGTCAATTCCTATGAATCGGAAATCAAATCAGAGTGTAACAAAAACAGATAGTTTTCACGGTCACTAGATCTCTCTAGGTATCATCCGATGTTCCTCTCGAGATTAGGATAGACGGCCTATACGTGTCCATTGTCGATAGTTTGCGAGTTACGATACTCAGATGATGAAAAAGTTAAATGCAATATTAAATCGTTTCAAGATGCTAGCACCAGAATGATGATCACCACATTTTTACAATTAAATAAATCTTTTCAACGATATTCGATCTAATTGAAATGTGCATAGACGTATGAATACAAGTTTCGATCCATTTATAATACAATTAAGCGTGCCAAAGATCTCTAAATTTTAAATAAAAATGTTCAATCATTAAGTTGACATCGTTTAAACAATTAATTTTTGTATGTATATTGAATCGCGATGTACTGCACTCTAAAAACAAATACTTGAAATCATCACATCTTAAAGTCAGTCCATGCATAAATCTTACATGGTCTTAGTCATCTTATCTACACAACATCTTTCTTTCTGTCAATGTAAAAACAAAACGAAAGTCGACAAAGTATTTATCATTATGATAATAACAAATTTGTTCACATTAGAACCGTGTATAATAGCCCACATAAGATGGCCTTATTCATAGCAAATGTGACTTTTGAACTTTATTCTTTAATATTGTCGACCATTCTCTCTCTCTCTCTCTCTCTCTCATTAGCTACGCATTTCTTAAATCTATACGAATACCCATACATAAAATCGAGTCGTGTGCACATTCTTGTGATGTAACATTCACATGTCTATGGAATGAAATTCATTCTGAAAACCCAACAAGTACAAGCGTAAATGTATTTTAATACTAACTAATGGTATACCTCTTGAGTCGAAATTGTAAGTAGCGTAACCGACATTACTACTTAATTCCGTTTACAATAATGATTTGGAGAATCACACGGCTTGTTATATTTGACAGATTTTTTGTTTACTTCCACATTGTAATCGTAATTAGTTAACTAAGTTAGTCACGTACGAATACTATTGTTATATGTAGGTATTTTGTTAAATATAAGGAGAATGTCGTCCTATCCATCACACCTAGTGTAATAGAAAAAGACACAAGTCATTATATCAATAAATAATTTTCATAGTAATAAATTAACCTTCAAAAACTTCTTATGTTTTCACATCATGCACTAAAATTTCATATTATTATTATTAATATTGAATCGTTTATAGAACTGATGTTTTCATACATTATCACTTAAAAAGACTGCTATCGTATATGAAATAAAAGACCAAACAACAATTCAACATGAAGGCATGTATATATTAATTCTATTTAAATGTGCGCATGTGATTCCGTAAAACATTAGTCATTTTGAAAGGAAAAGTGAAAAATTCTCAATGAGCTTAAATGCGGGGTCTTAGAAATTTTGGTGATAAAAGTATGAATATGCAATTAAATGAATAATTTAATACGCGTATCTCTATCATTACGTTCAATTGTATAATTTTTTAATATTATAATACGTACATATTGACAATATTTGCAGACTGCAGGTCAGACTTTTCATTATCACGTTTAGAATAAAATGTGCGTCAAAATTGACTCTTGTTCGTTTTGAACGTAAAACAATTGGTTAATGCACAATTATCATGGTTTACGATGGGAATCGGGCGATATACCCTTTGATGCAATCAACGAAACGTTGGAGTATATCGTTACATGTGCTCAAAGGATATACATAAAAGGTGCAGACAAATAAAAGACATAGGTTGCAGATAATTTTAGATGCTGACAATGTTGTCGACATAGATATATTAGGACAGCAACAACGTTGATTATCGATAAATTGCGAAAATCATACATTTAACGGAAAGGGTGCTAAACAAAATGTTAAAATGCTTAAAAATTAGATGCTGGAAAATCTTCAAGACTAGCCTGTATCTCTTCAAAGGCCAATGAGAATTTACTATGAAGTGAAACGTCTTGCATTAATGGAAACAAATGGCATCGAGAGTCTACCTATAGATTTCATTTCAACGTTGCAGAACGTGAAATTGAAGAAGTATGGTTGTGCTTATGACTCACAATGCAAATGCATCCAGATTTACGTCAATGTCGTCGATAAACATTTTGAAACGAGTGATGATACCGCAGATAGACAGCCGCCGATGATTAAAGACTGTGCAAAGTGTCAATTTCAAAGGGATGTATATCAATGGCAATATAGGTATTTTAAAAATAAGAAATCTGGTTCCTCGAGATATGCAGTAGATGCGCGGTAATATTTAATAATTTCACTTTCATATTCTTCTGCATGGCGATAATAAGGTTAATTGTCAACCAGAGCCAATTTTTAAGAACCTCGTATTCAATTGTAATGGCTTTATAACCATTTATATAAGCAAGTGTATCATCGTAGCCTACGATGAAACCATGCATTTCAGATGCACCCGCATATTTAATTCTGCGATACACAGATTCTGCAATCTCTTTAAACATACCAAAAGATGGCAGCGCTGTCACTTCCTTTAACTTTTTACTTAAAATAAACACAACTGTGCGTAAAGATAGAAAGAAACTGTTGAATTTCACATGCTTGTATATTAAATAAAGGTTAATTAATTACATTAAAAGCAAGTCGATACTCGTATGTATTCGTCACTTATGGGAAGTCAGATTCATTGTTACCGTATAATAAAGTCTACGGATAATTAACAGGTCGAAACCTGCATGGCGATATTTAAGATGTAAATTGTACACGTATCCAAAAATGGTCAGGAACCTGATTAATTACATTACCCACGTGTCCAAACTCGTATAGCTACGGTTCGAACGTCATAAAAACACGTAAATACCGTGAATAGATAAATGCATAAGGAATAAGCGTGTCATCCTCTCTCTTTCTAATTACTGCTAGCTTCTTCCATCAGTTCTATATTATACATTTTAATACACGCTATTCGGATTATGTGAGATTTATTACTATTTGAATATTATAATTGTAAATTATTCATTTATTTATTAATGCTACCTTTGTTAACGAAGGGGTGTGTTGGCCTACGGGTGATCTGCTAGGTCATTCCTACAGATAAAATACGGAAATACGGAACTGAGGACATTTCCTTTCTATTATGGCGGAGGTTGCCTAAATTTGGGAAAGAGAAAATGTGTCACTTACTATATGTTTTGATGAAATTGTCCAATGACTTTAAACACGTCTGAACCTGTATACATGGAACAATATGTTGTGAAAATGATCCGCGGGTAATCGGCAATGACGATGACCGTGAAACTGGTATAATGCTAAAGTTAATGGATCTAACAAAGAGTACGCGAGAGCGAGAGAGATGGCAGTAGAACGCAGGAGGAAAAGGTCATTATTACAATTTTACCTTCACTTTCAAAATACGGTTCCTAGCCTACGATGTATTTCCACATAGGCATCGAGAAGCGACTATGATGTAGCAATAGCTGACCTTTAATGAAGGCGACTTTTGAATTTTTTTTTTGACATTCCTCACATGACAATACGAATGTGTAACAGCTAGTATTTTACAATATTTATGATCTAATTTGTTAAAATCATGCATTAGAAAGAGGCCGTTTGCAATGACCATCTAAAGGCAGGACATTTTCATAACAATATTAGGGGGGTCGGCGCCAGGTCTTTTGAACGCGTTCAGACTTGCTTAGCGGTTTTTCTACATTAATTTCAAAATGGTCTTAGCAGTTTTGGGTGAAGGGACTCGACAGTTTTGTCTCTATTGAAGATCATTGAGATACGTTAATTAATATGACAGCAGCTGTAACCCTCTATACCGTGATGCAATGAATACGTGTCCCCAACTATATCTTCATCCCATTGGGAATGTGAGGATTGGCCCTTGAGAATGAATTCATTTTGTCAATCTTTGCGATGGATTCTCGAATGAAGTTGGAAAAATGATCCTCAGTAGCGTCTTCTTCAAGAGTGTTGTAAACCTTCTTCAAGGCCTCTTCCCATGACGACAAAATCTTCTTAACATCTACCATATTGATGTAGAAATACAATATTTGAAATAGAGGTGCTTTCGATCTGTCAAACATAGACACAGGAACGCGACATTCCTTTGAAACGATATCTGGACCTGTATACAATTTCGAGAGTTTCGGGAATACAAATGTACGGTGAATAAGTGATCGACGGATAATCGAGGACCAACAGGTGCAACAAAGAGTATGGGAGAGCGACAGAGATCATAGAAATTATGACATTGGAATATTTGAATTAGACTGCCTCCTTTCTCTTACGTTACGGATTACCGAAATTTGGTCAAGAGATAACGTTTTGATGAAATTGTGCAATGACCTTTTAAACGCGTCTGGACCTGTATACATTTTCGAAAGTTTCGGGAAAACAAATGTACGGTGAATAAGTGATCGACGCATAATCGACGACCGTGAAAACGGTATACTGCTAAAGTTAATGGATCTAACAAAGAGTATGTATGCGAGAGCGAGAGAGATGGTAGTAGGACGCACGATGAAAAGGTCATTTTACTCACATATGGCAATACTACATTGGAATGCTTGAATTAGGCTGCCTCGAGGAAAAGGTCATTTTACTTTCACTCTCAATACGGTTCCTAGCTTACGATATATTTTCACATAATCTCGGTGAAGCGAATATAATGATGCAATATCTGACCTTTAATGAAGGCGAATTTAAAAATTTGTTTGTCGACAGTCCACATATAGCAATACTACATTGGAATGATTGAATTAGGCTACCTCCTTTCTATTACGTCACGGATTGCCTAAAATTGGGAAAGAGGAAATGTTTTGAAGAACTTGTGCAATGACCTTTTAAACGCGTCTAGACCTGTATACAATTTCATAATTTTCGGGAAAACAAATGGATGTATTTCCATATAAACACTTAGAAGCGACTATAATATATCAATATCTGATCTTTAAGGAAGGCGACTTTTGAAATTTGTTTTTCGACACATGGTAATACTAATGTGTAGCGACCAACACTTTTCAATCTCTCTGATTGAATTTTGTAAGATCAAGCATTGGAAAGACGCCATTTTCAACGATAATGTAAAAACATTTTATTAATAACAATATCAAACAGTGAATAATGAATATTGGTTGACCTTTACCTTCTCTTTTCATTCGACAATGTAACGCATTAAATTACCTATGTTTTTCGACCTTCACAGCTTTCGAAATTTGTAATAACAATACATGACATTGTTTATAATAACCTCCTTTCACTCCTGACCTTCTGACGGTCCACTTGCGCAATTCTTCCATCACACTATCATCGATGGGAGGTAGGGTGGGGGGCGGCACACTCCCCCAGCCCCACTACTAATATTTACAGTACTAAATTTACTATTATATAATAGTAAATATAAAAATACTATATTTACTATTGATCTTCCAGTGTTTATTATTTTGTAAAATCAAAGCAAAGTTTTAAAGCCATCCAAAACTGGTACTGAAAACGTCCCATTTGATTTAACCCGTCTATTCATTGGGGTTTAGCGGTTTTTTTTAAAAACGTATGAAGACGAGGTTAATAATTAAATAAAATCAAAGGTTGAACTACACGGTCATAAAGAGCAGAGTCTAACGATTCTAATGGTGGTATCATAATTAAATTTTCATAAAAGAATTCAAAAGTTACAATCGATCAAAGTGTGAAAAATGCTTAACCGTCCATTCATTGGCATATTCACCCTATTTAAGGAACAAGATATTGTTACAATATATGTATAGAAACTACTCGAACCTAACGACGCTAGAACAAACCCTCTGAAACCCTCTGCAGCCTTCTTTCCTGGTAGTGTTAAAATGAATTTAGCCAAAATTGTATGCACCCGGGTCGAAGGCATCTAGTTTTTGATATGAATTTGTTCCGTTGTTAGAATTTGATAGTCTACGTTTAACGTTTCGTACTTTTGCGCCATTTATTATTGTACTTATAAAATATGTTACCATCAGAAGTGTCTAGTTTTGTTATAGGTATTATGTATCTTACTAGTAATTACTTAACACCGAGACGTGAGATAAAGTTTATAACGTGATCTGTTAAACGTGTCACTTGTGAAAATATTAAGAATAATTAAGAGGAATTTTTACTATTTTAATAACTAAATAACTACATATTACTTATCAGTGCAATGACATCGGCACTTCATATATTGATTGAAATACTATTTTCAGTAACTTTGGAAGTAAATAACAAAACAGCAGTTGTCTCAAGTAAGCATAACCTTAAAATCATTATCTAAATTTCATCATAATAAATAATAAAAGTTTTTTCAAATTTTATGTATCTTTTGTTACTTTTAATCAAAAGGTAAAATACTTATTTATTTTCTTTTTCATTTTATTAATTTACAGATGACAATATAGGTTTATTCCATCTGCCTACTATAAATTATTATTCTTATGCACAAGTAGCACGTGTTAATTAATTCATTCCTTTCTTCACGTCTTGTAAACATTTTTGTTAAACGTGAGAAATAGCTTTTATGTATTAGGTTAGACATCATTTCTCTATAAAAATGAGATTCAAGACTGTGATATGAAATAAGATTGTAAATTCATCATAATTTTTATTTTTGGATATTTTTAGAATAAATTTCTGAAGACGGCCAGAAATTAGGCCGAAACGTAAAAACACTTTACTTCTTCTACTGCAACCTTGAGGATCAGAAGTTAAGTAAAACTTTCTGATTTAAGTTAAAGGACCGACAAGTACCAGTAAACAAACAAATTGTGCAATTTAAAATAAGCGGTCGAGGAATCAAGATTTTAAAGGCTCTATTTAATTGTTTATTTTTTCCCGGAATAGTATTCGTAAATATATAATTCTATAACGTATGTCTTTAGTTCCTCTTTGCTTTGTAAAGTACTACTATTATTCTAATTTATCAATACAATTTTAAAGATTTTCCGTTTTAAGATACGCTCTATTATTATTCTATTTTAGTGTTATAATTTTGAATAATTTAATTTTAAAACACGCACTTTCATTGTTCTATTTTATCACTACAGTTCTGATCGCGTTAATCCGCATGGAGGAGATACAGGTGCTGATGCCGAAGGTTTGTTGTTGACGATGTCTGATGGTATTGTTTATTTTTTTTTTATTCTTTTCCATCTCTTTCAGTTGTTCAACGGGATACGGTGTTAACCTTTGTGATTGGTATGCCGGATTATCCGTTCGAGGCCCTAGAATTGGCATTGAGGTTGAAGTTTTGGCCCGATTACTGTGTGTTCGTAAGTGTAGTGACTTTGGAGTGGATTTAGTGATTTCAGACTAGTAAGTGCGGAAGTGTTCGGAATAGTGATTATAGCGAGACTCATAAAAGTTTTCATCGACATGACAATTCATTTCTTCACGTTACAACGTACTTTCGGCTGGTAAATTTATTTTTTGGGAACAACTATGGACTCTGCAAAAAATGCCTCACTACTAGACTGGAGCGTCAAAATCGAAAATCGTCCAATCGTCAAGCGTGGGTTAGGAAAAGTTGTGCAGTGGCATCAATAATAACATGTTAAAATTTTAAAAGAATCGGTTAGTATCTTTTGCCCCCGCCAGCTAGTCAAAGATCGGCATTTTTATTAAAAAAGTGATAAAAGTCAACTTTGTGAAAAATTCCATTTTGTTAGGTAAAATTTATTCTACTGTTGCCAAAATATCGTTATTTGGTGTATTAATAAGTGTTTACGATATTTAAAGATGTTATAAATTGATTATGGACTTTTAAAACAGTTCAAAATATGCATGATTTCCGTTAAAATCTGTATTATGTATAATTTTGTCGAATTTGCCAAATTAAAACTTTGTACTCATAAATTAAGTTTTATCATATTGATTGAGATAACGATTCCATAAAATAATAGAGATAAAAATCATTATGCATATGCAAAATCTCTCGGCTCGCAGTTTAATTCTAAAACGACTCAGAACTCACCACAGGAAGGTAGATGCAAATCGAGTTCCACCCACACCCTTCCCAACCAACCAACCATAGGCGTGATTTAAAATGCATCTTGGAAAATCAGTTCAGAACTTGAAGTCCCTCTTTGTTTCAAAAGAAGGCATTTTCTCTCTTGACCGCAAAGTTGTGCGTATAAATCCATCCCGCTTATCAGCACCGCAAACGTTAGATGCTGCCTCAGTCACCAACTTTACAGTTCGCTCTACTGCCTGTGTGTGACATGGTAGTCT
This sequence comes from Trichopria drosophilae, assembly GCA_030407085.1. Lineage (NCBI taxonomy): Eukaryota > Metazoa > Arthropoda > Insecta > Hymenoptera > Diapriidae > Trichopria > Trichopria drosophilae. The sequence continues at coordinate 49,039,046 of CM059585.1, forward strand.
GAGAAACAAAAATTGCTCACTGAGGCCATCATTTACTATTGTTTTAATATCTCCTGACAATAGTTTGTAAAGGGGGCTCGGTGATTTCCAATAGGGACCAGTCTACCATATCAGCGTAGTCGGAAGCGTCAAAATTTACTTTTGGAAACTTGAAAACCCTTATATCGTTTGAGCGTACCTGGCTTGGATTTCTACTTTTCAAAATGCGATGATAAGCCAATTCACGGATGTGTTTTCGATCATCTGCTAGCATAGCAATAAGGAGGTTTTCGTGGTGACAAAAGTAAGCATTCGTCTCAATAACCTTATCCAATATATTTCTCTGGTCCTTTGGCAAGTATCTCGTATCACGAATGACAGCCCATACGTGTCTTGATCCTTCAGTACAAGAAGGGTTTTTCTTAATTCGGAACCAGGAAGGAACATAAACTTTCAAAACAAAAGTGACAAGGGCCTTCTACTCTGGCGTAGGATTATTTGTGCAAACGTACAACCTTAATAGTCTGCTAGCAGTAGTTATCCATCTGGCATGTGATAAAGGACCTGGTTTCTTGAGGCTTTGATCTTGCGAGCAGTTGCCTGTTTTAACACACATCGCCATGTCAAACAGGTACCGCTGGTCAGAACTAACATCTACTTCATCAATAGTAGGTAAGTCACAATCAATAGGATTAAATTTAATCACCGGCAAATCCTTGCATTTACTAAGAGCTTTACCGATGGGGCCAGTGTAACTATTTGGACCCGATGTAGGACCATCTAGGTGCTTGAACAAATGTCTTAGAGGCAATTCATTAAAATGAAGTAGGCACACTAACCATTGGAGTGCTCTATCTAGCTTTTTTTCCAATTCCCTTATAATGCCCCCCTTTACTCTGGTATTTACAACTGTGCCATCGCACCCTACAGCCTGAATATTATGCATATGCAACATATTTTCTTTACCACGTAAAAAATTCGCGATGCTGCTCGAGATTGTTTTAGCAGATCCATCTGAGGATGTTACATGACCCCAGTACACCGATTCTGGCTCCTTGACAATAGAAATGTGCTCTTCAGTTTTCACTCGTCTATGGTACTTCTCACCCTCTTTGCTTTGACAGAAAGTTTTATCTTTCCTTCGTCAAAATAAATCCCAAGTATCGGTAAACAGCTTACATCGTTCTCATTTTGAAGGCCTGTTCGAACACGACGCCGTTCCCTCCTTAGCTTGTGCCTATCAATAACTAAAGATTGGTTAACCTTGGAAATAAGACCAACATCTTGAAGAACTGCATTAGCAACAGCAGCTGCTGATCGGTCGGAAATAGCATACCTGTCACAAATTATGGCGGTGTTAGAAAGTGAAACCAAATTCCGAGATGAAGGCTGATCTTCATTGCGAATGACTGCATTGACCTGTGAAACAGGCTCGTTGGAAGTAACATCCTAACAGGCTCGTTGCAAGGAACTTTCAAATGAATTGTCATGTAGGAGTTCAATATTTCTGTTTGCCGTTTCATTGGTAAGCACAGGTGTAATTTGAGCTCGATCTTTGATTTTCCTTAGTTCACGTTTTTGTAAAACACTTGTGACTGCTTCGTCTTCGCTACCGATAATCATTTTACGATCAGTTCTTTGGTCCGCAAGAAAAGCCCTTTCCCTTTCTGGAACTCGTTTGAATTTTTCGCAAGAGCAAATGTCGAAGTTCCCACATTTACATCTTGCGAAATCAAACAGTTTCTTCGCACGCATTCTAAAATCAACAATTTTCTTAGATACCGTGGTACTCGACGTTACTTTTGGAAGGGGTTTCTTAATACCATTACATGCATCGTGGTATTTTTTAATAAGGGCCATTATTCTATCATAGCTTACACTAGGAATGGACGCCTTTTCATAAATGCTTAACGTTTTCTGAGCAACTATGGAAGCAATTTTAGAAAACTCAGGCTCTTCGCTACCTTCGAGGGGTGCTAGGTTTTGTCATTCATAAACACAGCATCTCATAACATCCTCGTAAGTAGGTAGTTGATTTTAAGGAAGGTCTTTAGGAGTTCCAAATACAGGACACACAAAGGTAGTCCTGTACTTGAATTTAGAGAGCTTCTCCATTTTAAAGTTTAACAGAGAAGTATACGAATTATTCACAATAACCTTGTCAATAGTACGATGTGTGAAATTCAGACTTCAAGGAACAGATAAAACGAGCAAAACACACAGTTAGTACAGATCCAAATTTCGATGTAATATTTATATAGACACTTGTCCGCATATGACATACATAAAGTACGCATTAAGCAACATCAGAGCTTGACGGCATCATTCCTTATGACCAAATGAAATTCCATTTCTATAACAGGATCCTCGAGCACGACGAATTAAGCTAAAAGCGCCACGACGGCACCTGGCGACGAAAAACCCAACCTCGGATTATTCTGGATAAATTTATCACAGTTTAATTCACTACCTAAAGCAATACGACAACAAGTGAACCTAATTTATGCGTACACGGTTTTAAATGGCAAGTTCGACACAATTACACAAATACGGATTTCAACGGAAATCATGCATATTTCGAACTGTTTTAAAAGTCCATAATCAATTTATAACATCTTTAAATATCGTAAACACTTATTAATACACCAAATAACGATATTTTGGCAACAGTAGAATAAAGTTTGCCCAACAAAATGGAATTTTTCACAAAGTTGACTTTTATCACTTTTTTAATAAAAATGCCGATCTTTGACTAGCTGGCGGGGGCAAAAGATACTAACCGATTATTTTAAAATTTTAACATGTTATTATTGATGCCACTGCACAACTTTTCCTACCCCACGCTTGGCGATTGGACGATTTTCGATTTTGACGCACCAGCCTAGTAGTGAGGCATTTTTTGCAGAGTCCATAGTTGTTCCAAAAAATAAATTTACCAGCCGAAAGTACGTTGTAACGTGAAGAAATGAATTGTCATGTCGATGTTCACTTTTATGAGTCTCTCTATAATCACTATCCCGAGCACTTCCGCACTTACTAGTCTGAAATCACTAAATCCACTCCAAATCTTATTCAAGGTCGAGTGCGCGATTTTCTCCAATATTTTGGGATCCAGGAACCCGTTTATAGAAAGTCTTTAGTCTCTTCTACATTTCCTGCAGCTACTCGCACAATGTGATTTATGATAGTGGGTTGTTCTGATGGTATAATAAAGTCTCTTAAGTTGTCAAGATCTCCGGTTGAAATATAGTTCAGATATTTGTTACGTCCAGCGTCGAACACAACGGAGTACAAATAATAAGTGAAAGAAGTTTTTAAAATTTATAATTCGTCCCTCTTACCTTGGGACGACCGGGATGGTGGAGAAATGGTGAAATAAAATATACAATTATTATTATCATTACTATAATTTATATTTTAGGTACATCAAAATATTGGAAGATAGTATGATTTTTGGAAAGGATACTAGGGAATAATTGATTTGGGGTTCAATTAATTAACAAAAAAAAAACGTGGTTAGATTGATACTTTAAAGTTGGTACCTTAACGAGGAAGCATCCAACTTCAAGTATTTGTTTCTAATCAAAAAAAAAAAAAGGAATAAGAAAAGAAGATCCCTTTTGTTTCAATACCTCGAGGTTGGTACCTTGACGACGAAGCGTCCAACCTCAAGCCTTTGAAACAGGATTGATTTAAAAATCGAATGAATCGAACAAGTCTTTAATAAGACAACAAAATTAAGAATCGAAAAAGTCTTTAACAAGACAACAAAATTAAGAATTGAACAAGTCTTTAATTCAATACCTCGAGGTTGGTACCTTGACGACGAAGCGTCCAACCTCAAGCCTTTGAATTTAGATGGAAGAATTTTGGTTAAATAATTAATTTAATACTCGAAGTTGGTACCTTAACTAGAAGCATCCAACCTCAAGTTTTTAAATTAATTTGGATTGTTCTATGGAATAAGGAAAAGAGGAAAAGGAAAAAGGAATTATCCTGGAAATCAAAAAATGGTAAACAAAATTGTATAATTATAAGAAAAAGATTAAAATAAAACGAAACTTACAAATTGCTTACTAGTCGGAGATTATTTGGGTCCAACCTTAGCTTCGACTCTTCAAATTAATCTCAAACTGTCGACTCTCAGACTGTCGACTTTCGGACTAAACTTTTTAAGTAAACTTTTTAACTAAAACCTTTTAACTGAAACTTTTGAACTGAACTTTTGAACTGAAACTTTTGAACTGAACTTTTGAACTGAAACTTTTGAACTGACTTTTGAAAATAGGTTTTCCTAAATCGTCACCTCGGTTAGAGCTCTAGGACTTCTCCCTCTCTATGCTCATGAGATGAGAGTCAAAAATTGTCTATGTCAAGATTGGACGATAGAGAAAAAGGGGCAGGGCTTATGCCCGGAAAAGTGGGGAAAAGTGGATATGATGTATACTATCTTCCCTTACAATATAATATTATAAACTAAACGCAATAATAATAATTAGTAGTTAATATACAATAATAATATTACGTGGATTACATATTCGCAATTGATGATATATGCATAGCGCAATACTCCAATTACTTATTACTTATAATCATAATTAATACCGTTAAAAAGGTATTAAATTGAATAAGATATACTTCTAAACTTATTGACATAAATCTAATTGTACGCTGACAATGAATTTTATTAGTAACGCTTCTATAATTAATGGTTAATTGATTATAATAGTTGCAATGGTAATTGTTGGTATTACTAAGAGGACGTGACGTCATTCGGGACAAAAATTATTTAGTCTTTTTAGTTTTCCACATGTGTTCGACAACAGGAAGTGTTCTAGCGGTATAAGATATTTTTAAGTTTATTATGGGATAATGCTTCGGCCGTTGGCTACGGTGGATCGTGTGATCGAAAACTGATCTACGAACAATCATAAATTTACACGAAACTCGAGAGGGTTCGCGGCATTTCTGTGCTCGACTTGAAGGAATTATAGGGTTTTTTCCGTAAACTAACTCGAATGGCGTTCTCTTTGTACCTTCGTGAACATTGGAATTATAAGAGAACATTGCAAATTCTACCCAGTTATCCCATTCGCTATCTTTATTTGCAAATTGACGCAAGTACTCTACGAGAGTTGTGTGGGATCTTTCTAACGAACCATTATTTTGGGGCTGAAACGGAGTTGTTTTTAATTGACGAATGCGAAGTCGTTTAGCTAATAATTTGATTAATTTGGACAAGAAATTCGAGCCTTCGTCGGTTAGAACTATTTTGGGGGGTCCAAATACGCATATTAAACGTTTCAAAAATGCGTCTGCGACGGTAGAAGCTGTTGCATCAGGTAATGGGACTCCGATGAAATATTTTGTCAGTAGACATTGCATCGTGAGAATCCATCGATTTCCGCCTTCTGTCGGCGGTAGAGGTCCAACCAGATCGAGAGCTACCTTTTCAAAAGCTGTGCCTGGAGTATCCGTAATAGCCATTGGCATTCGTGTTTTGACGCGAATAATTTTTTTCAATTTGCACTGTAGGCATTGTTCAATGTAAGCTTGAACGTCTTCTTTCATGTTTTCCCATTGATAATTAAATCTTAATAAACTATACGTTTTATTCACGCCCTTGTGTCCGCCTACTATCGAATTATGTGCTTCCTTAATGAGATCAAAACGCTCAGACATAGGTGGTTGTTTCACGAATCCTAAACATATATATATCTTAGTGTCGATGGAGCGCAATCGATTTATCAATATTTCTTGCATCTTAATCCAAAGGGTAGGATCTGAGAAATCGATATGCGGAATACTTAAACTTTGAATTTCATATAAGTGTAACAATTCTTTTAGCTGTTTACTACATAAATTTAATATTCTGAAGACTTTATTTATATCGATTCCGGTCGATATCGGCGGTAAATAAATCCCGAAATAGCGCTTACTTTCAATTTTCAATGATTTAACTGTACCAACTGTATTGGGACCAAAATCAGTTAAATTACGTTTCTTTCCATAGTCTTCTGTATCAGTTCCAATAGGTTTTCCATTTTCATCGAAGAAAAATACGCAATTATCCTTTCGCATTATTAAATTGTCACGAGTTTCAAAAATATTTCTTCCCGATAGTAGTTTCTCGATGGGATTTCGTTCATCTTCTTCGCCACTCGCTGGCTCGGAATGACATTCAATTTCGTCACTAACATCATCGTCTGGACAATCAACTTGATCGGTGTTATAGCCAGAGAGAATGTTTTCTTCTGTAGATGATGTTTCTGAGAGAGCATCATCTTGGATATTGGATGATGCTTCGATAGATTCAGTCTCAAAGGTTTGAGACATAGGTGATTCGAAAAATGGATTTTCATTAGTTACTATATTGTCTGATGAGGTTGGAGTTTCATGAGGTAAATCTACTGTTGGTTGTAATGTGTTCCTTTCGAGCTTTTTCGTTTTCTTCTGTTCTTTTCGTATTAGTTGCTTCCGATATTGCTGTCCTTCAATGGTAGGTTTTGAGATTCGTTGCGAACGTCTAGTTGGTGGTTCATGGGTTAGCTTGTGAATTATGCCATTCCCATAATAATTATCTTCTGCGACAAGGAATTGTTTTGAATCTGTATTGACTTCAATTGGCAAATTGGTAGAATTCTCGAAGGTATTTGTATTCACAGGGTTGCGTGATAGGGCATCAGCATTCGCATTCTTCTTTCCTGCTTTATAAACGATATCAACATCATGTTCTTCCAATTTCAAACGCCATCGTGTAAGTCTCGACGTAGGGTCCTTTGAAGTCCTCATCCATACTAATGGTTGATGATCTGTGACGATAGTGAATTTTTGTCCGTACAAGTATGGTCTAAAGTGTTGGACACAAAATATAATAGCTAACGCTTCCTTCTCATAAGTTGAATAATTCCTTTCGGCTGCATCCAATATTCTTGATACATAGGCACATGGTCGATCTGATCCTATTGGCCCTTGACTTAAAATTCCGCCTATTGCATAGCCACTTGCATCTGTAGTGACTACGAAAGGTTTTTCAAAATCCGGATATTGTAATACCGGTTCTTCGCATAGTTTTCGACGGAGAGTGTCGAACGCGGATTGTTGCAATTGGGTCCATTCGAATTCTCGATCTTTTTCTAACAATTTAGTCAGTGGTTTTGATATTTTAGCGTATTTATCGATGAATCTGCGATAGTATCCAGTTAAACCTAAGAATTCTCGTATTCCCTTGACGTTCTTAGGTTGCGGGAATTTTTCGACTGCTTCGAGTTTTTTAGGATCTGGTTTCAATCCGTCTTGTGTAACGAGATGTCCGAGATAGATGACTTCGTGCCTCAAAAACTCGCACTTGTCAGCTTGTAGTTGAAGGTTTGCTTCACGTAACCGATGTATTAAATTAAGAAATTTCTTGCGATGTTCTGTCAAAGTTTTTGCGTATATCACTACGTCGTCCAAGTATACGAACAGCTCTATTCCTTGTAATCCGGATAATACTACATTCATTAAGTTCATAAAAGTAGCAGGAGCATTCTTGAGTCCGAATGGCATTCTGGCAAATTCCCAGTGTCCATGATCCGTGGAGAATGCGGTTTTGTGTTGGTCCTTTTTACTCATAGGAATTTGATGAAATCCTGAGGCAAGGTCATAAATGGAGAAGTATTGTGCTCCTCCCAATTGATCCGGTATTTCGGAAATGTTTTGGCAACGGGTACGCATTTCCAATCGTTTTCTCGTTTAGTGCCCTGAAGTCCAGTACCAATCTCCAGCGTTTATTTCCTTGACTGTCTTCTTTCTTAGGGACAATCCAAATAGGCGTGTTATAAGGTGATTGTGACAGTTGAATAATATTATTAGTTAATAACTCTTCTACTTGTCGATTTATTTCTCCTCGCAAATTTCTTGGGAAACGATACTGACGTTTATAAATGGGTTCTTCGTCAGTAGTACGGATTTCATGTTGTGTGATGTGCGTGGATTGCAGTTGTTCTCCCGGGATATAGAATCTGTCTGCACTTTCTTTTAATAACAGATCTACTTCTTCTCGTTCTTCAACATTCAAATGATCTAAGTGCAATAATTCCTTGATTTTTTTATATCTTGAATCTTCTTGAATGCTGTATATCTTAGAGGGGTGTATTTTCAATCTGGACAATTTTCTGCGACGAGTGATACGTTTCTGTTCAACCAATTCTGTTTGTGTTGGTTGAGTTTCCTGAACTTCTTGTAATTCTACTTCAGTAGGTGAATATTGATATGGTTTATCTGTTGTGTTAACTATCGGCACATAAGCTTTGCCATCGTGGTTTTCTGTTAACCCATTTCCCATAAATATTCCTTCGGGTAATTTTAAAAGTGGCATATATCCACATGTGATTTTAGTATTTTTGACGTGAACATATACAATTTGTCGGGAACGAGATATAACAAAAACTGGAGGGTGTGAATAGAATGGACACTTATTTTCGCCAACTTCTAAAAGTTGTTCTTCCCAATTAATCTTTGCCTTATATTTTGATAAGAATGAAGTTCCTAATAGGCCATCTTGATATATGGGAAAATCATCGGGTACTACATGAAAATCGACGCGATTACCTAAAATATTCATAGTGACGCTCCCCATGGTAGGTACCAATTGTGGAAATATTCCTAATAGTTGTAAAATATGAGTTTTGTCGATTGTTTCTTTATCTATAAATCTCTGTTTAATTATACAAGGTCCAGCTCCCGAATCTATAAGAAACAATGTAGGATCAGGACAATTTAATTGAACGGAAGGCGATTCGCGTTCTATAGTTAATTTGACTGATCGTATGATTCCTCTTCTATGGCATATTGCATCGTTCGTATTGGAGCACGATTTAATGGTTGAAATTGAACTGCCTCCCGATGTGGGAGGCTCCGGAAGTTTCCCGATTTTTGCTGAATATTATTGGAAGCTTGACGATTTCGTGCGAAACAGAATTCAACGGTATGACCTGCCTTTTTACAGAAACTGCAAATTTCTCTTATCGATTCTTGCTGTTTGGGAATTTGGAAGCATCGGGCTGCAGTATGCCCGGTTCGATTGCAGTATTGACAGCGTGGGGCCTGTTGTTCTTTTATTCGCGGGCAATCTCTAGCGGTATGACCTCGCTGGGTACAATATTGACAGGGCATACTATTTCGACAATCTTGCAGAATGTGTCCTGTTTTACCGCATCCTTGACAATTCGGTTGAACTACCCGAACGGGAGCTCTGTACTGACAATCTCGTGCCACGTGTCCCGTTCTACGACAAAGATCGCATATTTGGGTTCCCGACCTGTTGCGACATTCCCTGATTGTATGCCCAGATTTGTTACAATATTGACACCTTTGTCCTTTAGGGCGACAATCTCGTGCGAGGTGTCCGGTTCGATCGCATAATTGGCATCTTGAACGATTTTCCGTGTTTTCTCGTTTTTCACATGTTTTTGCCGTATGTTGGGTACTGTCACATAATTGGCATCGTTTGGGTTCTTTAGATAATAAAGGACACTCTAACGTTGCGTGTACGGTGCTTTTGCAAACATCGCAATTCGTAAGTGGAGAATTCTGTTGTATGATTAATCGTTTACGATTCTCTAACTGAATTTCGATTTTAATTGCTTCCGGACCGGCTAAATTTAAATCTACTCGTTCCGTCATTCGATTATTAATTTCGGGGTGTAATCCTAATACAAAAGCCTTACAACAAGCAACTTCAAGTTCTTTAATTTTCTCGTCTGACAAATCTATGTTTGACCCTTGCTTATACGCTTCCTTTAGACGGTATCCGATTGCTCGGGCACGGTTAAAGTAACTTGCGGCACCTTCAGAACCCCCTTGACATAAAAGGGCTAATTCACCATACACTTCTAGCGTAGAAGTGTGGGAACCATGAATCCCTTTTAAAACAATTAACATCTCGGATATAGTATCGGGGTCCTTGCCAAGCATAGTACGATATGCTTCACCTTTTAATCTGGCAAGAGTCAGTTTAGTAAGTGCGCGTTCTGCTGCGTCGGGGATCATTTTTAAGGCGTTATTGCAAGCTGTCGCGAATTCCGTATATGTATATCCGTCCCTAGACCCGGAAAATATGGGTATTGTATCAGCTGCATCGCGGACACTTAAATATTGATTACTTGCCATCTCGGAGGCGATCAAATCGTATTTAATAGTAGATGCCGAAAAAAGGGAAAATGAAGACTGGTTTAAATTTTCTAAGTCTTGACTGGAATTATTCGGTTGATTTCCAAATGAAGCTGGTTCTATAACAGAATCAAGAACCGAATCCAGGTTAGGCTCGACAAACGCAGGTTTCGTAGGGGAATATAATAAAGTTTTAGTTGCTTGAAATGGGTCTATAGAATTTAGGTTCCGCTGATTCACAATAGGTAAACCCTCTATTAACGCGTTTTTTCTCTCTTCTTCGCTAAGAGTTTTGTATTTATTGCGAGTGAGTTTACCGTCTTCACTCATTTATTACGATTAAAAGGAAAAATGGCTATACTCGTAGTGGGCATACCGATTTCTCGAAAAAGCGTAATTAGGCGGTTTCGCGTTTATTATTTTAAACGCGGTAAAAACAAGAAAACAAAAACCTTTTAAATATTCTTTTATTATTTTTCGCTCGTTTTATACGGCGACTTCGCTCTATTTGGCGGTTTCGCTATGTGGAGGCTTCGCGTTTATTATTTTAAACGCGGTAAAAACAAGAAGACAAAAACTTTTTAAACTCTTTAAATATTCTTTTATTATTTTTCGCTCGTTTTATACGGCGACTTCGCTCTATTTGGCGGCTTCGCTCTGTGGCGGTTTCGCGTTTATTATTTTAAACGCGGTAAAAACAAGAAAACAAAAACCTTTTAAATATTCTTTTATTATTTTTCGCTCGTTTTATACGGCGACTTCGCTCTATTTGGCGGCTTCGCTATGTGGAGGCTTCGCGTTTATTATTTTAAACGCGGTAAAAACAAGAAGACAAAAACTTTTTAAACTCTTTAAATATTCTTTTATTATTTTTCGCTCGTTTTATACGGCGACTTCGCTCTATTTGGCGGCTTCGCTCTGTGGCGGCTTCGCGTTTATTATTTTAAACGCGGTAAAAACAAGAAGACAAAAACTTTTTAAACTCTTTAAATATTCTTTTATTATTTTTCGCTCGTTTTATACGGCGACTTCGCTCTATTTGGCGGCTTCGCTCTGTGGCGGCTTCGCGTTTATTTATTTTAAACGCGGAAAAAACATGAAACTCTTTTATTTTTAATACTTTTGAAACAATCTTTTATTATCTTTCGCTCGTTTTGCACGGCGACTTCGCTCTATTTGGCGGCTTCGCTCTCGGGCGGCTTCGCGCTTATTTATTTTAAACGCGGTAAAAAAAAACAAGAAAACAAAATACTTTTTAAACTCTTTAAATATTCTTTTATTATTTTTCGCTCGTTTTATACGGCGACTTCGCTCTGTTTGGCGGCTTCGCTCTGTGGCGGCTTCGCGTTTATTTTTTTTTTAAACGCGGTAAAAACAAGAAAACAAGAAACTCTTTTTTTTTTAACACTTTTGAAACAATCTTTTATTATCTTTCGCTCGTTTTGCACGGCGACTTCGCTCTATTTGGCGGCTTCGCTCTCGTGCGGCTTCGCGTTTATTATTTTAAACGCGGTAAAAACAAGAAAACAAAAACTTTTTAAACTCTTTAAATATTCTTTTATTATTTTTCGCTCGTTTTACACGGCGACTTCGCTCTATTTGGCGGCTTCGCTCTGTGGCGGCTTCGATTTTATTTTTTTTTTAAACGCGGTAAAAACAAAAAAACAAGAAACTCTTTTTTTTTTAACACTTTTGAAACAATCTTTTATTATCTTTCGCTCGTTTTGCACGGCGACTTCGCTCTATTTGGCGGCTTCGCTCTCGGGCGGCTTCGCGTTTATTTATTTTACGCGGTAAAAAACAAGAAACTTTTTTAAACTCTTTAAAATATTTTTTTATTCGCTCGTTTTGCACGGCGACTTCGCTCTCTGGCGGCTTCGCGGTTTTTTATTTTACGCGGTAAAAAACATTTCTTTTTAGTCGTTGAAAATTGATTTCTGCTCAACACTGTCAAATACAAAAACATTTTAGAATTTAATAGAGAGTAAAACGACTTTGCCTTTTAAACAAAAAAAGAAAACTTATGGTCCGCATTGGTTAAAACGGAATCCGAAAAGGACTTATGCCCGCGGTATTCGAAACACGTAAACGATATCAAAATTTATTTTCACTGTTTTTTATTTATTTTAGGTTATTTGCGACTTTTCGTTTTTTTTTCTTTGTTAAAACACGAGTAATTTTTATTGAGTAATGTGACTGAAAATAAAATAGTTTACATTTATTAAGGGGTTATTTTACTTTGTTTCTCTGGTTCTTATGTTTTACTATTTTTTTTTTGGTTTTTGGTTATAACTACACTATCACATTATGGGATTTTCACAACACTTTTTGTTCATTTTATATTCGTTTTGCTGAAAGAAAAATTTCATTAGTACAATAAATATATTATTTCACAATCTCTCTATCCCGATCCTACCGACTGCGCCAAAAATTATGTCCTCTGTTACGTCCAGCGTCGAACACAACGGAGTACAAATAATAAGTGAAAGAAGTTTTTAAAATTTATAATTCGTCCCTCTTACCTTGGGACGACCGGGATGGTGGAGAAATGGTGAAATAAAATATACAATTATTATTATCATTATTATAATTTATATTTTAGGTACATCAAAATATTGGAAGATAGTATGATATTTGGAAAGGATACTAGGGAATAATTGATTTGGGGTTCAATTAATTAACAAAAAAAAAAACGTGGTTAGATTGATACTTTAAAGTTGGTACCTTAACGAGGAAGCATCCAACTTCAAGTATTTGTTTCTAATCAAAAAAAAAAAGGAATAAGAAAAGAAGATCCCTTTTGTTTCAATACCTCGAGGTTGGTACCTTGACGACGAAGCGTCCAACCTCAAGCCTTTGAAACAGGATTGATTTAAAAATCGAATGAATCTAACAAGTCTTTAACAAGACAACAAAATTAAGAATCGAAAAAGTCTTTAACAAGACAACAAAATTAAGAATCGAACAAGTCTTTAATTCAATACCTCGAGGTTGGTACCTTGACGACGAAGCGTCCAACCTCAAGCCTTTGAATTTAGATGGAAGAATTTTGGTTAAATAATTAATTTAATACTCGAAGTTGGTACCTTAACTAGAAGCATCCAACCTCAAGTTTTTAAATTAATTTGGATTGTTCTATGGAATAAGGAAAAGAGGAAAAGGAAAAAGGAATTATCCTGGAAATCAAAAAATGGTAAACAAAATTGTATAATTATAAGAAAAAGATTAAAATAAAACGAAACTTACAAATTGCTTACTAGTCGGAGATTATTTGGGTCCAACCTTAGCTTCGACTCTTCAAATTAATCTCAAACTGTCGACTCTCAGACTGTCGACTTTCGGACTAAACTTTTTAAGTAAACTTTTTAACTAAAACCTTTTAACTGAAACTTTTGAACTGAACTTTTGAACTGAAACTTTTGAACTGAACTTTTGAACTGAAACTTTTGAACTGAACTTTTGAACTGAAACTTTTGAACTGACTTTTGAAAATAGGTTTTCCTAAATCGTCACCTCGGTTAGAGCTCTAGGACTTCTCCCTCTCTATGCTCATGAGATGAGAGTCAAAAATTGTCTATGTCAAGATTGGACGATAGAGAAAAAGGGGCAGGGCTTATGCCCGGAAAAGTGGGGAAAAGTGGATATGATGTATACTATCTTCCCTTACAATATAATATTATAAACTAAACGCAATAATAATAATTAGTAGTTAATATACAATAATAATATTACGTGGATTACATATTCGCAATTGATGATATATGCATAGCGCAATACTCCAATTACTTATTACTTATAATCATAATTAATACCGTTGAAAAGGTATTAAATTGAATAAGATATACTTCCAAACTTATTGACATAAATCTAATTATACGCTGACAATGAATTTTATTAGTAACGCTTCTATAATTAATGGTTAATTGATTATAATAGTTGCAATGGTAATTGTTGGTATTACTAAGAGGACGTGACGTCATTCGAGACAAAAATTATTTAGTCTTTTTAGTTTTCCACATGTGTTCGACAACAGGAAGTGTTCTAGCGGTATAAGATATTTTTAAGTTTATTATGGGATAATGCTTCGGCCGTTGGCTACGGTGGATCGTGTGATCGAAAACTGATCTACGAACAATCATAAATTTACACGAAACTCGAGAGGGTTCGCGGCATTTCTACTACGATGATGCTCGACATGTATCTCTCGGCCGCATGTTGCAAGAAGCTTATCTTCTGGTTGTCGAATGTTGGAAAATAGTATATTTCCTTTTTTTTTTAATTTTATTAGTAACAGCTGTGCAAGCTAGAGAAAGATGAAACTCTGGGAAAACTAATTTTTGTTAGAACTAAAAACGTCCCACGTTACATATTAAAAGGCGAAGAGCTATATTAATCTTAAACGATATGGCCTAATTTTAATTAATAATAAAAACATTACAATTATTTTATCAAACTACAAAGGAATCATCGTTATTTATTTAAACTAAATTTCTTATAACGTGCTCTTTAAAATTGCTACTTTCAAGATTAAAATACAGTTAATATGAAAAATGCTAATAATGGATGGTACTCTTGTAATGTTTTTATTATTAATTAAAATTAGGCCATATCGTTTAAGATTAATATAGATCTTCGCCTTTTAATATCTGAACTAAATTTCAATCGGAACACACACCATCTTAATTAATATTTACAATAATTCCTTCCTTCTTATTCAGAACTATTATGCAGAAACAGTTTTATACCACATGTCAAAATATTTCTTACCTTAGGCGAATATTAATATTAAATAACATTAAATCTTGTCTAGTTTATAATTAGCGTATCAATCACATTTATGAATGCCTGTTTCGAAATAATGTAAAACATATGGATATTGATGATCCACATGAAAATAATCTTGATATCTATTTTAATTATTTTAATTGTAAATAATATTATTTCGTGATGCTCTTTTTAAATCTAATAATCATTAATATCTATAATTAATTCAAGAATAAGGTAATAACTGTTTGTAAATGCGTTAATTAAGTTTGTATTCGTATTATTAATTATTGTTAAAAATATAAAATTGCATTCGCCTTGCCACGGTGACAAGCTCGCTCGTGCCGCCCCTCCCTTTGAAGCTTTTCCAAGCGGCTCCCTTCCTTCCACGTCAAGAAAGCTCTCCTTTTGTCCAAGACACTACTCGAGTCACTATAAAAGAAGCACCGTACTCTGGATGGTCAGTCTGTCAACTGAGTATTCGTGAACGTCACCAGTGTCATCATCAGTCGTTACCCGTGACATTCCCAGTCGTCCACCAGTCATCCACCAGCCATCCACCAGCCGTCAACCAGCCGCCAATATATCTACCATGCTGGTTTATATAAATAAATAAGCAACTTCTCCAATCCGTCGACAAAATTCATTGATACGGTTTCTATGCTTCTAAGATTTTTAAATGCCTGTCCTGTACATTCAATTCAATTTCATTTACTATATTTATTTACATTAAATATGAAAGATTTTAATATGTATTTATATGTATGATATATCTATCATGCAGGTTTATGTTAAAAAAAAACTAAATTCTCATATCCAACGACCAACCTCTTTGAAACATTTTCCTTCTTTCTGACTTTTTTAAATGCATATCCTGTTAATTCAATTCAAATTCTATTACTTTGTTTATTTACATTAAAAATAAAAGATTTTAATAGGTATTTATATGTATAAAATATATCTACCATGCAGTTTTATATAAATAAATAAGCAAATTCTCCAATCCGTCGACAAACTTCAGTGATACGTTTCCTACGCTTCTAAGTTTTTTATGCACCTATTTTGAAGTATCAATTCTATTTCTTTTACATTATATATTTGCACAAAATATGAAGGAAATGTATGTGCATTGACATGGATAAGATATACACCTTGCAAGTATATAACAACATTAAGTAAACAGGCCCATTCGTCGACAAAACTCTTTCAAACGTTACCTTTGCTTCTATGTTTTTCAAGTGACTGGTATCATAACCGTAGAAGTACCACAATATTGCTGTCCTAATCTAATTAATCTAATTAATATTGGGCTCTCACAGTGTACATATATGGTGTAAAATTACACCATGACTGTACCTTTATTTTCAGTGCGGATATGTAGTTCATTTAACATATTCCTCTGATATCATTGGCACCCATTGAACAGGAAAAACGAAAAAACTTTTAAGATGCCCTGAGTATGTAAAGGGCTTGAATTGTAGATTGCAATAATGAGAATGGGGAGAAGGATTTAGAAAATATGGGTTTTTTGTTTGACAGGTCAGTTAACCTCAAACCTTAATTTGAGATGTACGAACCTGGAAAAATACATAAATAACACCTATTCACACACAATTGGTATATAATTCATTCATTTCAAATATAAATAACAAGCTCACGATGGCTTATGCCACTGTTTTGTCCGTGTGTCGATTTGTATAACATTACGAGATCATTGCAAATGTTATACACTGGGAATGTGACAGGTGGGTAATTGCAGGAATATAACACTGGGAACATACCTGGAACATGCAATGCGATATTATATATTTGTAATATTCCTATTATATTCCTGGTATATAACGCTCAAAATGATAACATCTGGTACGTTCCTGTTATATACCATTCGAAATGATATCAAATATAACCTTGTTATATTCATGGAATATAGGTGGAACGATAAATGCTGTCTGGGGTGTTGATACCAGATTGCGATAGTTTCTAGCCTCAACAATAAAAGCAGATCTCAAGCGCGAGAAAGTTAGTTTTACGAGTATAGAGAACGGCCTAGAGGGTTGCTGGTCCGTAGAGGTTGCTGCGTTGGTAGCTAAGTTTCTTAGCGGTTTAAGTCTAAGTTATACGCCGATAGTATGTCCCTGGCGTCCATAGTAACATGTAATATTTCTGAGATTTTTATAATAATGTTACGCAGATCTTCGTTGTCACGTTCAGGTAGTTCAGAAACTACTATTTCACAGTTTCGAGCCTCATATCCTGCAATAGCACGAGATTTATCGATGTCTCGACGTGTGGATTTCATTTCGCCCTTCGCTTCTTCTGTGTGTGCATTAAGTTTCGTCTCGATTTCATCAACCCTCGTTGATACATTGAGAACCTTATCCATTTTGGTGCTTAACATGGCGCAGGTATGTTTAAACTCGTTGTAAAAAGTTTACAGGTCGACAGGATTGTCATACGTTGTACCGGACTATTGGGACGTCTCCGATACGCCAGATTCAGCTGATGATGCACTGGTTGACCGTAGGAGGCGTGGAGGACGTAGTAGATTTTCGGCTCCCTCGTTTTCGTCCTCTATTAGTGAGGCAGCAAATGTGATGCCCTTCATCTGTTTTGATGCCAGACTCAGGCCAACAATCAGTATGGTAGCGACTTTTGCATACGATGCATATAATGGATGAACTGTCTGTGATGGAATTATCACACGAAGAACACAAAAAATCAGCCATTGTTATTTAAAATGTAGAAGTGACCGAAGAAAAACTTTAAGTTAAAATCAGCGTAAATAATTTACGTTAAGTCTAGATCCCTGCATTATCAGCAGATGGTAAACAACAGCGGTTCATCCGATCTAATGTTACGGGTCGATGTTACCTCAAGAGTAGGAGTCCTTAGTTGATTTGCAGTAATAGGTATTTAGAGCCGATAGATGGCGGTACTTGTCCTGGACAACTTGTGCGTAAGTAGGAGATTGGCCACGTGGAATTTGGAGGTTAGAAATACTGTCACCAAATGAAATGCCAACAACGAGAGAGCCGCTCAAAAAGGCCAGCAACAGAATTGATGAGGGGGAGCGACAGAATCAAGCTTGTCGGTGAGCTGCAAAAAATCAACGCCAGCAGGCACAATACAGCAGACAAATGCCGAAAAGATAGAATAAGAGAAAGACAGTGCTGTTAAGTTACTCACCGGAACCGGAACTCTTGATATGAAGAGGGATTTAATCATCAACAATCAGAACTGCTTCTAAAATTCGTGAAATTTTCAAAATAAATGACCTGGAGTGATGTTTTGCATTTTCATGTCGGAAGGAACTCGTTAAGTAGATATTCCGATTTTCAATCATTGATGTAAAGAGGGATGTAATCGTCTACGATCAGGAGTGCTTCTCAAAATTCGTAAAATTTCCAAATAAATGACCTGGAAGGATGTTTTGCATTTTCATATCCGAAGAAACTCATTCTGTTTATATTCTGATTTTTAATCATTCATGTAAAAAGTGATTTAATCGCCTTTAATCAGGACTGCTTCTAAAATTCGTAAAATTTTCAAAATAAATGACCAGGAGTGATGCTTTGCATTTTCATGTCCGAAGTAACTCATTATGTGGATATTCTGATTTTCATTTATTGATGTGAAGAGGGATTTAATCATCTACAATCAGAACTGCCTCTGAAATTCGTAAAATTTTAAAAATAAACGTCCAGAGGTGATGTTTTGCATTTTGATGTCCGAAGGACCTCGTTAAGTGGATATTCATATTCTCATTAATTGTTGTGGAGAGGGAAATAATTTGTTACGCTTAGGACTGATTCTAAATTTCGTAAAATTTTAAAAACAAATAACCTGGGGTGATGTTTTGCATTTTGATGTCCAAAGGACCTCGTTAAGTGGATATTCCTATTCTCATTAATTGTTGTGGAGAGGGAAATAATTTTTTACGCTTAGGACTGATTCTAAATTTCGTAAAATTTTAAAAACAAATAACCTGGGGTGATGTTTTGCATTTTGATGTTCGAAGGTACTCGTTAAGTAGATATTCCGATTTTCAATCGTCGATGTGATGAGGGATGTTATCATCTACGCTCACGAGTGCTTCGAAAAATTCGTAAAATTTTCAAATAAATGACCAGGAGTAATATTTTGCATTTTAATGTTCGAAGAAACTCATTCTATTTATATTCTGATTTTCGTGTTACGTCCTACGTAACGGACTTTTACTGAAATAATACTAATTCATTTTTAATACATTTTTATTGAAATAATATTTCGCTGAACAATCTTCATAATATTTTTTTTGTTCGAATAAAACTTTTCCTTTTTCAAAATCCTACAAGAAACTTTCGAAACGTGCATATGGCCCACGATAGTCCGACCCCATTCAGAAAAGATATAAATAGATTAGATTAGGAAAATCAACATCTGCTTATACACGGTGTATTGGAAAACCCCAA
Source organism: Trichopria drosophilae (assembly GCA_030407085.1). Taxonomy (NCBI): domain Eukaryota; kingdom Metazoa; phylum Arthropoda; class Insecta; order Hymenoptera; family Diapriidae; genus Trichopria; species Trichopria drosophilae. The sequence continues at coordinate 49,058,392 of CM059585.1, forward strand.
CCGACTACGATATGCTTTTCCTTATTTTACATTACAAATTCGATAAATAATATTAAGCTTTACCAAATTGATAAATAAAGTTACAAACAATAATTTTCTCCTTCACCTTTCGCTTTACAGCTACTAAGAAAAACTATCAGATATTGGTATAACAAAGCACAATGGTATTTTTATAAATTATTAAATTATTTAAAAGAATTACATTTCAATAGAAATAACATACACTCAACTGTCTTCCTGTAAAATTAGTATAACCCTTGAATGAATATTTATAAGAACAAATAATTAAAACTTATATACTATATAGTAGTATATAGGTCTATACCTAGTATTTTTCACTCAGATAAAACATTTAAGAAAAATTAATATAAATAGTTGATACAAAATTCCTTTTTTTATTAATAACTTTTGTTAAACTCATGCTACAACTTCCGTTCAAGTTTGTACTAATTATTGTCATCTTATTGTAACACATTTTGCGTCAACATAAAAACCATATATGTCATAACAATAGTTTATAAGTTTGTTACAAAAATTGTACATTTTCACGCCACAAAAAAATGTCACCCCACTTTTCCGGCTCGACTGAACTTTTATCGCCAAGGCATCGAGTATAAAAAGAGCTCCTTCCAGCACCGCCAGCACTTCGCCTGAAATCTCTGAAACCAACCTTCCTAAAAAACCCTTCTTAGCGATTGCAAGCGGTTCGTCCAGCTTCTCGCTTATACCGAACCATCCCTTGTCCTAAAAAAGCTATTCGGTCTGAACGTCCGAATAACTTTTCTTCTTCCAAATTTCCCACACTTCGTCACGAGAGCGACTTGTTCAGCTTCGCACGATTCCTTTTCTGATATTTTCGTCTGAACGTCGGAATATCTTCCTCCTCTCCTCTTCTCCCCTTCGGTCTGAACGTCCGAAGTCTTCCTCAACCAAAAACCGAAATCGAAGGTAGCGGCGGGCAGTTTTCGGTTCCCAATTCGTGTTGGAAACCCTGAGTTTAACGTCGGGTCGTCGCGTAAACTCTTAACCCTAAGTCTAACGTCGGGTCGCCGCGTACACTGTTCTCGTTGGGATCACGGTGCCGATTTGAGGAAACGATCAAATATCCCTCACGAGGAGTCAAGTATTTCCACGGCCTACCTTGGAGGAGTTCGCCCAGCTGCCACAATCCACAGATAAGAATATCCCATTCCAAGGACTGAGGACCACAACCCAACAACAAAAAGTGAGTTAATTTTATTAAATCCTAACTAACGTATCTTTCCCTCTTTTTATTGCCCGAAAAGAGACGAGTTGCTACGGCAACAAATGTAAAGAATTAATATTTTTTTTTTTATATATTTTTTATCTTTGTAATGAGACGAACGTGTTAATCTCTTTAACATTTTTTTTTACATCAAACAAGAGATTAAAATCTTAGGGATATATTTTTTTTTATTAGGGATACTAGCGACTTGAATCGAGATCATTCTTTGAATGAAAACTCGATCAAACCACGAGCATCAGTAGGGCTGTTAGGAATTAAAATCAACCCTTAATTATTATTTGATTTTTTATATAAAATATTAATTTTTTGATTAGGTCGGTATTCATTAATATAAATATAGTTTTTTTTAGCCTTGTCTTTTCCTCATCCTTACCCCCTACTAACGATAACATTTAGGGTCACTATTTTTATATGGTGTTCTCGTTTTCAGTCACACAGTTTTCCGGTGTCGACTCCTGACCAGGGCTCACAACCAGCCGCCGTTGCCGCCCCTCTGATTTTCCTCCATTCAATTCCCTCATGTATTTAGTTATTTCCTCAGAAAAATAAATTTACTATGACAATATATTAAAAATTGTTTGTTTCACTTCCCCAGACTTTCTTTCCTTAGCGCAGCCACCTCCGTTCACCCAGAACCCAGAGTCGACCCTTAAGGTCGACCGCCCTTTCACGTAAGTATCCGGAGTACTCGTATAAGTACCCCGGGTTCGAGCGTAACATTGATCATTCATGTGAAGAGGGATTTCATCATCTACAATCAAGACTGCTTCTAAAATTCGTAAAATTTCCAAAATAAATGACCTGGAGTGATATTTTGCATTTTCATGTCCGAAGGAACTAATTATGTTTATATTCTGATTTTCAGTTATTGATGTGAGGAGGGATGTAAACATCTACGCTCAGGAGTGCTTCTAAAATTCATGCAATTTTCAAAATAAACTTTTCGACCGCCATATTGGATCCGCCATTTTGAATTTCAAAATTCTGACTTCAGATTCGTGATCAGCGACCTTAAAAACATAATCACACGTTTTTGTCTCACCTAGATTCTTTATCAAAATGTGCTATATTTGCATACGCGAATATCTCAGAAGAATATTCTCGATTAGGCCGCCATCTTGGTCGCGCAACCGCAAATTTAAAAAATCCACCAGCATAACTTTAAAGTACAACTATCGCGTCCACGATTCTAATACATTTTAAGTCATTTTAAACCGGATATCCGGGACAGACGTAGAATTTAAAAAAAATATCGCATTTTTTATTTATTTATGCCAAAATTATAAATAAAATGAAATTTTAGACATATATTGGACTGCACCATTGAAAAGAGCCACCTCGAAAATAGTTGGATATGTTTCTTTCAATTTTGTTTAACTTCGGTTTTATTACGAAATTCTCTATTGAAATTGGATATTGAAAAATGTCCTTTTTGACGTTAATGGGTTTAGTGGATATTCCGAATTTCAATAATTGATGTGAAGAGGGATGTAATCATCTACATTCATGATTTCTTCTAAAATTAGTAAAATTTTAAAAATAAATGACCTGGGAAGATGTTTTGCATTTTCATGCCCGAAGGAACTCATTATGTGGATATTCTGATTTTCATTCATTGTTGTGAAAAGGGATATCATTTTTTGCACTTAGGACTGCTTGGAAAATTTGTAAAATTTGTAAAATAAATGACCTGAAGTGCGGTTTTACATTTTCATGTCCGAAAGCTTTGTTTATGTGTATATTCTGATTTTCATTCATTGATGTGAACAGCACTTTATTTATTTACGATCAGGACAGCTACTAAAATTTGAACAATTTTAAAAATAAATGACCTGGAGTGCGGTTTTGCATTTTCATGTCGAAGTAACTGATTATGTTTATATTCTGATTTTCATTCATTGATGTAAAGATGGATATAATCATCTATGCCAGGAATACTTCTTCAATTCCTAAAATTTTCAAAATAAATGACCTGGAGTGATGTTTTTCATTTTCATGTCCGAAGGAACTCATTATGTGGATATTGTGATTTTTATTCATTGACGTGACTAGGCTGAGACGCGTGTCACCTTTCATCTTCAGTAATCTCGCCTTCTTGATTCGGCTCTTTCCTGCGCACATGGTAATGGGCACAAAGTCGTTCCGTACCATCGGGCTAAGTGCGACGCGGCAAGCGCGACCGAGGATTTTATGTTTTCTGTTGGGTAATAATTTGCGCGATTGTGCCAAGTCGACAAGTTTTTTGGTTTCGAGACGCCCGCCTCGTACGCCCGGATTCTTTCATGCGATTGTGTGAGGGGGTAATATAATGCGGTTCCAGGATCCCGGACGTCGCCAGGAGAGGAGTCTCTTCCTTGCCAATCACCATCGACGCCCATGTAACGGCACCTGTCTTTACGTATGAATTACGTTCCCCACGTTCGTATATGAACTTTTACTTTATTTCGTGATTTATACGATTCATTTAATCTTTGATTTTATTATTTGCATATTTTTGGTACCTGCATTGACGTTACCATACTGTATAAAAATTATTGATTAATTAAATACTTTCTCTTCTAATTATCGCGTTCAAGTCATTTATATTTTTGACCATGTGATGGATTGGGTGGCACCTTAATACGGTTAGTAGCAAAGACAAGTCTTCAGAGAATTAATAATCCAATTCAGGCATCACGTGATTATTTACGTGGGCTAACGAGTCTCTACCGAATATAAACGTCACATTTGTATATAAGCTGATATGAGAAAAAGTTGCATTAAATAATCGTTTTTTGGAAGCTAATACTATTAAGGGCATACATACAGAAGTAAATAATGTAACTACTTGTGCTTTATTAACATAACTTATTTTTAATGGATTAATTAATATAATTAAATTTAAATTAAATTAATATAATAATGATAAACGAAAGACGTTTAATTCCATATTTAATTATTGCTTACTATACTTACGTTGTGTTTTATATTATTTTCAATACTACTGCTATTACTGCTTCTTACACGTAATAATGTTTGTAGTAATTTATCAAACAATCAACAAATTTTAGTTGCTTTAAAAGAATGTTCGTACTACGCAACTCTTTAAACGTGCTCTTCACTCTCACCATACCGCCGCGCGCTATGCATGCAACCTACCGTCAAAAAATTATTACCTAATTCATCGATCTTGAGTAATAAATGGACATTCTAATTTGTAATCAACAATTAATACTCGTTTTAAGCAAAAAAAAAATATTTATATATAAATTAAAAGTACCTTTTATTAACTTTAAAATGAGCCCTGGTTCCATTTTCTCGGATAAGTAGAACCGGAGTTATTGCAATTTCAAAAAAGTAAACAATTTCCAAAACTTTAAATTTTCAATTCGCTGTATTTTCGAAAATATTGGTCAGAAAAATTGGCAAAATATGGGTCTACTTTTATTGTATAATGAAATCGTAAACAAATTTATAGCCAGTTTAAAAATGTCTCCCAACATTTTTTACGAAATCTGTTCGGTTTATAAAATATGTCTTATATACGTTATGATCTCCCTCCCATGTGCGAAATTCGTAACGGCCCAGCCCTGGTCCAGTCCTGGCAACGACGCTGCCGAGGCTCGGCTAGTATCAGGTATTGAACCACTAGTGGCTGCCAGCGCTGTCACAGCATCGGCAGCCAACACTGGCACGACATCAAAGCCAGTATTGGCGCGGCATCGGCAGCCATTATTGGCCCGGCGTTGATTGTCGGCGATGGTACAGAGCCTGTTGCAGCTAAATTTTACAGGCCTTATTGTCTTTGCAACGTAGCAGCAGCACGATAAAAAAAGAAAAACAAATGTTAAAACGAATTTATTGTTATTGGAAGAAACCTTGAAGATGTATATATACATATATCCCTGCTTATCGACTAGTCTTTTGATGATGTAAGCCCCTAGGCGGGGCCAAATTTGGAACTCCAACGAGTTGGATTAGTAAGTTCGTAAAACGCCGTACTAGTTCCATCGTATTCCTGTAAATAAAAATATTAATTTCTAATTCGTCGTTTATCACGACCCCCCCCCCCCCAAAAAAAAAGGTAAAAGTGGCGAGATCGCCCTCCGGCCGGAGTTGCCGCGTTGGTGCGCCCACTTCGAACGTCACCGCTGGCTATGGGCCGAGTCTCCAGAGATCGGAGGGCTCGTACACGGAGAGAACTGTGCAAGTATGTAACTGTAGAGAACCACTGTACTAATATTTCGGGGCTGCTTCTGCACCTTGCGCCGCGAGATATCAATCTAAGAAAGTCACAGTCTCAGAATGTGAAAACGCTCACGGATGAGACAGCGAAACTGCGATGCTTTCTTCCAGGCTTATTCCCGCCTAAGTTATACTTTTTAGCCTAGGGCTCTCCCGGACTTTTTTGTAGGAAATTTCCTCCGCTCCAAAAAAGGTTTAGTAAATTTTTGCTCTATCTTGCATCGTTATCGATACGGTCAATAATTCGATCGGTAATATTCTGTGTGAAATAAATTTGCTAGGCTTGGATCGATCTTCGGTCCCGAATGTTTCCAACGCTGGGCCGAGATTTGGCACTATTAATTCGACGGGGTTGGTCCGATGCTCGGGTCGGTTTTGGACCAATTGTGGGCCAACGATCGGCAGTACCTTGTATGAAATAAATTTGCTAGAATTGGTCCGATGTTCGGTCCTGAATGCTTCCATCGCTGGGCCAAAATTTGGCACTATAACTTTGCCAGACTTGGTCCGATACTCGGGCCCAATATTGTGCCGACGCTGGGACAATGAACGGGAGATCAATAGAAATACCTATGAGATCAATTTGCCAGGCCTGGTCCGATGCGTTGGCCAGTTTTCAGCCGAAGTTTGGCAATTTGTTATAGCCAGCATCGGCTACCAATGCTCGCCCGATTCTGGCACAGTGAAGTTGCCGACGTTGGGCCAGCATCGGCTGCCAACGCTGGACCAATACTGGGCCATATGGTCAACATCGGCATTTCGCACATGGGCTTTTTCCATTTGTACTAAATGAAAGTGGAAAGGGAATCGTTATAAATTTATTTACGCAAATTATCCAAAAGAGACAACTATATTTGGGTAGTATTACATTAGATTCAAAAATATATATATCGTGCAATTGGAAAAAATTGAAGCTCAAAAAATGGTTCTGTGCCGTTTAGACATGATTTTTATGAATGATTTGTTAATAATAATTACGGGCTAATCTCGAGCAACTGTGATTGATGTTGATTATTTATTAAAGTCGATAATGTAATTTTGCAAAAAGAAAAAATTTTAAGCAAAAACAGTGGTTCTGTCTCGTTTAGAAATGGTTTTTCAGAACAATTTGTTAATAACTATTACGTGCTAATCGCGTGCAACTGTACATGAAGTTGACTATAAATTCGATAATTCAGTTTTTCGCAAGGAAAAAATTGGAGCTCAAAAAGTGGTTCTGTGCCGTTGAGAAATGATTTTTATGAATAACTTGTTAATAACAGTTACGTGCTAATCGCTTGCGACTCTAAATGAAGTTGATTATTAAAGTCGATGATTTAGTTTTGCAAAAGAAAAAAATCGGAGCCCAAAAATGGGTCTGTGCCTTTTAGAATTGATTTTTATGAACTATTTGTTAATAACAATTACGGGCTAATCTTGTGCAACTCTGACTGATGTTGATTATTAAAGTCGATGATGTAATTTTGCAAAAAGAAAAAATTGGAGCTCAAAAAGTGGTTCTGTGCCGTTTGCAATTCATACAAAAAAAACAAGGGACTTTTCCAGGGTGGTCTTTGTATGCGTAATTCCACCCAGGGGCTTCAAAAGGAAAAAGAGATGCATCTTACGACTTTGTACAAATCCATGTTTTCTGATTTTAAATCCAAGTACTTTTTAAAAAACTGTCGATCCCTTAATTTTAAATCTTTAACTTTTATATTCTCATTACACAATTTAGAAAATATTTTCCAGGGTTTGGAAACATATGAAACGTTATTTTCTACATGAATGCCTAACCAGTAAAATAATCATTTTTTGATTCATTACAAATTCGAATCAAAAGTTTTAATTTTTCTTTCGAAACCGAAAACCAGTGGCAGGTTAGACATTCGAATCCGATCGATATTTTTGACAGTCTCTTTCGAACTTTCCGCTGCTTCGCTAGAAAACAATTTCACGGTTTATGGACGATGTGCATTTTCTTCGTATTTATTCTCAAAATGCACCAACAATACTACCATTTCGATAATCGCAAAGCTTTTTTCCTATTGGTTCATTTCAATGCTGAATAGCTTGAAAACATTTTTGGCAAAGGAACTTTCATTTCAGAATTTTATGCTCTATCTGCTGGTAAACGGGGTTCAATAGGTTGAGAAACACGGTGTATGTAGATTATCGGATTCTAAAATGTGAAGGCTTATTGCGTACATTTCCAAAATTCGTATCGGTCACGTATTGCGGACACGTATATTATTAACGGTATTCCACAAAAAAAAAACAGATATATCATAACAACGATTCTGATACATAAACAGATAGGAACAAGATACGTAAAGTATACTTACCACATATGTATTTGAAATGAAATGAATTGGTATCTGATACATTGCAAATTGATTTCCATCTCCGCTGTCATAACATGACACGTAGTTGCATAACAAATATATATGTAATATTATATCAGTCGATATCGATATTATGTTACGTATCTGATATATACTCATTTTTTTTAGCTGTGCTGTATGGTTATAGCACATGAATAATCTTAGATGTGTGTCCACTGAAAATTATAGCACGAACAAATGAGACGAATCGCCGAGATTATGCATTGCGCGATTCATAACATTCTTCGTGTGCACTAACAAGCTTCGCCAAACCCAGGCCATGTTCCAATAGAAAATGGCATTTTCAAAACATTTTCGAAAGATAGACAGTGTGTTCCGTGCGAAACTCATGGTCACAATTTTTCAACACTGCAGCATTTATATATTTCATGTATATTAATGCATGTTTACGTGCAAGATGATCTTAGTGATGCTATAATTTTTTCAATTTCAATCGAATCGATTACAGGTTATGTTATACTTGCATTCCACGCTAATGGCCGATTATAATTCCTAATCATATGTATAAATAATTAACATATAACTGTCAGGATTTCTCACTGCAGCGCTGTTATATAACGTAACCTGAGCGAATACGACTGCGTTTCTACAATGTGAAAGACATAACAATCTGTTTTGAATGTCATACCTCAATGACAATTAGTTACGTTTCTATTCAATTTTATTTAATTACACGTTATTTTAATTACAATTTATTTGTGCATATTTTGATAATTAAAACTGTAATAATTAAATAATTTTAGCTAAAATAAGTAATGTCACATTTAACCATTACATTATGACTGGTAATCATTTGATTTTAGGGGAAAGAAATAATAGAATACTTCGTGAATGAATTAAAAGAACAAGGCATAACCTTTGTTGAACCCTGGCAAGATCCAAAGAAACTCATTCACGGAAAACAAGAAATGCAGTGAGTAATATTTCGATTACACGATAACGCTATACGTTTATAATATTACATATTCTAAAAATTTAATACTAAAGCTCAGAATAAATTCCGTATTAAATGCTGAAATTTAATATTATTTTATGATAAATATATTTTTACCTGATCACGCATGTTATTCCTTTATTACTTAGCAAAGCAACACCTTTATTTTCCAATGAAATTGGGAAAAAATATTGATTTATTCCCATATTTTTCGACGGGAAACCATTTTTCAATCACTTCGAAATTTATCAAAAAAGTAACATTCATACCTAAGGAACAAGAATATACCAAAGAAAATATTTTTGTAGAAATCCGCGGTATAAAAATTACCACTTACATAATAATATTCATTCAATGTATGAATTTCATTCTGTGTTCATTCATTTTTTATGCTTCGGAAATCACAATGTCATTGTTGGAGGTTTTCGAAGTCACTGAATACAATCTCGATATCAAAAGAAAATTCAAGATGGAGGATCCAATATGATAAATATCTGAAGAAAAAAATCGTTCTCTCTTGTCGAGTATTTCCAAATTATTTGTGAGATGAATTTGGACTTGCTTATAGCAATCCAAACGATGAAAATGAAAATATTATTTTTTAAATGTATTATCTCTTTGCCGCTGTTAGTTAATACAGTCGAATCGTTGATTTCGTGTTTCACGAACTCGCGGAAGATCCATAAACCAACATAGATTAATATAAGGTCGAAAATAATGGCAGAGTGCGTAAAGTTTGATAAGTACTTTATTTAAGCTCTTGGCTTATTCTTACAGTATAACAATGCGAAATCCGATCTTATCGAAGGTGCTATGGCTACTGATGGCTACTACGGAGTGAGGAAACAATGTGTCGCGCAGGCAATTGCAATAAGTTTCGGTCTCGCGGATCTGCGAAACTTAGAATGAGTTTTAATATATAGTACCTATGATGTATAGCGAAATATACCGCCCCGTTGCAACTCGTAGGGCGTGCAATAAACTTAATCAGATAAATGCTAGAGCGATAACTTTGCGTCATTTTTGTAAACCGGCAGGAATACAAGTTTTATAATAGGACGGACATATGTGGAGGTCGCATTTTTCAAAATTACGACCCGTACAAATCCATTATTGCCGCGCGTACATTTGATGACCATTGCGAGGGTCCATTTCGTGGGAGGTACATCCTGTTTTGTCATAAGGACTAACTGACCGATAGTGAGGTTCTCTTAAGGCCGCTGCCATCTGGAGCGATGCTGCAGAAATCGCAGGTAATCAGCCGACCAATTCTTTCAAAACAGCTCGAGCGGTTGCCTATATATAGCAGCCATCGTGACAGGCGATTAACGGTTAAATCGAGGATGGAAGGACAAAGAATAGCAAAGAATAGTGGTCGCGAATTAAGGCACGACTTAATCTCGCATAAAAGTGTTGCCATCCTCAAAGATCGGAATATACGCGAGTAACATCCGATTCATGTGATACTTAGCACTCTTAACTCCAGCCTCCCTCAGGCCTCCAAAATGAGGTATTGCTGGAGGTATGAAGTCGGAAGATACGCTATCCTTGACTAGAAGAGCACGTAAATCCGAACACTCTAAGGCTTCACGATAAGCCTGCAATAGATAACTATTAGCACAACGAAATGTTGTGCCTCGGTGGCTGTACATGTCCGAAGGCAAACCTCGTCGACTGATGAAGCACTTGAAGACAGCAATGAATTTGTTCATCAAGAGGTAAGTCCTGATGCAGCGTAGATGATAGACATGGCCAATTATCAGGAGATGAACTAAGCCATTCAGAGCCATTTCGCCATAATCGAGAATTAATAAGTTCGCGATCTGATATACCATGCGAAGGTGGTAGGATCGTTTGAACGACCGAGACACGGTTCGGTTTGAAAGTTTTCCATTTATTAGGATGCTGCGATAGCCACGTTAGAGCGAGGGTTGTGTTTGTCCAGCAGTGTTGGGCGCAGTCTGTGAATTGAGACTGAAATTGCAGAATTGACGTTATCCTTCCTAGTAGCACTACTGCGTTGAGCTCAAGTCGAGGTATGCTCAACTATTTAATAGAAGCTATTTTTGTTTTGCTGTATAACAACGAGGTACGGACAGAACCGGACGCCGAGCTGATCCTAACATACATTACCGCAGCAAAGGCTAGCTGACATGTGCGAATTTAATTATCATAGCCTATGTACGTTTTGTGAGTAATGTCGACTGCATCAGATGGTCTTGAAATTGAAACGAGTCGTTAGAGGGGTTCCAATAGAGACCTAGAATTCGAATACCTTCGGAAGGACCTAAAGGTGCGACCCAGCAAAACCGTGATCCTGCAGACTGTTATCCGATAGAAGTATTGGGGGGTTACTGGCCCATTTTCGTAAAATGAAACCAGCTCCTCGTAGTAGCGAGATAACTTCATCACAAACGTTAATCGGTTGAGATTGATTATTAGCTCCGAAAAGGAAGTCATCAACATATAGTCTGTAAACTCGCTCGAGCGACAGGGAACTCATTGCCATCATCATGCATCAGTTGTTTCATGACTCGTATAGCCAGAAATGAAGAGCTGGATATTCGAAATGTTACCGTATTGAGACGGTAGTTTTGCATAGGTTCGTCTGTCGAATAGTGCCATACGAGTCGCTAATAATCGCGATCACGCTGTTTTTGCTATGTCTGATGAATTCGCCATTACGTCAAGACTGCAGCGATATCGGCTTGTAGTTTGGAACCGATAAACAACTGCTCGTTCGGTGACGAAAAGCCAAACACTTTGATCGAAGCGTTAAAAACTACTCGTAATGGAGTAGTGGTGCTTGACTCCTTTTTCACGCCGTGATGAAGAAGATGAATTTTGCGTCGTTCGGTAGGAGCGAGGGAAGAACGCGATTCATATGATTTTGACTCTTGCATCCGTTCAAAAAATCGGAATAAGATTTTTGATCGGCTGGTGATCGGCCTAATCGTTTTTCTAACGAACGAAACGCACTCAGATCTATTTCGTTCGATATGCCAAATTGGGGCGATTCAACCCGGAAGGGTAGACGAAGGAATATCGTCCATCAAGATCGCGAGAATGTGTGTCAAGGAAATGCTTTTAGATAAAGGAGTGATATTGGGAACCTTTCAAAATTTTTCAGAATTTCGGGTAATCGTAAGTCCTCCTGACATTTCCAATGTTTATACCGTGGGTCACCTCGTTTACGAGATTCGTTTATTTTCATACTATTTTGCAGCGGCCGCAGAGATTGACAACGTATTCTACCGTGGACGCACTGTATTTCCTCAAGACCCCCGGATTTGACGGTGGGTAGCGGCATGGGATGCGTCGATAGGAGTTCCGTACTATAATCGTTAGAAATTTCTCTCCGTGTTTGTACTGAAATCCGTGAAGAAATGGACCGTTGACTTCAGCTGACTTTACCAGATAGCAACCACCGGAAAATTGAATTCTGAGCCAGAGATGGTTCAGACTGTCGAAGCGGAGTTATTATTGTGTTGGCTGCGTGACGAGATACGTTGACAGGTGAACTGCTAGCACCTGATACAATGTCAATATCGGAGTCAGTATAGGCTGAACGGCACGTATCACTAGCTCACTTACCACAGTTGCAGTAGACCCGGGATCGATGAGAGTCCGAATATTCATTGAATGACCCTTCGAAGAGTGTACCATGACCGATGCCGTGGCTAAAAGTACCGTATTCGTCATAGGAGGAGAGCTACTTGTAGTGTGTGTTCTCACATCATCATGTACGTCAACTGGATTAGGAAAGTAATGAAAACTTCCCGCAGACGGTTCAGTTTGAACATGACTATCAACTATACTTTGCGGCCCGATTCCCTGCTCTCTATGCAGCATCGTATGGTGCTTCTTTCGACACCTAAAACTAGAAAATTTGCTAGAACACTCAGAGGTACAATGTTTTGCTAAAAAAATTACTACATTACATAATAACGTATGTCGCTTTATAAAGTTTGAATGTTGCGAGACCGACATGTTCTTAAAACGATGACAATGTCGCACCGAGTGGTCACCCTGACAAGGTGGGCACTTGCGAGAGCTCGTCGTGACCATCAGTGACTGTATTTTCAGTTTATTCGATTGCCCTCCGGAACTGAATGCTATTCTTTTGCGGAAATCTGAGCAGGCCGACTTCAGATCTGGAGCTCGAGTGAGCTAAAATTCGAGTATTTTAGTGAATTTAGGATAGTCTTTTGTCGAAGTCGCGCTAAGTTCCCATGCTTTACGTGTTCTAACATCCAATTTCTGAACAGTAAGATAAACCAAGAGAGCGCTTCATTGATCCAAGGGAAACTTCAGTGATTTTAAAGTCCCGGGAGCCTCACTTGATCCATCATATAACCGAAGTGCACCACTCGCACGTTGCATGTGTGGATACTACGAATACGTCTTATGTACGAACAGAGGTGAAACAGTGACATAAACACACTGTCAAAATGGAAATTTCTTTTTCTGACGAAATTAAATAAATAATTAAATTTTGAGGTTAGCTTGACCTTTGGACAAACTTTGAAAATATTAAAGGCGATTCAAAATAATTGAATACCGACCAGTTCGTAAGAAGTTGAAAACATGATTTATCGAAGAGAACGATGGGACTTGCAAAACGGCGAGTCTGTGGGCTGTTATTTAAATAATAATTAATTACTTGTTAACGGGCCATTCTGAAATTTCAACAGTATTTTCTACATAGTTGAACGAATATTTTTAATGCGAAAAGATTTTAAAAAATCATGCCGCTTTTCAGAAAATCGAATTCGTTTATAACATTTACCAAATACATACGTCAAAAAATTTTGTTTTCAATTTTTTTATATTTCATCGCAAAGCATCAGGAAATACGAATCTTTCATCATAACAAATATTTTTTCCATATTCAAACGAATTTCAGTTACAGGAGTTTGACAATGGTACGTTTTTATAACATCGCAAACTTAGAAAATCATAAATAAAAAATTTTAGATATCATAATAAAATAAAAAAACACGTTTATTTTACTTTTTTATCTAGAACATGAAAAACTATGCCGCAAAATTTAATATTTTGTTTGTAAATTTGACGTGTCGGCCATATTAGTGGTCCTTTTCAAGAGTAAAATAACTTTGATTATAGACCAACCTCAAGTCATATTCTATAATGCTTCTCCATATAAAATCTCATGCTTTAATGGTATTTACTAATCTGCTCTTACTATTATTGTGAAAGAGAACACCGTTCTAGATTAATTAGTAGAATTCTTAATTATACCGCTAATAAAGGGAATATAAATGTCACGCAGATTTTTGCAGCCTTCTTTTATATTTATTGTATTACGTTCTGTGGATATATGAAACATTTCAGAAAAAAGTCTAGGTCGTAAATTAGACTATTTATTTAAAATATGTATATTCTCTGTTACCTATTTTGCCAAAAGCTACCGATATGTAAAATTACACCAATTTCTGAAAAATCAGTGATACTCCTCACGTGGAATGTCTTCGTTTATAATTTAACAGATAAAATAATTAAATCAAGCATGTAATGAATAGAATTTAAAAATAGCCGAATCGTTATTACTAGCTAACGACTGCCTGATGGAATTAATTAAAAAACACATATTTCTATAGAATTTTCTGTATAGATAGCAATTATCCTACTTTGAATAATACTAGTAGGGGTAATAACGAGAAAAAATCATTCTCAAAATTCCTTATATTGACAATTTATACATCGCAGCACGCAGACTTATGAAACCCCGGTGACTAGGGGGTAGAGGACGAAAAACTAGAACGTAAGTCATTTTACGAAAATTGTTTTCACACTAAGGTTTTCAAGTAATTAAGCTTTGAAATTAGCCAATGGAATAACCGATTTGTGATTGCCGCGGATAAATTCGATCGAAGGCATTGTCGGGGAATGCAGAGAATAAGATCGAAAAAACGAGCGTCAGCAATGTGTTGCTGTTTTAAGTTTTTGAACTAAGGGCGTTCGAAGGCGACTATCAGAAGTACCGGTCATATTCAAAATGCCTAACCTGTAACTAGCTTCTGAAAGTAATACGAAACTTGCGAAACGGCATTTAAATTTAAAAAAAAAACACGATAAAAGCATAAAATAAATTATTTTAACGGTTAGAATAAGTAAATGACTATTGTCATGGATACACAAAATATTGTACGTGGTGATATGAAGCCAAACAAAAAATAAATTGCAAATCTTGCACGTTAAGCATAGAAAATTGATAAGACAACATTATGACAAACATGTAACGTAGAAGTTAAAATAAATTACTTAAATGAAGATAGGAATAAAAATAAAAATCAGATAAAAAATTATTTATTTTATTATTTATTAATTATTCCCAAATATAAGATTTCTACATAAAATCTATAGGAAGAAGTACAGAATAAGAAAAAATACTTAAAGATAACGCAAATTTTACAAACGAAAAAAATATACAGAAATTAGCGTAAAAAAGCTGCGCAAATAGGTTCAATGTTACGTATGATTGCTATATGCGCCTTAAACTATATTAATAGGCAATATGGCAATTGTGAGTTCTTTCCTCTATGTAGCCATTAAAAACTGTCTTCTCTTGAAGCAGTTCTTTACAAAGTAGAACAGCAGTTTAGAAGCCACCGGGTGATTCGAGGTAAGCAACAGAGCCAGAAAATTACTCGTATTTGACGATCTTAAAAAGTGGCTTCCATAAAGGCTCACTCGACACGGATGGGTATGTGGACAATCAACTAGGATGTGCAGGAGATCTTCGTTAGCCCCAATATTGCATATTGCACAATGTGAAATTGGATTATATTTGTACGATACATGACCTATAAAAATAGTACGCGAGTGGATGGTTGCTGTTGTAATCTGCATTCTTAGTCGTGTGTATGGTAGAGAACAGTTGTCAGGGTACAAGTTCGAATAACCATCTGTGCCTCGTCTGAAGAAAGGCAATTGAAAAGTTGCTGAGTTGAAGTAGCGTGCTAAGTCGAAATTACGCTGAGCATCAGCAAATTCATGGCAGACCCGCGCTAGGTTATTTTCCCAATAGCCTGAAGTTAAGTTGCTCCATACATCCACGCAATTGCAACAGCTTAAACCCGTTTTTAATTGGTGCACCCAGTTTAGATCGTGCTGATTTCGAACTCCAGCGTTTAGAGTTGACAAACGCAGGAAACCGAGGCGCGGTAAGCTGGTCGGCGGCTATTTTATCAGTTTAATTATAAATAATAGAAAACGATGAATAATTTCGACAGCTACAGGGTATAATCCTAGATCGAGTCTCAAAAGATAGGACGGTGTTGATTTCGGCAGGCAAAAGAGACGTTTAAAAAATTCGACTTGGATGGCTTCTAACTGTTCAAGATAGGAGAGACCAGCAAGGCGCAGCATATAAAAGGGTCGATAGAATCATTGCTTGATAGAGCTTTAAAGCCCCTGTCCATGAGTATACTCCGGCAGAAGCCATAATCGCAAGCACAGAAACCGTTCTGGCCATGAAGTCATCAGTCGCTCTCAACCGCTTTGCCGACGAAGAGACGGTTACACCCAGATAGGGATAAGTCGAAATCACCTCCACTTAGTTACCTTTGAATAAAAAGTTTCTGGAGTCTGAATCCAGCGGACCACCCTTCCTAAACACAACAATCATGGTTTTGGAGGTGTTTACAGTAAGGCCATTAGTGGTACAGTAAGATTCCAGAGCTTTTAGCTTTGATCTGAGGTCTGCAGGCGAGTAGGCAAATATTGCCAAGTCGTCTGCATATAGCAACATCATTAAGTCATAAATTAGAGTGTAGTCGACCCACCGGAGGCCGTGCTCGCGAAAATAGCTTGTAATATCCGACAAATATAGAATAAGAAGAAGTGGACTAATGATTTCGCCTTGCAGGACTCCCTCGGATACTCTGAAAAGGATTAGATGGTCCAGCGTCTGTAGTTGTCGAGACCATCGCGTTTGAATACATTAACTTAAGTAAGCGAATCATTTTCGCACTTTACATCATGCGGGATGGAATCGAATGCTTTGCGAAAGTCGACAAAAAGGACATAACATTTAGAAGCCTTATTTCTAAACGCAATTTGAATAGCCGCATTTAATGTAAAAATATTTCCTTCCGCTGAGCGTCCTCGTCTAAACCCGGCTTGTTCTTCTGGCAGTATATTCAGTTTGGATGCCCATTCATCGATCCTAGTTTCGAAAATTTGCGAAAATAACTTTGAAAGCGCGTTCGTAACAGCAATCGATCGGTAATTTGATGGAATTGAGCGATCACCTTTCTTGTGCAGCATAAAGAGGTTAGCATTCATCCAACCCTCAGGCAACCGTTCATTAGCAAAACAGTAGTTTAGAAAGTCCAGAATAAAATTGAACCATTCACCGGAGAGAAGCTTCGAGAGCTCTACAGGGATGCTGTCTGGGCCTATTGATTTGCCAGATTTTAACCTCCTCATGCTGGCAAGAAGCTCATTTACTGTTATGGGGGCATCCAAGGCCTCATCACACGTACCAAAGAACGTTTCAACCGAAACTGATTTCAACGGATATAGCTCGCTCAAATGTTTATTCCATGTATCCACGTTGATGTCCGCGGACCGAGAGGGGACTGGTCTAAAAATGCGTACTGTAGGCCAGCACGCGCTAGCATTACGGACCGCAGAAAACTTTAGCGCTATTTTGGCAAAATATAGTCTTTTTGAAGATTGAATCGACTTTACGTAGTCTTTTCTACAAGTTAAGTAGACCGCTTCGCTTGTAACAGAATAATTATTTGCACGCAAAGTGCTAAAAGCTCTATTCATTTTTTTTCGAGCAACAACGCAAGAGTTATTAAACCATTAATGGCTGGGACGCCTGACGCAGGTGTATATATAGAATAGTCGCGCAGAATAGATAAAAAATTATGATACTGAAAAAAGTATTCTTAATAAATGCAACTGCCGTCGAGTACTTGAGGAGAAAATAATAAAAATTACATTTTTGTTAGGTAGTGTGTCTGAGTTTATTTCCTTTCAGATACAATTATATCCATAAACACGGTACATTTGGAGAGCTCGATTTATGAAAAAAAAAAAAAAAAAAAAAAAAACAAGTAGTCGCAGTGTTACAACAACACAAAAATTACATATAATATGGTTACTGGTAGTGTGAAGCGACCGCAATTTACAAAATCGTCCAAATATATACAAAATAGCGCGATAGTATAAAATTAAATTTTAAACTAGATATTGAATCAATTTTAACAACGCAGCTGCGCACGCAGACGTATAGGCCGTTGCACCCAATAGACCATTTGTGTCTTCTCCGTGTGCACACTTAGGTCGGTGAGATCGTATTAATCGGCTAAGACATAAAGTTTTCGGCGAAGATCCATAGGAGAGTGCGTAAATATGGTGAGATCGTCCGCATACAGAATCATCAGAAGGTCGTATGCCGGGGTGAGATGAACACCTCCATATCCATGTGAGTCAATATATTTAAAGTGTATTAAAAAGTTTCTTGTTTTTACCGCGTAAAATATTTAACGAGAAGAAAAATCAGCGAAGAAAAATAATAAATGTGTTTAAAAAAGTTTTGTTGTTTTCACCGCATAAAATAATAAAAGAGCGATGCCGCCAAATAGCGCGAAGTCGCCGTACCAAACGAGCGAAAAGTAATCAAAATGTTTTAAAACGTAAAAAAAAAGTTTTATTTTTTACCGCGTAAAATACTAAACGCGAAGCCGCCAGTGGACGAAGCTGCCAATTACAGCGAAGTCGCCGTATCAAACGAGCGAAAAATTATAAAAATATTTTAACGCGAAAAATAATAAAAATTTGTTAAAGTTATAAATAAAGTTTCTTGTTTTTACCGCGTAAAATATTAAATGCGAAGACGCTAGAGAGCGAATCCGCCAAATAGAGCGATATCGCTGTATAAAACGAGCGAAGAAAAATAAAAAATGATTTAAAGGGATTAAAAAAAAGTTTATTTTTTATTACTGCATAAAATACTAAACGCGAAGACGCGAGTAAGCGAAGCCGTCACTTAGAGCTGTGTCGCCGTACAAAATGAGCGAAGAAAAATAATAAATGTTTAACGTGTTAAAAAAAGTTTTGTTGTTTTCACCGCATAAAATAATAAACGCGAAGCCGTCAAAGAGCGAAACCATCAAAGAGCGATGCCGGCATATAGAGCGAATTCTCCGTACCAAACGAGCGAAAAGTAATCGAAATGTTTTTAAAGGTAAAAAAAAAGGTTTATTTTTTACCGCGTAAAATACTAAACGCGAAGCCGCCAGTGGGCGAAGCTGCCAATTACAGCGAAGTCGCCGTACCAAAAGAGCGAAAAATAATAAAAATGTTTGAAAGGATTTAAACAAAAATTTCTTCATTTTACCTTTTCAAAGGAGAAGCCTATCGAACTATGCTGGGTAAAGACCCTGACACCACAGATGATCTATTAAAAATCCTCGAAGGTATACACGGTTCCCACACTTCTGCTCTGGACATGCATAGTGAATTAGCTCTCTTAGTCTTAATAGACTTAAATTTCGCGGGGCCGGAAGACATAAAAATCGAAATTCAGTTGGGAAATTATAAACGATTAATCGTACAAAAAAATTCTTAACATACGAATTGCGATATTTGAAAAAGCACAGGAAGAATATCGTGCTCTGTGGATTTCATTTTTTTAATCAAATCCGATTTATATTCTGGTTTAGAATTAAATATGTTAATAACTTTTTCCTGTTGCTTTTAATTGACTAGATATAAAGAAAAAGTAGAATGAGCGAATACTATGACCATTTTCAAGATTCGTACGTCTTATATTTACGTTCTTATATTATATTATTTTTTTTTACAATCTAGCTATTCTTAAGAAAGTTTTGAAAATTTCACAATTTTTTATTATGTTTCACTGAAGATTCAGCATTTTTGCTACAACACAAAGAGAAGCACGTCAGGTGTTTTCAAATATGATACAATTCTTAATTACAAATTTACATGTCAGTAGTTATATTCCATCATTCTTTATATATGCTTTTAATTTAGATTGAACTTCAATTTGTTTTCTTATGTTTGATAGTAATTTATGTCATTACATCATACCGTTGAGGTATATTTAACGAAACATATATAAGATTATAATCAGCATACTAAAACATATAGTAATGCAAAATGTATCGAAATGACATTAGTTCATTCTCCACCTACTAATTTACATATACTCCTTTATTTGTAATTTTCAGCATTCAAATATAACAAAATCGTAAATAATATGATTTAGTCTGAAACAAGTGTGCACAATTAAAGATATTGCATATACCATTAATAAGTTATGTTAAGGCGCCTGTACTATATTGCAATAGCGCATGAGAGATATACCATGAAGAAGATTTTTTCTCTGAAGCCAATGGCGCAAAAATTAATTTTCAGCAAGGTATGGTTCATTTTAAAATTGAATTTTAAAGTTTATTTATTTTAAGGGTATCCTCCCCAACGAGACAATTGCTGAACATGTGAATGTCGACTGCTTTACATCGAATACGTGGTCCGGTGACAGTTGAAAACCCAAATCGATATTGCCGGGAAGGATGTTTCGAAACAGTCATGTTTTTATTCGAATAACTAGATGCTTCCGGATGAAGTTAAAATCATCAGAAATTTCGAACATTCAGTAAAAATATAAAATTTTAACTGATCAATGTTGGCAATGATGAAGCAGTGTAATAACAAGCTGATCTCGGTAAACTGTAAAAAATAATGATAGTATAACTTAAACAATAACCTTAATAATTTCTTTTTTCATCGTTTAAATATAATCACAAAGGCTACTGTAATTTTTTTTGGTCTAAAGTTAGGAGATAGGAGTCTTGCACGCGCAACCGCACGGTTCGGTCGCAATTCTAACGCGCTCTTGTAAATCACAAACATGTGATTTGACTGTGATCAATATATTAGTGTAGAAAATAATAGAAATTATTTTTACGATTGTGCCCTCGAAGTGCAAGTGATATTTTAATAAGAACAATCGATAATAATTTTTTCTAATGCAAATTATTATAAGGCCGATTTGGCCAGTGAAACTATGAACTTTGGAGTTATACAAAGTACGAGCAACGAATACGTGTACACTAATAACAGTACGCAAGTAAACAATAACAATGAAGACTCGACGTGGAAACAGAGCACTTCTAGAAAACAAAAGCGAAATAGTCCAAATAATTTACACAGGAATGTTAGACAAAAACAAATTAATGAATACATGGTTCCGAAAATAAACTCAACCAACAGATTTCAGGCATTGGAAACCGATGAAATAGAAATAGACGAGGAAAATACGGTCACAGGAAAAAGCTTCCTGATGTGATTGACTTCGCTGTTACAAAAGGAATTGCAAGGAACTTCATGAAAGCAGTATCATGCCTTGATCTAACATCAGATCATTCACCAGTTATGATCACCATTAGCACACGAGTCATAAAAAAACAGAAACCACCGTCACTAACTAATAGAAGGACAGATTGGGCTGCATTTAGACAAGTACTCGAGATGGAAATTCGTTGTGACATACCGCTAAAAACTCAAATGGACTTGGATGTCGCTGGCAGTGAATGTAGTGAAATGATCCAACGGGTTGCATGGAAAGATACTTCCATGGAAACTATTTCCACTAATTTGGAATCTCTACCGAGTAGTGTTAAACAGAAACTTAAAGAAAAACGCATGTTTAGAAAAGAATGGCAACAGACTCGAAGTATCAAGGATAAACAACGACTTAATCATGCTACGAAAAATCTGACAAAATTATTGGATAGGCTGAGAAACGAATCCCTTAAAGATTACTTAAAAGCGTTGACTCCTTCTGAAGCAACAGATTACTCATTAGGGAAGGCTACTAAGAAAATCAAGCAATCGCAATTACACGTTCCACCCATTATGGGGGAAGATGGAAAATGGGCAAGAACAGATTATGACAAAGCTGCTACATTTGAACATCATCTAGAACAAGTGTTTACTCCTTTTGAGTCCGAAATACCAGCAGATAAAGAATCCGAAATCGTAAGTTACTTAGAGATGCCGTCAGTGGAATCAGAGTCGATCAATATTATAAATGTACGAGAGGTGAAAACCATAATTAAAGAACTACAGTCAAGAAAGGCTCCTGCCTTTAACCTTATCACAAGTCGAATATTGAAAGAATTACCAAAAACAGCAATCAAATTGATGACTATTTTATACAATGCATCACTGAGATTAAGATACTTTCCTGATTTATGGAAAGTCGCACAGATTAATATGCTCCTAAAACCAGGGAAAAACCCGAGGAGTAAAGTCTTACAGGCCTATTAGCATTCTACCAATACTCTCAAAAGTTTTTGAAAAACTCTTTATTAGAGAAAAGACAAATAATCCCAGATTGTCAGTTTGGATTTAGGAAGAAGCATGGGACTGTTGAACAGATTCATAATATGGTCAAGACAATCAATAAAGCAATAGAAGAAAAGGAGTATTGCTCTGCAGCCTTCTTGGAGATTAGTCAAGCGTTTGATAAGGTTTGGCATGCAGGACTTCTCTATAAAATCAAAAGAAATTTACCTCATAGTTTTTACTTAATACTGAAGTCTTATATTAGCAATAGATACTTTCTAGTTAAACAGAAAGAAGAACTGACTGGACTATTTACTATCAAATCAGGAGTCCCACAAGGCAGTGTCTTAGGACCGATTCTGTACTTGCTCTACACGGCAGATCTTCCACTGACACCGAAAACAGAAGTAGCTACATTTGCTGTTGACACAGTAATTATCGCAACACACGAAAGTCCTGTAACGGCTTCACTCTACCTTCAAAACCATCTCGACCTGATGCAAGAATGGTTAAAAACATCGCGTATTAAAGCCAATGAAACCAAATCAACGCATGTAACATTCACTACACGAAAAGGAAATTGTCTACCAGTACTGCTTAATAATCAAAATTTACCTCAAACAGAAGATGTTAAATATCTTGACATGTTTCTCGACAGAAGGCTGACGTGCAGAAAACATATTTGTACAAAACGGAAACAGCTTGGACTGAAATTTAAGAAAATGTATTGGCTACTTGGGAGAAACTCCCAGTTATCCATAGAAAACAAAGTACTGTTGTATAAGACAATACTAAAGCTTGTTTGGACCTACGGGATACAGCTGTGGGGTAGTGCTGCTATCTCAAATATTGAGATCATACAAAGGTGTCAATCAAAGACATTGCGAATAATTGCAGATGCTCCTTGGTATGTACCAAATCAGGTAATTCACAATGATCTGGAAGTGCGGACTGTTAAAAGTGAAATCGCGTCCTACAGAGAAAAACATCTAGTGCGACTGCGTAATCACCCAAATAAGAAAGTAGTAAACGTACTAGACCACAGCGCAATTACACGACGATTAAAAAAAACACACCCACTTGACCTTCCGACAAGATTCAAATAGAAATTATGGAGACTTACTAAGAATAAATGAAGCGTTGTCTTTAATGATCCGAAAATACTGCTGCTACACAGACGAATAAAACAACGGGCGAACACAGTATCACCAATCATTAACAAAAGAATACACGAACAAGTAGAGGAAATGCTAAGAGATGGAATCATTGAACCATCAAAAAGGGATATTATTGGTCAAACCCAATAATAATGATAAAAAAACAAGATGGTGCGTACAGATTTTGTCTAGATTTTAGAAAATTAAACTCAGTAACAAAAAAAGACCAAAAATGGACTCCATGCTAAAAACATTACCAACACCAAAAATAATATCGAAACTAGACCTAAGCCAAGCATACTACCAGATCCCACTAGAAAACAATAGCATACACCTAACCGTTTTCATAGTACCAGGAAAAGGACTTTACCAATTTAAACGAATGCCATGCGGATTAACAAACGCACCAGCCACATTCCAAAGATTACTAGACAAAATAATAGGACACGATGAAAATCCTCACATATTCGCATACTTAGACGACATTATAATTGTATCAGGAACATTTGAAGAACACAAGCAATTACTAACAAAAACACGAAATACAATAAAAGATGCAGGTTTAATTCTACACACGGAAAAATGTGGATTTGGCGTAAGCCAAGTAGAATATTTAGATTACATAGTAAATAAACATGGATTACGGATTAATCAAGAACAAACATAGGCAATACATAACTACCCAATCCCCAAAACACTAAAACAAATACGCAGACTGTTAGGAATGGCATCATGGTACAGACAATTTATACCTAATTTTGCACAAATAACAGAACCAATAACACGACTATTAAAAAATAACACAAATCTACAATGGGGACAAGAACAACAAACAAAATCCAACAGGCAGACTAGCAAGATGGGGACTCGAATTACTCGAATACGATTATGAAATAAAGTACAGAAAAGGAACACTAAACTATATACCAGGCGCACTCTCACGCAAATATGAAACACAAAACACACAGAACAACTATCACCGCTGTCAGAGAGACAAACAGACAATTGGTACAACAAACAAAAAACAACAGTACAAAACAATGAAGACTTAGATCCAGAATGGAAATTAGAAAACGAACAACTCTACAGATACATACCAGACCCACTACACAGCAATATTAGATCAGACCCAAAACCATGGAAATTAGTAATACCGGACTCACAACACAAAAAAATACTACAAGAAAACCACGACGACACACAAGCCGGTCACATGGGAATAGAAAAAACATACAAAAAATATAGCAAAATCATATTACTGGCCAGGACTATACAAAGGCGTAGTAAAATACATAAAACACTGCGACATATATCAGAAAGTCAAAATAATACAACAACGACCAGCCGGACACATGACAAACACACAAATAGGAGAACCATGGACAACAATAACAACAGATATAATAGGACCATAACCATTATCAAAAAAACGTAATCAATACTTACTGGTATTTCAAGATATAACAACGAAATGGGTAGAACTAATACCAATAAAAAAGCTAATGCACAAACAATAAAAGACACGTTATTAACACACCTAGTAATGAGATGGGGCACACCCAAAACAATATTATCAGACAACGGAAAACCATACATTAACAAAATCATAAAAAACATAACACAACAACTAGGTATAAAACACGATACAACACCACTGTATCACCCACAAGCCAACCCAACAGAAAGAACAAACCGTGCAATAAAAACAATGATACAAGCATATCTAGATCCAAATCACAGAGAATGGGACATAAACATACACGACTATCAATTCGCACTAAATACATAGGAAGAGAATTACAACCAATACACTCAACAAGAAACCAAGTGGAAAACCCCACACGAATAATGTCTAACTCACCACAAGACTGGATAGACAGATTAAAAATAATAAACTCATACAGAGATGAAATACATAAAAACATACAACAAGCACAAAACAAACAACTACACAACTATAATTCCCGACACAGAGAAATACAATTCAATATAGGACACAAAGTATTAATGAAAGACTATACAGTATTATCAGCAGCAAACTACACGTCAGCCAAATTAAAAAAACCATACTGAAGACCAGACATAATAAAACAAAAACTATCACCAACAACATACATACTAAAAACAGAAACGGGGAAAAACATAGGGAAATGGGCAATAAAAGACCTCAAACCATACCTAACATAAATAACTTTCATTACAGGATAAAAATGGAAACACAAAAAAGGGTTATTACCAACTCCAGCAATACCACCCAACGCAAACTTGTATTTAAAGTTTGGAAGACCAAGCCTACTGCCCACGCCAAGAGGCCCACCAAACGCCACATTATACACAAAACACACAAAAAAAACAAATATACCAACAAAATACAAAAGAAACACAGATACAAAAAAAACAACACAACAACAATTTACACAGAAAATAACAACAACACACAAAAAACTAACACCAGATCAACTAAACAAACAACACCAAGGACATCCGGAAAACTGCGTACACTGCAACAAATACAAATCACAAACACCAACCAAAAAAGAACAAAAACAAAGCGATACCAGACAAAGACAATTATACTACAGGGAACCATACTTTAAATAATTCATTTAAGATATTTGCTTGGGATGGCGGTTCAAATACACGAATGTAAATAATAACATAATGTCTAAATCGAGCTTCGATATAAGCCACTTAATAATTAATGAAATAATCGAGAGACCAAAAAATGTGAAATTTACCGTCTCTGAAACGATGATTTATGGAACGGTATATGACCAATTTAATATGCAATTAATTAATGGTTTCAGATTCCCTCTATCAAAAACATGGTTTGAAATAAGGAAAAGATCGTTTTGAAACAATTCGCGACGGAATCATTGTTTAAATAATTGTTTATAACGATTTCTGTAAGATGGGTATAACTTTAACGTTATAATCAATTTCCTTCAGAAGTTTTACGCTTTTTACAGAAATCATTATAAACAATTATAATTTAAACAATGATTCCCGTCGCGAATTGTTAGAAAATGATGTTTTCCTTACTTCTAATACCATTTCTGATATCTTTGTAAAATTTTAACGTTAGAACAGATTTCCTCGAAGAAGTTAATTATTTTTTTAAAGAATTCCATTTTGAAAATATTGATTTAAACAATGTTAATATTGTTTTTTCGGCATGTTTTTTATTTCAAACATTATTTCTTATGTTTCAAATTCGTCGTATTATTTTCTCAATCCTACAGTTTATATAGCAAATGCAATTCCCACTTCATTCGTTTAATAATAGTACCAATATGCTCGGCCATTTTTTTTGGCAAAATAAAAAGCAAATTCGTGAAACAGCTGAAATCTAAATCATTCATTCTAGGAAATATTTGTTAGTTTAAATTAAATTTGTAATCTTACTTTTTTCATCGCTCAAAAATAATCACAAACGCTAGTGTAATTTTTGTGGATCTAAAGTTAGGAAAAGAAATGTAAAATTCTTAATGAAACATATTATCTTCATTAATGCGTAGGTTAAGTCAGTACTCGCCAAAAGTAGAATGTCATTTTTTTTTCGAAAACCCTATACTTAACGAATAAATCAGTATGTAAATTATTTTCTCAATTCAGCAGTAAATAATTCAAATGCAATTTGCACTTCCATTATTTCATTCGTTTAATAATAGTGCCAACCTGCATCGACATTTTTTTTTGGCAAAATAAAAAGCAAATTCGTGAAAGGATTGAAATCTAAATAATTTACTTTGTAAAATGTTTCTTAATTTACATTAAATTTATAATCTTCCTTTTTTCATCGTTCAAAAATAATCATAAACGTTAGTGTAATTTTGGTTGATCTAAAGCTGTTGGATTTCCAATTCCGCGCCGCTAATGCAGCCGAGAGTACAGCGCCGCCACCGCGCGGTTTCTATCGACCGCGATCGAGGCGTCGGCCAGTCGCATCGCGCTCGAGCCATCGACGAGAGCACATGCGTAATATTTCATTACATATACGAAACGTTCCTCTTTTTTTGTACTTCATATATTATAATAAATCAGTTAATTGAAACGTGTTAGTTTTCTATTTCGTCGCATTAACCCCTGCCCAATAGGTTATGGGCCCAGACACTGAAAATAGCAAAACGAAAAACACATCGAACAAAGCGAACGGATTCGTCACTCGGACGCGCGCGTTCGCGTTCTGTTTTTGGAAAACGCCCCAGTACCGCGAACGCTTCTTTATTTTTCACGGTACGGACAGGTAGTCGATAAGCGACGTAGCGCTATTCGGACAAACGTAGGAAGGTCCGGCATAATAACGTGACTCGCAACGAGGTCGAAACCAAACCCGAAATTACCGGCGACGGCGACGCTCCTGCCGCGTCACAGGCCGCCCACGCTGCATGGATAGAGGAGGATGATATCGCCAAATCGGATCTCATTCTCGCTATAAGCTCGTCGGAATTCATCCAAATACGATGATGCGAGACGCCAAAGGACGTTTGGGACAAACTAAAGTCCGTGTACGCGTCAAAAGGACCAGCCCGCATGGCTACACTCCTTAAAAGACTTCTTTTGCTGAAAATCCCCGAAGGAACCGACGTGAGAGAGCACATAGCAAAATTCTCAGATATCAATGATAAATTGAAGCAAATGGACGTGGAAATTCCGGAAGCCATGCTGTCAATCATGCTCCTGCTCAGTCTACCAGACAGTTTCGACGGTTTTCGGTGTGCCATAGATTCTCGCGACGTTCTCCCAGATCTCGAACACCTGAAAATCAAGATCGTAGAAGAAAACGACGTAAAACAGTCAAGATCAGGCAATTGTGAAGCAGGGGCCATGTTCGTGAAGCAAAGACGCGGTAAGAAACAGCCGCCGAAGGAAAACAGCCGTGAAAAGCACAGCGAAAATCGGCATTCATTTGACTCTCGAACCAAATACAAGTGTGGCTATTGTAAAAAGCCGGGTCACAAAGAATCAAATTGCTATACAAAGAAAAATTTCACAAAACCGCAAGCGAACATAACCAACAATGATTGTGAGTCGTACCTCGCAGATACGCCCAGATATGAATCGTCACTCCTAGTGAATAACAGATACGG
Organism: Trichopria drosophilae; assembly: GCA_030407085.1. Classification (NCBI taxonomy): domain Eukaryota; kingdom Metazoa; phylum Arthropoda; class Insecta; order Hymenoptera; family Diapriidae; genus Trichopria; species Trichopria drosophilae. The sequence continues at coordinate 49,086,801 of CM059585.1, forward strand.
CATAAATAGATGGTGCTTGGACAGCGGTTGCACCACTCACCTCTGCAACTTCGAAAACATGTTCATGTCTATAGAAGGGATGCATAGCGGACTGAAGCTAGCCAATGATGCAACGACGGAGGTCAAAGCAAAAAGAACCGTTAGAGTAATCGCGTCGGGCGGTGAGTTGAATAAAGTTGTCCGTTTTGAAAATACGCTCTATGTTCCGGATCTTCGGACAAATCTCTTGTCGATAGCGAAAATCGTAGACAAGGGGCATGACGTGATTTTTAGTAAAAGGAAAGCGAAATCGACTGCGAGGGCAATATCCGTATGACCGCGGATCGAGACGGAGATCTTTTCTATTTACGCGAAGGAAATCATGAAGCGTGTGTCGCCTCCGATACCCAACGCGCCATCGCGAAAATTTGGCACGAACGTCTCGGCCATCTAAACTCCAAGGACATGGAAATAATGTCCAAGAATCTAACCTTAGACGGTCTAAACTCGAGAGACTTTTCGGACATTCGGTCATGTGAGACATGTGCGGCGGGGAAACTGACAAAGCCCCCTTTTCCGAAGCGCACCGAGAGATTGAGCGCACCCCTGGAGATCATCCACACAGATCTTTGCGGGCCGATGCGAACCGAATCGAAGGGGTGCGCCCGGTATTTCGGCACGTTTATCGATGACTACAGCAGATGGTGCGAAGTCCGATTTCTACGTCGAAAGGACGAAGTCGCAGCGAAGTTTTTGGAATATAAGGATCTCGTCGAAACACAGACGGGCAAAAGGATAAAGGCTGTGCAATCAGATAACGGTAGGGAGTTCTGCAGCGCCAAAATGGATGACATATTCGCGAAAGCGGGAATCCGCCGCCGGCTTACCACCACTCACACGCCCAAACAGAACGAGGTTGCGGAGCGGAAGAACCGAACTCTCGTGGAGGGCGCCCGATGTATGCTGTTACAGTCGAAGCTGCCGCCATCCTTTTGGGCCAAGGCGATCGCTACGGCGAACCACGTTAGAAACCGGTGCGTTACAAAGAGTCTAGAGAGTGGGACACCATACGACCTATGGCATGGAAAGCGTCCCAATGTTGACCATCTGAGGACATTTGGATGCGAGACTTTTGTTCTCGACAATAATCCTAACAAAGGAAAGTTTGACGCCCGCGGGATTAAGGGAATCTTCGTCGGATATTCACCCACATCGAAGGCTTATCGCATCTGGATTCCGGAGGAAGGGAAGATTCGCACATCAAGAAGTGTGAAATTTCTGGACAAGTTCGGTCCGGACGACCAATACGAAGAAATTATTACCGAGGATACGATGACTGGCAGACATCATTTGTTGAATGAATCTGACACAGTACCACATTCGCGGGAGGCATAGATAGGTCCGAATGCAATCCTCGAACAAGGAGGTCCCGAAACCGCCCCCGAAGTGCCCGAGCACACTCTTTCAGGGAGGGCGCAAAGAAATCAGGTGTTACCGAAAATCCATCAAACAGAGGGCGCGGTAGGCCGAAAAGGATACTAACAGGCAAGCCGGGACGTCCGCCTAAGCAGTACCAGCCGAAGGTCAACGTCAACGAGAACGATCACAGACATGACCAAGATTCGATCGAGATAGGAAATGAGTTGCCCTCGGAGCCGCTTCTCGAAGATCAATGCAGCGTAATGCTTACAACTGAGATCCAGTTTTCTGAGGCCATAACTGGTCCCGACGCAGCGCAATGGAAAGATGCGATCTATTCCGAGGCCAAGTGCCTAGTGTCTAACGACACTTGGGATATAGTCGAGAGACCGCAAGGTGCTAAAATTATTGGATGTCGCACCGTTCTACGAAACAAGTTCTCTGCAGACGGAAAGCTAGAAAGGCGAAATGCGCGCCTCGTCGCTCGAGGTTTTTCACAACGACCTGGGATCGATTTTCTTGAGACCTTCGCTCCCGTGGCCAGACTGAGTTCTCTCAGGTTGCTAACTGCAATCTCGGTTGAGAATAACCTCAAAATCACACAGCTGGATGTCACTACGGCGTATCTTAATATAGACATAGATACGTAGATTTTCATGGAAATTCCAGAACTCTTTGAAGAGATGTTGCTACGGATGATCGACTCCGAAAAGGACGAGAAGCTGATAAGCAGGGCTCATCGAATGTTGAAACTTCTTCAAGGCGGAGGAAAGGTGTGCAGACTTAAAAAGGCCCCATACGGCTTACGTCAAGCCGGCCGCCAATGGCACACGAGGTTGGATGAGTCTCTTCGCAGTATTGGATTGTCCGCAACGAACGCAGACCCTTGCTTGTACACCAACTCTGACAGATCGGTGTTTGTCCTGATCTACGTCGACGATATTCTTATGGCAACGAAGTACCCGGAGAAGGCCGAAAATATCAGAGTTCACCTTTCGCGAGATTTCCAGATCAAGGATCTCGGAGAGGCGAAATATTGTCAAGGCATAGAGATCACCAAGGCTAAGGACGGATTGTTTCTCTCTCAATCGGGTTACATTCGCGATGTTTCGAGTAGATTCAACATGGAGGATTGCAAAACGACATCCACTCCTATGGCCGCAGATGCAAAGTTACCATCGGTGAGCTCCGAAGAAGAGGAATCTCCGAGTTCATTCCCTTATAGGGAGTTAGTCGGTGCTCTAATGTACTTAGCGACGGGCACACGACCGGACATCGCGCATACTGTAAGTGTGTTGAGCCAATTTAATGCGAATCACGGAAAAGCTCATTGGTCGGCAGCCAAACGCGTGCTCCGATACCTGCAAGGCACATCAAATTATGGCCTATCTTTCAGGAAAACCGGAGAACCATTAAAAGGCTATGTAGATGCTGACTGGGGCAATTGTCCTATCGATAGGCGATCTTTTACGGGATCCGTGTTCATCTTGGCCGGAGCAGCGATATCCTGGGAGTCGCGCAAGCAAAGGACAGTGGCACTGTCGTCCACGGAGGCCGAATACATGGGACTCACCGATGCCGCAAAAGAAGCCATTCATCTCATCGGGTTTTTAGCGGAACTCGGCGCCCACCGTAACTCGGAAGTCGTAATCTACAACGATAATCAGGGAGCCGGAAAATTAGCGACGAATCCGGTTCATCATTCAAGGTCGAAACACATCGACATACGTCATCATTTCATTCGCCGAGATCTATCGGATTATCCACTGCGGGTGGAGTATTTACCGACGGAAGATATGATGGCAGATGTGCTTACGAAAGCATTGCCACACGCTAAGCATGCAAAATGCGCAAGAGATCTTGGAGTCATGGCTTGCATGAGTTGTTAGCGGCTCAAAATTGAGGGAGGCTGTTGGATTTCCAATTCCGCGCCGCTAATGCAGCCGAGAGTACAGCGCCGCCACCGCGCGGTTTCTATCGACCGCGATCGAGGCGTCTGCCAGTCGCATCGCGCTCGAGCCATCGACGAGAACACATGCGTAATATTTCATTACATATACGAAACGTTCCTCTTTTTTTGTACTTCATATATTATAATAAATCAGTTAATTGAAACGTGTTAGTTTTCTATTTCGTCGCATTAACCCCTGCCCAATAAAAGCAAGGAGAGGTAATGACCAATTCTTAATGAATCATTTTGATTAATAAAAAAATCAATTTGTAATTTCATTTATTCACATCGGCCTTTTTCTTTTCAAAATGTGTTCGAACCACCCTTCTTGTTCAACATACACTCTACACCGCTTCATCACTTTGTTCACCGCCTTAAGAAGCATCTCCTCTTGGAACGTGGCAAATGCATAATGGAGCGATGCATTAATTCTTACTCCGTATTTACGGGGATTATGTATACATAATTTTTTATGTAACCCCATAACAAATAGTCCAGCGGAGTTAAGTGTGGGGAGCGAGCTGGCTAATTTACTGGACCTACACTACCGATCCAGTTATCAGAAAAGGCCCTATCGAAATGCGCTCTTACATGTCTTCCGAAGTGAACTCTCACATATCTTCCAAAGTGCGCAGGCGCTCCATCATGCTGGAAAATAATATTCATTTGCATATCTTGAGGAAGTTCTTCCAGCAAAAATGTCAAATCCCTCGTTAGAAATGACAAACACGCAGCAGCATTTAGTCGCGGAGGCAGTACATATGGTCCCACCTATTTCATTGAAAGTGATGTTAAGTTTTGTGCGCTCGATCGAGCGATTTAAAAAAAAAAATTTGTTTTTGTTTATATTATTTTTTATTTAAAACCAATGAAATAAGGTAAAAAATTATGTAAATTAGCGCTTAACTAACGTAACTTTTCTGAGGCTCTTTTTTTATTGATGACATCGTTAGAGGGATGCAAAAGACGAATTATGATCGTATTTAAAAAAATTTAAAATCCATGAAACGTTCCCATATAACCCCATAAGGTAAAAAATCACGTAAATTAGCGCTTAACTGCCGTAACTTTTCTGAGGCTCTTTTTTATTGATGACATCGTTAGAGGGATGCAAAAGACGAATTATGATCGTCGCAAATCCAAGGACCGCCACTCATCCATCTACCCGCACACACACAAACGAGAATCCGGGCGCACGAGTCGAGCTTCCCGGAACCGAAGTTTTACCGCGGCGAAACACTGACCGCTCGTAACCCAAAATCCCAAAAACCCAAGGTTCAGCGGTATCGCCTGCCTCGTCGCACTTACGCGATGGTACGGAACGACTTCGTACCCACCGGAATACGCGACCGAAGATCTCGCAAAAGATATTTTTCCAGAAAGTACCGATTTTTATTGAGCGCGACGTGGTACCGCCTAGCACCGAAACGAGAATGGCCGGTAGTGCCGCAGAAGCGAAGTCATTGTCGGCGATGAAGAAGAGGGGGTAGAAGCAAGAGACGTTGGCGAAACGGCTACGGCGACGGCGGCGGCGAGGCCGGTTAGCTGTGGCAATCGTCGACGAAACTTGCGGCGAAGTAACTTGATCGGCGTCGTCCAATCGGATTTCATCCTTTTCTCTCGTCCGGACGGACGAGACTAAGCGACAACGAGACTGTTGACTTGTCGAGCTGTTAGCGTTCCCAAGACGGCGAACGCGGGACCAATGGTTGTAGATACCGAGACTCCATTGCAGTTGAAAGTCGTCGAGATGTTAAAACATGACGGTGCCCTAACGGGCGAGATACCGTAACCAACAGCCGTTCGTCTTACCCCGATGTTCTAGATGTCTTCCAGATCCTGAAGAACCGTACCACAGATGACTACCTTACCGACGGTCGAAACTGCACCACTACACACACAACATTCAGCATAATTTCCCATTCATACTTCCATTCTAATCCGACGCTAGCGCTATTCCTCGTCGATTCTCGACTTGCTAGGTGTTACGCGAGACCCGATGAAAGAGACAGAAGCTGCGATTACAGGGTATCTAATATAGCGCACTGCAGCCCGCAGCGAACATAGACACAATATGAAAAAATTGTTTCAAAAGCTAAGGTCTCACAACAGAATTGACCAAAATGGATGGGACTAGGACGAAATTGAAAATAAGTGAATGTAGAATAGAGGAAAAATATTAAGGAGTATATATCATATTCTTTTTACCTTGAAAACCCATAAAGAACAACAATTTTGTATTGTGACGAAACCCGTCACAGATCGGCACGCTGGCCGAACCCCGCGGTATCTCTTGAGGCCGGGCGTAACCCCGTCATCAAGATCCGCCCCTCCCTAGGAGGAACGGGTTTTACCGGAGCGCGCCTCCACTCGTTCCCCCCACTAGTCGTGCCGCAGTGCGCCTCCAGAGTTCCGGAGAAACGGGCCTCGACCACCGCCGCCGACCTCTCCCTCTCTATCTCTCTCGCTCTCTCTCATAGTGGCGACAGCTAGCCCGAGACGAGTCGGTGACGAAGCAGGTTTCAGCGCTCCGTGCCGCCCCCCCCCCCCCCACCACGAAGACCGCGAGGACGGTGCTCATCATCACCCCGACGAGTACGTCCCCAGATAAGAGCCCAGGACGAACCCCTCTCTCGCGCCGGTCGCTCGAGCGCGCACGCGCCGGCTCGGCGGCACACCGCCACGCAAGAGAAGAGCACGATAGGTCCAGTCAGTCTCGAGCAGTCTCGATAGCAAAGAGCATCGGTGATTCGTGATCAAACCTGCGTAATTGAGAGTATTTTCGCGAAAGTGCGGTTTGGAACTACCTCGCAATTCACCTAGGACAAGGACCAGCCCCGACCGAGGTCGACCCAACTGTCAGCCGAGGAGGACGACAGCAGCCTCGTCTCCGATTACGGATACCCCGCCAGTCCACGTGCCGAAGTATCACCCGTAAGTAGACCTTTTTATTAATACCCCGCGAGCGTCAGTTTATAGAGTCCCGGTCATCTCGAAAGAAGTTTCGCCATCGCGCGATTAGAACCCGCGCCCGCGTCCCCCTTTTATATTCACGGTAAATTTATAAAGTTCTGCCTCGTCCTTTTAAGGCCGAGGTTATAAATGGCATCCCTGGCGGGTAAAAATCTATTTTGACTTCCCCATTTTATTAAAAATCAAAAAGTGGATTTCCATTTCGAGAGGAGTCGTTACGAGTTCGGCGGAACTCGCCGGGAATTTTAAGTGTCAAATATATTTTAGTGATTTTTAGCTTCGCGTCCCTTGAAGTGAAAATAAAGTGAAAATAAGAAGTTCCCGTTAGAAAGTGGTTGCAAACGGTTGAGCACTTGTTTACGTATTTAAAAATAAATACGAAAACAATTTGCCAGGAAATAAGTTGGCCCGGTAAAATCGAGGTGTTGGTAAACACCCGCCCTGCCGTCCCGAGCCGTTAGAAAAAAAAAATTAAAGTTCAAAAGAATTTAACGAACTTATATTCCGTCGCAACTTCCCATTTAAAAATAAATGTTTATAACCCTGTAACGAAACTTTGAATTTCTGTTTCACTTCCTTGGAATAGAAAAGTTTTCGAACTATGCGCATTTAATTTCAGATTAGATTATACTGATAATTACGTTTAATTAAATAATGATGTGTATTTAATCTTATATATTATAATATAATTTTATATTTGGATTTAATTAGTTAACTATGCGTAATTAATGTTAATATTATGTATATATAATGTAAGTGAGGTACTGAAATTCACATCCCAGAAAATCTCTATAATTGGATATACGTAATGGAATAATCTTTGTGTTTCCGCCCTGTAATCTGATAATCTTAGAAACATTTATTAATATACAAAATAATAATCTTTATTTTAATTTGCAATTTTTTTGTTTTTGTTTTTATTGAGTGTTTTCAAATAAAAGTATTTATTGAATTAATTCAGACAGTTAAATTCTGGTAATAGATTTTCGAATTTTAATGAAAACTGAAAATTTAGAATTTGTGGCACACGTATAAATTTTTCTTTTAGAATTGAAATTTAATTGAAAGTAATTTTATAATAAGCAAATTTTGCTATATTGAAAAGTAATTAACGGGTTTCGCGATTTCAAGGTATAGGATTCCCCCCCGCCCCCAACCAGAAAACGAAGAGTAATACGCAGCTTTTGCGTTACAAAAAAGTAATTTTAAAGTGTATTATGCCAATATATATACAGGGTCATCGAAAAGTATCGGACCCCCTAATATCTTCAGTTAGAATGCACTTAGGAGAAAATGTCCAATAGCAAAGTTGTATGGTTTCAAGCGGGGAGTAAGATGATGACCTTGACTTTTACCTTGACCATGTCCTTCAAGGTCATTTCAAGGTCAATCTTATTTTTTTAAATAGAACCCCCTACATTTTATTGCATATTCTTATAGCTTATCTCGAGAGCTTTCCAAAACACTATAATAAAATATTTTTTTATTAAGTACTTTTTGAGTTATAAAGGTTTGAAGTTAAAAAAATAAGATTGACCTTGAAATGACCCTGTATATATCGGGCATTCCACGTCAACCGGATCACTTGGCTGGCCAAAATTCATTACCGCCAAAAAAATTGTTTCAAGGCTTAAAATTTAGCTCAGTATATCTACTTTTAATTTCCGTGTGGTATTTTTGAAAATTCAAAATGGCGGCTCCAATACGGGGCTTAAAAAGACCACACTTTTGAAAACGAGAGTAAAAACCTTTCATACAGTTTTTTGTGCCCGAGAAAAATACCATTTTAGAATTGAGTTCTTTGTTATTGGATGCTCCAATTACGAATCTCGTATCAGAATTTTGAAATTCAAAATGGCGGATCCAATATGGCTGATGAATTTGTAAAAATTGATCGGATGTTGCTGAAACTTGTTTCTCGGGGGTTCTCGGGGTCGCAGAATACGATTCTGATGTTAGATTTTAAAAATTCAAAATGGCGGATCCAATATGGCCAATGAATTTGTAAAAAGTGATCTGATGTTGCTGAAACTTGTTTCTCTGGGGGTTTTTGGGGTCGCAGAATACGATTCTGAACTTAAATTTTAAAGATTCAAAATGGCGGATCCAATGTGGCGGATGAATTTTTAAAAAGTGATTGGGCGTGGTTGAAACTTGTTCCTCGGGGAGTTTTTGCGGTCGTACAATGCGAATCTCGTAGATGACAAAGCTAAATTAAAAATTGTATAGTACCAAAATAATGTCGAAAATCGGTTAAACATAGAATAGCTTACCTCTAGTAGGGGTATAGTGTTATAATATGAGTATGAACACAAGTGGTTTAATGAATTATTGCAACCTTCGGATTTAAGAAGTTACGACCTCTGAACCGTATATGTAACAGCTGTTGCCATCGCCAGGAGGCACTATTACCCGTAAAGTTAGATTGTCGTGTTTCTCTTCCGACATTTCCCGCAGCTCTTGAAGTAATGTTGATTTTGTATCGTCAATTCGGAGCGAGTTTCGTTTTCGATGCAGATGCATCTAAAAACCATGCCCTTCTTAGCATTACCCAGGATGAACGACGCGGACGTGATAGGGTTCTCATCCCATTGGGGTGCTTTTTGAAAATGAGTCCCCTTGCCTCTCACGAATTGGGGTGCTTTTTGAAAGTGAGTCCGCTTGCCTCTCACAAATTGGGGTGCTTTTTGGAAGTGAGTCCCCTTGCCTCTCACAAAAGGAAGAATCATATTAATCATATAATTAAAAAAAAAGGAAAAAGTAATCGAACATTGTCATAAGCTCTGAAAACCCCGTCTGCTAAAGGTTTACAATAAAAATCATTTCTGGATTTCTTATCTGCGAATCGACTTAGTTCACAGTAATTTCTCGAAAAACTTCGCATTCGTTGTATAAAATGCAGCACAAGGGTTTCATTACAACAACGACCAATATACGGTTCATCCTGTCGTTTTCTACTACAAATCAGAAGGTACAATAATCCATTTTAGTAATATATTATTAGCAAACAGCTTGACTCATGATACATCTGCCGTGTATGTAATGCAACAAACTATTATTCCTGAAATAAAAAAAATGTGCCCACGCGTACAACATGTAATTTATGTTACCGATGGTGCGGTACAACATTATAAAAATAGATTCCAAATGAGTAAGCTCATGTATCACAAAATCGATTTCGGCATTGAAGCTGAATGGCATTTTCATGCGACAGCGCGTGGAAAAGGAGCATGCGATGGTATCGGCGCGACTTTAAAAAGGGAAACAATGCGTGCTAGTCTTCAGGCCGAACAACATCTGCGTCTGCGTCATACCACAAAATTTTAAAAGCTTAATTGATGCCGCACATTCGAACGAATTGACTGAAGATTTGGCATATTCCAAATAAGAATCTTAATCTTCCAAAAAGGAACAAGTTTCAACAACGCCCAATCACTTTTCAAAAATTCATCCTCCATATTGGATCCACCAATTTGAATCTTTAAAATCTAAGTTCAGAATCGTATTCTGCGACCCCATAAACCCCCGAGAAACAAGTTTCAGCAACATCCGTTCACTTCTTAAAAATTCATCCGCCTTATTGGATCCGCCATTTTGAATCTTTAAAATCTAAGTTCAGAATCGTATTCTGCGACCCCGAAAACCCCCGAGAAACAAGTTTCAGCAACATCCGATCACTTTTTACAAATTCATTGGCCATATTAGATCCGCCATTTTGAATTTTTAAAATCTAACATCAGAATCGTATTCTGCGACCCCGAGAACCCCCGAGAAACAAGTTTCAGCAACATCCGATCAATTTTTACAAATTCATCAGCCATATTGGATCCGCCATTTTGAATTTCAAAATTCTGATACGAGATTCGTAATTGGAGCATCCAATAACAAAGAACTAAATTCTAAAATGGTATTTTTCTCGGGCACAAAAAACTGTATGAAAGGTTTTTACTCTCGTTTTCAAAAGTGTGGTCTTTTTAAGCACTGTATTGGAGCCGCCATTTTGAATTTTCAAAAATACCACACGGAAATTAAAAGTAGATATACTGAGCTAAATTTTAAGCCCTGAAACAATTTTTTTGGCGGTAATGAATTTTGGCCAGCCAAGTGATCCGTTTGACGTGGAATGCCCGATATATATATAAATGTATGTGTAACATATGTGCTCATAATATATAGAAAGGTTATTTTTGTAAGTATCGTCCTAACAGGTACCAGTGCAGTGACTCGAATGTATTTTGTTTGATTAGGAAATAAAAATTCCAATTCCCCGTCGCGAGTCGCGCCCCTGTATTATATACTTAAAGTAAGAAAACCTTTTTTTTTTCTTCGTTAGCAAAAGTGCACCCGTCAGTCGCTACCGAAAATAACGGATAACTCAGACCCGCTACCCGGAATTTAAAGTTTGTTTTATTTTTGAATTTCCCTTATTTATTAATTTCCCTTATTTTTGAATTTCCCTCGTTTTTGAATTTCACTTATTTATTAATTTCCCTTATTTTTAATTTCCTTTATTTTTGAATTTCTCTTGTTTTTGAAATCCCTTGTTTTCGAATTTCCCTTGTTTTGGAACTTCAAGTAAAATTTCCAAATAGAATAGATTGGGTCGAGCAATCCGAGCTTAAATAAAGAAGGTATTCCCTTCCGGAACGGTTTTTCTCGCGTGGACCTTTCGCGTATACACTTTTTTTTTGCGTTTGGCCTGCATCGGATTACAAGTTGCGCGATCATAGAATCGAGTAACTGGACTTAGACCCTCGAGTTGCATCGTGACCTGGAGAAGCGTCCGATCTGTTAGAATTCTTTTTGTTGCGTTTCACGAAGGCCGGTAGTGATTATCTATTAGATTCCAATATCTACCCCCACTACCTACCATTACGGTTACACCGTTCCCTTAAAGATGTAATTAGTTGTTAAGTTGTAATAATAAAACGCGGAAAGATGGATCCCTTCGAATATACCCCCGTTACATCCCCCGTAACTCGCATCGCCCTGACGGTAACGCATCCACCGCTGGAGGGTCATTAAACCCCAGCCTTTCGATGTCGCGTGTCCGATGGCAGAAGACTGCCATTGAGCATTGGTAGATGCACGTACCCCGTTATTCCGGCAAGGAAGGGGAGGAGGCGGAGGAGTTCTTCGTCAAATTGTGGGAATACGTCACTAGTCGGGATCTGATGGAAGAGGACCTCCTGCGCGCCCTACCTGAAGCGTTCATGGGATCAGCCCTCAACTGGTACGGGGTTGAGAAGTCAAGCTGGCATATGTATCCCGGCTTTGTACGTTATTTTCGCGACGCGATCGATCAACGCCACCTAGAGGCCAGTATCCAGAGGGAGATCACTTACGCACCCAGGGACCTGAAGAGCCCATCCGCGAATATTTAGTGGCCCTACGGAGTCTTTTCAACCTGCTTGGTTTCCCCCCTTCTCAAGAAGAGCAGCTGGACATTGCGGTCCACAACTTGCGTTCGTGTCTTGCAAGAAAAATCGAGCGAGACGCTGTTCTCGATTTTGCGGACTTACTGCGGATCGGTCGACAGGTGGAGGGGGCCGCAGATCAAGAGAGGGTCTACCGCCCCCCTCCAGCGGCTAATCAGTCCGCCTTCCCCGCCTTCGCCTATACGCCGAAGACGAGGCGAGGCAAGGAAAAGCTAGCCCTCGCGACGCCCGCTGTGAAGCCGGCCAAAGTCAGCGTCGCACCCCCACCCCCTCTGTCGCCAGCCCCCTTCGAGGAAGAGGAGGCTGCGGCGGTAGCCCGCGTAGAAAGGAACAGAGGTCGTAACCCAACCCGCTCGGTACCGTCATACCAGCAGCGCCAACCACAAGTGGCAACAACTATGAGAGAGCGCCCACCTTGCCGAATCGGAACCCCGTCCGGTGTTACAACTGTAAACAGGCGGGTCGCATATACCGAGAGCACCCCCACCCCTTAGGTCATTTTTGTCGGGTCTGTGGCAATCCAGACCGTGATGCGAATAATTGTCCCGTTTAAAGGGGGGGAAGGAAACCCCTAGACCCCCCTAACAACCCCATCCGTGACCATCCCTACGTCGAGTCGTATGGTAGCGAACATTGAGTGTAAAAGGATCGCTTCTGTAACACCTAAGCCCAGTGGGCTCAATATCGAGTTGGAGTCCATATATTCCTGTGAAGCCAATCAATGGACATTAGATTCGGACCCTCGCCACCACTTTCGCGTAGCTTTGAATGGGATGGATATTAGGGCACTCGTTTATACCGGAGCTTCGCGTTCGTTTTTAGGCCTCGCCTGTCACGAGGTAGTTTCGCCCCTCCTGAGGTCAAGTGAAGAGCAAGTAAGAGTCGCCAACGGCGCGTTAGTCCAATTAGATGGCGTCGTTACCCTCGCGATGACAGTCGATGGCCATACGAAAAATTTGGAAATAAGAGTTGCTCCCCTCCACTATGCATGCGCGTTGGGGATGGACTTCATGCGCCTATTCGGTCTTAAGATAGATACGGAGAATAATGCGTGGAGTAGCCGCAACGGCCCCCCGCACTCGCTAAACGATTCCAATATTTTGGTCACCGACTTCGCCGTACACGACTGCATTGGATTGGTCGCCCCTTCCCAGGGCGCCGCCCCACGGTTAAGGAGGCTGCTCGATAAATTTTACCCGCAAATAGGACCCCCACGATCGGTATAACGCATCTGACCCAGCGTGCTATCGACGTACAGGGTCATCCCCCGATTCGTCAAAAGGCTCGCTTACTCTCTCCCTACATGCTAAAAGTAGCACAGGACGCGGTCGATGAAATGCTGAGCAGTGGCATCATCGAACGCTCCGCGAGCCCCTGGATGAGTAACCCCGTTATCGTCCGGAAGTCGAATGGGACTTTTCGGTTCTGCGTCGACTTCCGAGACCTAAACAAGATAACAAAGAAGGATGCATACCCTCTCCCCTCAATAGATAGGATTCTGTCTGGGTTGATTCAGGCCCAATGCATCACCACACTCGATCTCAGCCAGGCCTACTTTCAGGTGCCCGTAGCACCTAACAGTCGGCCCGTTACCGCTTTCGCTATCCCGGTCGCGGTTTATTTCAATTTAAACGGATGCCTTTCGGGCTCCCCAACGCGCCGGCGACATTTAAGCGATTAGTGGACCGCCTCATCATATTAGTGGATCGACCCAGCGTCAGATCCCCACGTCTTCGCGTACTTGGATTACATCATCATCGCCACGGACGATGAGGAGGACCACTTTCGCTACTTGAGACTTGTCTTGACTAGTCTGCGCAACGCCGGATTGGAACTACACCTGGAAAAGAGTTGAATTCTTCCGGGACGAGGTAAAGTACCTCGGTTTTGTACTAAACAGAGATGGTTTGAACACGGATCCGGACAAGGTCGCTCCCGTTCTCGAATTTCCGCCCCCCCCCCACCATCCTCAAAAAGCTAAGGCGCTTTTTAGGGATGGTGGGGTGGTACTCTCGCTTTCTCCCAGATTTTTCGCGTGATCGCGTTCATTTGACCAAACTGTTAACAAAGAATACTCCCTGGGTCTGGGGTCCGGAGCAGCAACCTGCTTTCGAGGCCCTCCGCGACACCCTTACTCATACCCCCGTTTTGGCACGCCCAAATTTTGACGTCCCCTTCACGATTCAGACGGATGCGAGCGACGGATGCTATCAGGGCGGTAACCACCCAGGATTTAGCCGGTAATGAGCACCCGATTAGTTTTGCTAGCCGCGTGCTCACCAAGGCTGAACGAAGATATACCGTCATGGAGAAAGAGTGCCTCACCGTCCTCTGGGCCTTGAAGAAATATCGACCCTATGTCGAAGGGACCCACTTTCGGGTGATTACCGATCATAGTAGTCTGCAGTGGCTCGGAAATTTGTGTGACCCAACTGGGAGATTGGCGCGGTAAGCCCTAGCCATGCAGACCTATGATATGAAAATCGAGCATCGAAAAGGCACGCTCAACGTAGTGCCCGATGCCCTATCAAGGATGTACGAGAATGTCGATACCGCCCTTTGCGCCCTCCGGGATACCGCGGACCCGTGATACACCCAGAAAATGGAAAATATTCGGAAATTTCCTTCGAAATATCCTGATTGGAGGATCGAGGATGACCGGATATATTTCTATAAGCCCCTACCGCTAATAGAGTCTGCCCTCACAGACCTCGACGCCTGGAAACTCGTCCTTTCCGCGGAAGCGCGTGCCCGTGCCCTCAGCGATGCGCACGATAACCCGCAAGCCGGCCACTTAGGAGTAGATAAGACGTATCACCGCCTCATCCAAGACTTCTATTGGCCCGGTGTTTTCCAGGACGTCACTGCCTTCGTCGCACGCTGTCCCGCCTGTCAGAAGCAAAAAGTCTCTCAGCAGGCCCCGGCCGGACTTATGCGCGAAAGAACCATGGAAGGTCCCTGGATGACGGTCAGTTCTAATGTCATGGGACCGCCCCCCCCCCCAGCAAGCATCAAAACCAGTTCGTAGTGATTTTCCATGACATGTTTACCAAATATGTAGAAGTGAAACCCGTTCAGGCGGCTACAGGCGCTGCCATTATGGCCGCCTTCGATAGCCTAATTATCAATCGATGGGGTTATCCAAGGTATTTTTTATCAGACAATGCCAAGCAGTATGATAACTCATACGTACAGTTCCATCTGAAGCAGTTAGGTATAACCCCCGCTCGTACTCCCCCCTATCACGCCCAAGCGAACCCAGTCGAGAGGGTGAACAGGACTCTCAAAACGATGATGTGCACCTTCGTGTCACACGACCATCGCGACTGGGACACGCACCTAGAGTAACTTACGTATGCCCTGAATACGGCTGTCCAGTCGTCCACTAAAATGACTGCCGCGTTTCTGAATTACGGCCGCAACCCAGTAGCTATTAGAAATTTACGTACTGACCTCCCCCCTCCTCCACTTACACTACCCAAGGATCCTGAGTTCTGGCGTGATCGAATGAGGAGGCTACCTCTCATTCACGACTGGGTACATCGTAACCTTGAGCGCGCCGCGACGCACCAAGCCGAGTACTATAATCGCTCCCATCGTGAGGAAGAATACAAGGTGGGCGATTTAGTGCTACGGCGCATACGAGCCCTATCGTCGGGAGTTCAAAATTTTGCGGCTAAACTTGCGCTTAAATTCGGTGGCCCGCATCCAATAGTACGAGTAATATCCCCCGTCGTTTTCGAACTAAGCGACCCAGATAGTCGGAACCCAAGAGCGCATATCAAGGACTATCGCGCCTCCGACGCCGGGGAGAGATCGAGAAGCGAACTAACCGCTTCACCCCCGACACCCGAAAACCCTTCGGACTCCCAATTGAAAATTAGGAGTTGGAACTCGTTGGGAGTAGAACCATTGCCGCGTCGTCGCTGCAGACCACGGAAACGACCCCGACAGGACACCCAATGTCCGGACGGGGGTACCAGCATTCCACGCGCCGCAGCGAGGCGCCCCGAGCGATAACTTCCAGCGGAGACAGCCAAACCGACTCCACCCCGTAGGCGCCCGGGTCGTCCACGCAAGACGTCAACGCGGCATGTCCCCTTTTTGCCGGCGCACTCATGCGGAAGAAGTCCCGGCCTATGGCCCCGAAGAGCCTAGCCGCTGCACTGGTACCTCTATTGTTGAGGGACCCCCCCCCCACCTTTTTTTTAAGAGGTCAATTGATGTTAAACAGTTTTATTGTTTTATTAATTATGTAATTAATATGTTAATAGGTTACATCGTTTGGGTAAAAGATTATGATGTTGTCCCAACTCTTTAAAGTAGCCCCAACCAATGTAGGGTAATGCACTTTGTTACAGGTACCAACAGGACAATATAGTGAAAGTGACTCCCAAACTGAGGACGAAGATCCGCTGGGCAAGAGTGCCCTGCCAGGTCACCCTCGTCCGGCCCGGGGGAGCCACTGATCAATCGCCGCCACCATCGCCAGCGACGCCCACGGTGTTGCCGCCCCTCACCCAGGCGAACTTTCCACCTCTACCGGCCGTCAGCGTCCTGCCCCCGCAGGTCGAGGCCGGGCGGGTTATATTCGCACTGCCAACCGTGGATAACCCGGTGCCCCCTGCCACGCCGGCCTCAGACCATTGCAGTTGGGACGGCGCCAGACGAGCCGGAAGATCCGCCGGGGCGACCGCGCCTACGCCGCCCCTATGAGGCCCCCAGGCAGCCACTGTCCCCGGAGGGGATGAAGGAGGGAGGAGACGGAGCAGCGCCCGGAAATATCGATGGCCCGCAAGAGATCGGGCAACCGGGGGGAAGCCTCCACGTTCGCCTCCCCCCTTCCCTCCTCTCCCAGGCGCCAGTACCAATTGAGGATTTCTGCGCCTTGGTCTGGGAAGAGGAGCGGAGGGGTCGAAGGGAGCAATTCTTGATGGGGGCCCCCGAGGTACCGAACCCGCAACCGTGGACCCCCCACCGGAGCGGGAATTGTCTGGGCCCACCTATCACAGCCGCGCCCCCTCTCCCCCCTCCAATTCACACAGCGGGACCGGCGTGCGAAGAACCCCGCCGGACTGGCACCTCTCGCCGCCGACGTCGCCCCCGACGAACCCGCAGGGGGAACCGCACCCGGCCACTCCACGGCGTAGCGCACCGCGACCCCTCTCGTCACCACGGGGTCAGCCAGCCGCAGCGTCCGGCCTCCCCGGTGATCATTAACATCGTCCCCGACCGGGCGGTACTGATCCGCGGAGTATCAGTGCCCCCCGGGAGGGCGGCCGCAGTGACGCTACCGCCGCCCCTGATGGCCCTACCACCCCCCCTCATGGCACCGCTAGTTCCAGTAGCGGCTCTCGGGGGACGTACCCTGGCCCACGCCGGACCGGGACCGTTACGGGTCACCCTCGCCGAGCGCCGCTGCTGGAATTGTGGCCAGCGAGGCCACCCGGCGCATCGCTGTTATCGGCGATTACTGGGGGGAAGAAGGCCTCGCGAAGAAGGGGGCGTTAACCCCAATAGCCGGATGTACCCGGCCCGGTAGCGGGTAATGGAGCCTTCTCCTCCCCACCCCGGTATCATTGACATGCCGGTGTCGTGTGCGTGAACTGCTGTCCCTTGCGATGATGTTGTCCTCTGCGAAGTATTGTCACCATTTGCTCCGCACATGGCGACACATTTCGTGAGTGAGTCTGCATCGAATTACTCGTACGGAATCGGTTTTAAATTGTGGTTACCTACAGGAATTATAGTCTCTCACTTGACAACTTAATGGCTTCGATGAGACTACCATCTGTAAACCGTTATATATTTTCTTTCTTTACGGGTTGGCCCGTTGCGTTATTTTGCCATCCCGATCGTACAAAGTAATCGCGCTTAACTCACCGGATGGTATACATACCTCCACCCATGCCTCCGCCCATTATGTCGGTTAAATTCATATTACGATTAACGTTATGGTTTCAGAAAAGTCTGCTCAATTGCGCTAGATTGCGCGTTTAACATTAATAACGCTAAGTTGTAATCTCTATTTTAATCCCAAGGTGGTTCGCGCCATTTAACGCAAACCATTTAAGTAATACTTGAGTTGCATTAACCGACCTAGTGGTTTAGCTCAAATGAAGTGCGTTGAGGCATACCCCTTAATAAAAGGTCAAGTTTGGTTCACGTCAACCGGCACGTGAATAAGTTAAATTTGAGTCGAGTTAATTCGCGCAAGTCAATTAAGTAAATTTGATTCGCAATATGTCACCAATTCGGGACCATGTGTACCTATATTAAGGTTCAAAGCGAGTTGAGTCTTCCTCGCAGTCGCCCCATTGCGTTCAAATGGCCCGAATACCAAATAAACCTCCCTACCCCCCTCTTTTCACAATGATCGACCGCGTTCGGGTATCTCACCGGAAAGGTAATTTATTGTACATCGGAACCGCTACGATTTTCTTTAGGTTGTCATCCGGATTCCGCTCTACTCTATCCTTCTCCCCACTGCCCGTTTCGATAAGAATGAATAGAACGGGATGGAGCTGGATGACGCGACGTATAGTGATGTATCACCCGGGTGAACAGGGAAGTAACCCGATGAACATGTTACACTGTGACGTATCACCTAGCTTGTACACTTTTTTATTTGTATTCGCGGCTCAAAATTTTTTTTTTTGCGAGATTTTGACTGCGGCCATGAACTCCGCGATGTTCTATTTTGGCGATTATTATAGTTTGCGTCATCATGTTTTTGCGATACTACATTTGTACGCGATTGATTTGTGCGATATCCCGTTACGATGTAACGAGTGGCTCCCCCCCCCCCCCCGGCCCCGCCACCAGAACCCCGCGCCATCTCTTGAGGCCGGGCGTAACCTCGCCATCAAGGTCCGCCCCTCCCTGAGGAGGAAGGGGTTTTACCGGAGCGCGCCTCCACTCGTTCCCCCCACTGGTGGTGCCGCAGTGCGGCTCCAGAGTTCCCGCGGAACGGGCTTCGGCCACCGCCGCCGACCTCTCCCTCTCTATCTCTCTCTCGCTTTCTCTCTCTCTCGCTTTCTCTCTCTTACCGCGGCGACAGCTAGCCCGAGACGAGTCGGTGACGCACGAAGCACGTTTCAGCGCTCCGTGGCGTCCCCTTCCACCACGAAGACCCCGAGGACGGTGCTCGTCATTACCCCGACGAGTACGTCCCCAGAGCAGTCTCGATAGCAAAGAGCAACGGTGCCTCGCCTATCTTGATTCGTGATCAAACCTGCGTAATTGAGAGTATTTTCGCGAAAGTGCGGTTTGGAGCTACCTCGCAATTCACCCAGGACAAGGACCAGCCCCGACCGAGGTCGACCCAACTGTCAGCCCAGGAGGACGCCAGCAGCCTCGTCTCCGAGGACGGATACCCCGCCAGTCCACGTGCCGAAGTATCACCCGTAAGTAGACCTTTTTATTAATACCCCGCGAGTGTCAGTTTATAGAGGCCCAGTCATCTCGAAAGAAGTTCCGCCGACGCGCGATTAGAACCCGCGCCTCCCTTCCCTTTTATATTCACGGTAAATTTATAGAGTTCTGTCTCGTCCTTTTAAGGGCGAAGTTATAGTATTAATCGAAAAATACTATTTCAGAATCTAGCAGATCAAAATAAACGTAATTTAGGATCTAGGAGTTTTTTGGCTGACCGAAAATATCATATCTCATGTGATGAAGACAAATGTCTATACTAGCGACGCACATAGGACTATCATGTCAAAATTATTCAGAAACCTAATATCTCCAGTTATAATGAACCAAAATAGATGAATCTAGGATTAAATTAAAGGTAATTGAATACAGAATATAGATAAATTATCCAGAAACAGTAATTTCCAATATTCGACGCAGGAAATTAATGCGAACATAACCATCTTTTCGATGGACATAACTGTAACGTAACAAAAATTATTAACAGGTCAGAAAATTTGTGAAATACCTTGCAACATCCAACAATAATAACCCGAAGTGAAACTGAGAGCATACAATGTTAAAAACATGGTTTACAAGTAATTAATAAAAAATTAATTAACAAATTAATATGTACAATCTCAGAATTTCTTTTAGGAGCGGAAATTTGGGAAACAAGTACATAAAATATTTAACAATAACAATGTGAAGGTAAACCGAGTTCATACAATTTGTAAAATATTGTTTAAAAATTTCCGCCTATTGTTTATAACAATTCCCAACAGCGGATTCGTCATAGACCGATTAGATTTGCTCATTTCAAGCTGGAATTTGCTAGAGATCTTCGTAGTGACACCCGAATGTGAATAGCTCTGGCAGAAAAAAATAAAAAAATTTCCGCCTATTGTTTATAACAATTTTTTACTCTTCAGAAGCGGAATCACTTTATGATATCCATATGTGCTCGTTTCAGGCTGGAATTTGCTAGAGATCTTAGTACTGACACTCGAAACCGAATAGCTCTGTCAGAAAAAATTTAAAAAATTTCCGACTATTGTTTATAACAATTTTTTACTCTTCAGCAGCGGATTCACTTTATGATATCCAGATGTGCTCGTTTCAGGCTGGAATTTGCTAGAGATCTTAGTAGTGACACCCGAACGCGAATAGCTCTGGTAGAAAAAATTTAAAAAATATCCGCCAATTGTTTATAACAATTTTTTACTCTTCAGCAGTGGAATCACTTTATGATATCCAGATGTGCTCGTTTCAGGCTGGAATTTGCAAGAGATCTTAATAGTAACAACCGAAAGCGAATAGCTCTGGCAGAAAAAATTAAAAAAATTGCCGCCTATTGTTTATAACAATGTATTGCTCTTCAGCAGCGGATTCACTTTATGATATCCGGATGTGCTCGTTTCAAGCTGGAGTTTGCTAGAGATCTTAATAGTGACACCCGAAAACGAATAGCTCTGGCAGAAAAAATTAAAAAAATTTCCGATTATTGTTTATAACAATTTTTTACTTTTCAGATAAGATAAACTGGGTACAAAACTTTTTAAAACATGGTTTATAATTAAATAGTGTAAAATTAATTATCAAATTAATTCATACAAAGTTATAATTTGTTTTAAGTATGTGGATTTTGATCAACAGATATTTGCAACATTAAAAAATGTTAATCCGAAGAGAAGTCGGGTACGTACGCTATTTCAAACATTTCTTACAATAGATTAGGGTCAAAGTAATCAACAAATTAATTTACACCAAATTAGAATTCTTTGTAACGGCTTGGATTTAGGTACGTAGAGCCTTGCAACATTATAAAATAATAATCTGGAGAGATTCCGAGGACATACATTTTTTAAAACATTGCCAACTAGTGATTAGCGAAAATTTATTTAACAAAATAATTTATACGAAATTAGCATTTTTGTAACGACTTGAAATTTACGAAACATACACAGAATTTACGACAAATACACAGAGACTAAGATCTCTTTGGTATAAATAAATTATAGATTATACAGAGCAAAACGATGAACTCCGAGTAAATTCATGTATACAATTTATAAATTCAATTTTTTTTAAGGAGTAGAAATTTTGTAAACAGGTACTTATAATATTCAAGAAACCTTTTTAAAACATTGTTTATAAGTGATGAGTGTGAAATTTATTAACCAATTAATTGATACAAACTTAGAATTTTTTAAAGGCCATGGATTTTGGTAAACAAATCCTTGCAACATTAAAATAGTTATATTTAACACTCCGTGCGTTAAACTCGATTTTACGCACTAGGGCGGAATTTTCATGTACCTAAAATCGAGCTCTACGCACATCGTATTAAAGAATATCGTATGGAACATGGGCGAAATTGCGCCCTTGATGCATACTATACTATTTCGATACACGTGCGTAAGACGAAAAAATTTTACGCACCGGTATCGAACATTATTTTTTGACATTGTATGCGAAAAATTTTATTTTACGCATAAAGAATTTTTATTTACTCATATTTACTGATTACATGTTTACTCACTTACAATTTTTTAATACTTTCACCATTACAAAACACAGCAAATATTTATAATATATTAAAATTTACAAATTTGTCTCTATCGCCCAGAAAATATTATTACAATTAAGTAATTTTTAATTAACAATGTACTAGATTTATGTGAGAAGAAACACAATTTATACATAACAGGAAGGTTTTCATTTCTGTAAGTTTTCATAATGCAATGAGTTTTATTATTCATATTACAATTAATTTCACAACATTTCAGGACCGGTGTGAACATTAATTTCAGGATGTTCTTATATTAATGGATAATAGTAGATATAATAATTTAGAGAAATTATATATTGATATTTGTTAATTTAGCGGTATTGAAGAATTAAAAATGTGACGGAATAAATTTTGCCATATTAATTTATAACATATAGCATATGGAATCAATTTTATAATCCGTTTCCATTAACACTATTGATTTAATAACGTGCTTCATTCTTTTTTTTAACCTACATTTCAGTTTATATATTACGTTTTCGTAAAAACCTTGGACATATAAATTAAATTATATATTTTCAGGATTATAATGCGTGCCTTTTTTAATAATAGTGTTTTATAGTGTAGATATTTTTATGTATGTCTACTTTTTTATTGTTATATCCTTGATTCCGAAGAATTAAGGTACGTATAATCATATCTCATTGACATATCAGACATTTTTCCGAAATCTTGCAAGTTAACCTCGCTAATAACTACATATTAAAAATTAAAAAGAACGAGACATTTGATTAAACTATATTTACTAGAAACCTAATTTACTTTTGTTGCAAATAATGTAAGTGCTCGGAAAAAACAGATTTGGTCGTACCGGCCAAAGTAGCATTGTGAATTAAAATATTGATAGGTCGACCATTGCTATTGAAAAGATAACTTTGCATCTGGAAACTCGTTCAACAGATATGGTCCCAGTAACCATAGATATCTATAAAAGTTGATAAAAATGGAAAGGAATTATGAATAATAAATTAGATGTAAAATCTTTAAATAAGGAATTCTCAGTCGGTTAAATAAATATTATAATAAATAGTAATTAAAAATACGTTTTAATATTTTCAACGCATTTAATTATTTTTTGTTGAATTTTATTAAGAATAACAGTTAGATTCGTCAGGATTTAATGCCTATCATTTTTTTCTGATACGTATAGATTAATGTGCAATTTGGATGAGTTTGGATAGAATTCTATACACATTTCTGATTGGAATTTATTGAACCTATCGAGTATATAGAAATATAAAGACTTGGTTTTTCCCGTGTATTGAGAATGGACAGAAATGTAAAGAAATGATGAAGTGGAACGAAAACAGGATTCAAGTTTATAGAAATATGGCAGAATTCCTTTAAATTTCTTTCCATGTTCTTTCCGTTCTATCAACTTTTCTAACCAGGGTAATTATCAATATAATATTGTCAAGACAGCCATAACTTAGGTTGTAACAAGCGTGTTTTTTCCGTGTGGTCAGAAAGTTGTAACCTATTGCAAGCGATATTGTGTATTCGAAATAAATTTCAAATATGGCCAAACTATGGTATAATTTTCAATTTTCAATTTTCAAAGGTATTTCACTTATTTTTGTTTCATAAACTTTTATGCACAATTTCATATGTGGATGTCCGCCTGAAAAGGGCCCATTTTGTCGGTTCTATTTT
The DNA here is from genome assembly GCA_030407085.1 of Trichopria drosophilae. NCBI lineage: Eukaryota > Metazoa > Arthropoda > Insecta > Hymenoptera > Diapriidae > Trichopria > Trichopria drosophilae. The sequence continues at coordinate 49,110,199 of CM059585.1, forward strand.
CCGAGATAATCGAAGTTTACAGATTATGGTTAAAACTTATTGTTATCTAAAAACGATCTATAAGGCCTTCTATGTTGAATGGCGCGTGAATATCTCCAACAAGACCGGAATTGCGATTTTTCTTTTTAAATGAAAAGGGCCCATTTTGTAATCCGGTGTCAAAATCTTAAAAATTCGTGTTTCCGGTAGTCTATTACATAATATTAATATGAATTAGTGAATTTATCAATCTCTCTTGATCTTTTTGATGTCTATTCGTCACGATCGACCTCCCCCGATCTCTTTCCATCTTTCTCTCTCTCTCTTGATCTTTCCCGCTATCTTTCTTTCTCTGTCTCTCACTGTCTCTCACTCTCTCTCTCTCTCTCTCGATTTCTCCCGATTTCTATGGATCTCACCCGATCTTTCTCGATTTATCTCGATCTTTCTCTGTCCCTCTCTCTCAATCTTCTCTGATCTCTTTCGATCTTTTCAATCTCTCTCAATTTCTTTTCAACTCTCCCGATATCTCTCGACCTTTTTAGAACTCTCTTAATCTCTCTCGGTCTTTTTGGAACCCTCCTGATCTCCCTTGATCTTTTTCTATCTTTGTGGACCTTTCTTGATGTGTCTTGATCTCTTTCGATCTCGGTCGATTTGTGTCGATCTTATTTGGGGTCTCATGGTCTTTTTCGATTTTCCTTGATCTTTTTCAATTTCTCTGGATCTTTCCTGATCTTTCTTGATCACTCTCGATCTATTTCGATTGAGAGGGATCGATAGAGATCAAGAAAGATCGATAGATATCGAGGAAGATAGACAAAGATATTGAAGGTATTGAAGAAGATTAAATAGGCGTTGAAGAAGATCGGTACCGCGAGAGAGGTTTCTAGAGCTATCTAGCAAGAGTTGATAGTGCGATCTCTGGAAATCAAGAATGCGAGAGAGAGGAAGAGGGGGAAGGAGAGGTTGAGAGAGAAAGAGAGAGAGAGAGAGAGAGAGAGAGAGAGAGAGAGAGAGAGAGGCTGACTCACTTTATTATGGCTTGAGGAATACCTCTTAGGCCAACCAGCATAGAGTATACATAGTAATATTCTAAAATCTGAAGCTTAACATAAAAAGATACAATAACATCAAACGAGCGAGATATATAGGAGCGCGGAGTACACGCAACTATTAAATGATAACAATTATAACGTAAGGTTTAAGATACTACACTTTCTTACTTACATTTCTACGACGGGAACCGGACGTTCACATATTTATTGCTAATATATTTTGCTATTAATACCGTAGAATCCTTCACTACTGAACTCTTCGTTACTGACAATCTTCAGGTTAAAGAAATCTAGAGGTTAAATAAACATGAAAAGTGATGATTTGTAATCTCTGAGGTATTTTATTGTGTGGAATCATAATCTAATTAACTTCCAAGTAGGTGCCGAGTTATAACGAGAAAACAGTACATAAAACTTTGATTGCATTTTTCTCTGAATGAGGTTTTTGGCACTTCCAACATTCAACGTCTATAACTCCATGGTTTTCTCATAGATCGGTATATTTAACCACTCAAAATGTTACAAATTTACAGGTCCGTTAAGCTGGCAAGACAACATTGTTATATTAAGTTCTATTATGCGCCAAAATTGAGGGCTAAATACAGGCTAATTTCAGGCCCAAACGCGAAATTTAGGGTTCTGGGATTAAAAACAAATGGGGTGTTCGCCAGCTTAACGTAAAGGTAGCGCAATACTCGCTGTAAAATAATCAGAAATAGAAAAACAACTATGCCGGTGTTAAGGGCTAATTGCAGGCTTACGAAATAACCCAATTGAAATTTTTAACATTTTGAATTTTTAAAAAAAAGTGGGGTGTTCGCCAGCTTTACGTAAAGCTAGCGAGACACAGTCACTCGAAAATAATCGGAAATCAAAAAACAAGTATGCCGGAATTAAGGGATAATTGCAGGCTTTCGAAATAACCCAATCAAAATTTTTTTCATTTTGAATTTTTACAAAAAAAGTGAGGTGTTCGCGAGCTTTACGCAAAGCTAGCGAGACACTCGCTCTAAAATAATCGGAAATCAAAAAACAACTATGCCGGATTTAAGGGCTAATTGCAGGCTTTCGAAACAGCCAGACTAACATTTTTTTCGTTTTGAATTTTTTTGTTTTATAGTTGGGTGTCCGCCAGCTTAACGTAAAGCTAGCTAAACATTCGGGAGAAAATAATCGGAATTCGAAAACCAAGAATACCGGAATTAAGGGCTAATTGCATGCTTTCGAAATAACCCAATTGAAATTTGTTTCATTTTGAATTTTTTTTTAAAAAAGTTGGGTGTTCGCCAGCTTTACGTAAAGCTGGCGAGACACTTGCTCGACAAAAATCCAAAATAAAAAAACAACTATGCCGGAATTAAGGGCTAATTACAGGCTTTCGAAATAACCCAATTAAAATTTTGTTCACCCCACTTTTTTTTAAAAATTCAAAATTAATAAAATTTTATTTGGGCTATTTCGGAAGCCTGCAACGGGCCCTTAAATCCGGCATAGTTGTTTTTTGATTTCCGATTATTTTCGAGCGAGTGTCTCGCTAGCTTTGGTTAAGCTGGCGAACACCCCATTTTTTTTTAAATCGCAGAGCCCTAAATTTCGCGTTTGTTCCTGAAATTAGCCTGTATTTAGCCCTTAATTTTGGCGCATATTAGAGCTTGATATGGCAATGTTGTCTCGCCATCTTAACGGACCTCAAATTTACCCAGGAATATGGCCATAAACTCTAATACCGTCAAAGTGGGCCCTTTTCATGCGGACGTCCACGTATTATAGCACTATACATTAATATTTCAGAGACACTTAGTGAAAGAAAAAAAATAGTACAGAAACAAGTCTATCAAAGTTTCGCAATAAGAGTAGACCAAGTTTTACAGGGTCACGGTACGACAAACACAGGGAATCTTGCCAGAAAATGTTTCCAAAATTCCACGAAATTTGCGGAAGTACTTGGACTTGATGTCCAATTCGTTCAAAATTTGGCACTAATTTTATCCCTGTTTAAATGCCAAAAAAAATTTGATTTGGATCTCCTAGAGGATTTTGCAAGGGATACATACCTTATGCATTTTCGTTTGTATCCATGGGCTCGCATGAACCCATCCTTGCATAAACTGCTATTACATGGGTGTGAAGTTGCAAGGATATTACCACTGCCAATTGCATACTATTCGGAAGATGCCTTGGAGTCGTGGCATAAGCTTTTTAAGAGAAATATGGTGTGCCACGCTCGGCAAATAAGCCGTGAGGCCCGAATTTTAGACGTTTTTAATCGTGCAATATATTTCAGCGATCCGGAAATTTCAAATATTTATGTTAGCAAAAGAACGAAGCGACTGATAAAGAAAGGCATTACACCAGAAATGGAAAGATTTATTAAGGATGAGTGAGTTTCTGTAAATCACATAAAACTACTAATTAGAAAAGATAAAATGCATTCTGATGATAACTTGAAAATCGCAGATGCTTATAGGGTGAATATGCCAATGTCTGGACGACTACCAATGAATGGACGATTTTCTACATATTTCTATTTATTATGCATGTAAGATGCACAAAATTCACGGGAATACGTATTTTTATTTTCTTTGAACATTTAGAACAATATTTACACTACTATTGACCTTCCAGTGTTTACTATTTTGTGTAATCAAAGCGAAGTTTTGAAGCCATCCAAAACTGGTACAGAAAACGTCCCATTTGATTTAACCCGTCTATTCATTGGGGTTTACGGGATTATTTGATTAAAGTATAAAGGCAAGATTAATAATGAAATAAAATCAAATGTTTAACTATACGAACATAAAGTGTGGATTCTAACGATACTAACAGTGGCACCATATTTAAAATCTATAGAAGAAATAAAAAGCTACAATCGATCAAAGTGTAAAAATCGCTTAACCGTCCATTCATTGGCATATTCATCCTATGTTAAAAATTTTAATGATGAGATTTACCGAAAAAAAGATTTACTTTTATGACTTGTTTTAATGTAACATGTAGAATTAACATTAGTGTCATTATTTTATAAGCAGAATCTGCAAATTTCACATATTTCTTGGTAATTTCAAAGATCTGTTTTTCGTAATAAATCTATCAAAGAATTGTACTTAAAATTATACATAAACTATATATTTAATATATGAGGCATTGGGTTTCAAAACCCGCCAAGTCCACTATACGAAGTTTTGAGGAAAATGCGAAAAACTGTTTTCCGCTAACACTGCAGAGATAGCAGATTCATAACTTTACAGCTCAATTATAGAGTCAAAATTTTTTTTACATATGCACTCTTCTTCAACATCTAAAGAATTATATGTAATGTGTGTTTATTTGATTATCTTAGTTTTGTATTTATTTGGACTTGCAGGTTTTGAAACCCAACGCTTCATATATTGTAATAAAGTGTACAGAGTAGAGTAGGGTGAAATAGCCACGTGGTGAAAAATGCCATTTGCCTTTTATATCCAATTGAATGAACCGACATATTAGTCGTCCGTAAGTTAAAAACGTACATGTAATGTGCAACTTTTAATCCCGGTTCGATTCTTATATCTGCACTTTAAAAGTTTTATTGCAATATTTGTTTTTGAACTGTCTTGCGCAAAATAATTTGGAGAATATTTCAAACGCATTATAGCAAATTTTAATAGACAGAATATTACACTAATCGTTTGTTTATTAAGAGAAATCGTTACTAAAAAAAAATGCTACCAGAGTTCATATCTTGAAAATACACGCACACACGCACGCACTCACGCACACATGGGTAGTATTTTAACAATGCTGGATCAACTTCACATCAGGAGAATGCTCCAAAAGTGAATGAATATATAATGATTGAAGTATGAAAACGTATTTATACACATTTTGAGGCTATAATTTATATTTCAACACATGTGCATAGAATGCGCATTATATTGCTTCTCAGCGTTGAGAAAAGTTGACGTAGTATATATATTATGCCAATTAATGGTAAAGTTATGCCTAAGTATTAATTTAACTGACAAATCAAACCACTCTTTTTAGACCACGAATGGAAAATAATGACGAAACCAACCCAGACGAATACGCTGAGAGCGACGAAGATCTTGGCGAAGAAAGTATTATCCTTTAAATACATTTTTTTCTTCTTTTAATGTCCTTACGAGTGTAAATAGTATTTTTATTGTACTGAAACATTGTTGTATGTCTATAATAATAATAAATTTATTAAGGGTATAATGTAAAACTTTTTAATGTATGAATGTCGAAGCATATATTCTTTTACAAGTAGAAACATTTTTAAGCACTACTTGTACTTTCATTAAAGCGACCTACATTGTATACATATATTACTTTACACATGCATATACGCATATGCATATACAGGGTGTCCGAAAACTGGGTAATAATATTTCAGGAGGTGGTTCTCCATGATGTTTGAAACAAAAAAGTCCTGTACCAAAATTGGATCTGAGGCTCAGAATTTAAGTGACGAGCCATTGAAGTTTAGAAAAAAAATTAATGTCGCAAGGATCTATTTACCAAAATCCATGGCCTTAAAAAAATTCTAAGTTCGTATAAATTAATTGGTTAATAAATTTTACACTCATCACTTATAAACAATGTTTTAAAAAGGTTGTGCACCAGGTTACTCCTCACTACTAAGATCTCTAGCAAATTCCAGCTTGAAACGAGCACATCCAGATATCGTAAAGTGAATCCGCTGCTGAAGAGCAATAAATTGTTATAAACAATAGGCGGCAATTTTTTTAATTTTTTCTGCCAGAGCTATTCGTTTTCGGGTGTCACTATTAAGATCTCTAGCAAATTCCAGCTTGAAACGAGCACATCCGGATATCATAAAGTGAATCCGCTGCTGAAGAGCAATACATTGTTATAAACAATAGGCGGCAATTTTTTTAATTTTTTCTGCCAGAGCTATTCGCTTTCGGTTGTTACTATTAAGATCTCTTGCAAATTCCAGCCTGAAACGAGCACATCTGGATATCATAAAGTGATTCCGCTGCTGAAGAGTAAAAAATTGTTATAAACAATTGGCGGATATTTTTTAAAATTTTTCTACCAGAGCTATTCGCGTTCGGGTGTCACCACTAAGATCTCTAGCAAATTCCAGCCTGAAACGAGCACACCTGGATATCATAAAGTGAATCCGCTGCTGAAGAGTAAAAATTTGTTATAAACAATAGTCGGAAATTTTTTTAATTTTTTCTGGCAGAGTTATTCTCTTTCGGGTGTCACTATTAAGATCTCTAGCAAAATCCAGCTTGAAACGAGTAAATCTAATCGCTCTATGGCGAATCCGCTGTTCGGAATTGTTATAAACAATAGGCGGAAATTTTTTAAATTTTTTCTGCCAGAGCTATTCGCTTTCGGGTGTCACTACTAACCTCTCTAGCAAATTCCAGACTGAATCGAGCACATATGGATATCATAAAGTGATTCCGCTGCTGAAGAGTAAAAAATTGTTATAAACAATAGGCGGACATTTTTTTAATTTTTTCTGACAGAGCTATTCGGTTTCGGGTGTCACTATTAAGATCTCTAGCAAATTCCAGCCTGAAACGAGCACATATGGATATCATAAAGTGATTCCGCTGCTGAAGAGTAAAAAATTGTTATAAACAATGGGCGGAAATTTTTTAAATTTTTTCTGACAAAGCTATTCGGTTTCGGGTGTCATTACTAAGATCTCTAGCAAATACCAGCTTGAAACGAGCACATCTGGATATCATAAAGTGATTCCACTGCTGAAGAGTAAAAAATTGTTATAAACAATAGTCGGAAATTTTTTAAATTTTTTCTGCCAGAGCCATTCACGTTCGGGTGTCACTACTAAGATCTCTAGCAAATTCCAGCTTGAAATGAGCAAATCTAATCGGTCTATGACGAATCCGCTGTTGGGAATTGTTATAAACAATAGGCGGAAATTTTTAAACAATATTTTACAAATTGTATGAACTCGGTTTACCTTCACATTATTATTGTTAAATATTTTATGTACTTGTTTCCCAAATTTCCGCTCCTAAAAGAAATTCTAAGATTGTACATATTAATTTGTTAATTAATTTTTTATTAATTACTTGTAAACCATGTTTTTAACATTGTATGCTCTCAGTTTCACTTCGGGTTATTATTGTTGGATGTTGCAAGGTATTTCACAAATTTTCTGACCTGTTAATAATTTTTGTTACGTTACAGTTATGTCCATCGAAAAGATGGTTATGTTCGCATTAATTTCCTGCGTCGAATATTGGAAATTACTGTTTCTGGATAATTTATCTATATTCTCTATTCAATTACCTTTAATTAAATCCTAGATTCATCTATTTTGGTTCATTATAACTGGAGATATTAGGTTTCTGAATAATTTTGACATGATAGTCCTATGTGCGACGTAGAGGGCCTGTTGCCCCAAAATCGTCAACCCCGTTTCCGAAAGATAACGATAATTTGTATATTTTGTTATTTATTTTTGTAGTAAATAAACGCGTTTACTTGTGCTTTTTTTTATAACGGAACGTTCACTTTACCAACCCCTTTGTTTCGTGCCGTACACGTAAAAAACCATAACGACCGTCTCGTGCTCTCCGCTGTAGAGCCAGTCGGTGAACGAGTTTTTCTCCGCGGGTTGCGTCCGCACCAGGACGTCGCGATCCCAACCGGTCGAAGGAGTCGGGAATTCATCCCGGAGCTCTGTTCGGAGCCGAAGTGTCGCTATTACGCCCTAGAAGATTAAAAATCGTTACATGGCGCCCAACCGTAAAAATTAAAAGAAAATTTGAAAGAAAACGTTAATTTCAAATTGGGCAACTCAAAACGGCAAAATTGAAAATTGCCAGTAACAGTGCGCGAAACAATCGTCGGTAATATTATAATTTCGAATATCGAAACAAAAATAATACGATCCCCGGAAAGTGATGGGTAATAACCCAATCTCCGGGAATGTAAACAATTGCTTGTAAATACAAAGGGTAATTCGAGTAGGTATAATTCTGGCACGATTGAAAGTGAAAAATAAATTGGAAAAATTTAAATTTAAATGTTTAAAGAATTTTAAATTAAACATTAAATTAATTTGGAAGTCACTATTGTGCCAGAATAAATTAGTCCATCCGGAAGAGGAATAAAAATTAGTTCCAAATTTATTATTTTAATTTTGGGGGACAGAAATTAATAATAATCGCCGATTTCGAGAAATGGGTCGATAAGCGGTTCATTTCCTGGAACGGAAAAATAATTGAACAACGCAATTCGAAATCGAGAGGCCGAAAATAAAATAGACAGTTGAATTTACGATAGTAATTGTTCTCATTTTGTCTTAGCAAAGAACAAATTAAAGATAAAAAGCAAATAAATTGCCAGGCACAATAGTGCCAGAATTATAGAAATTAATGGAAATAAAAAAGTATTTTTAACGAGTATTAATTCGGTAAAACCGAAATTAAAATAATCGATATTTCCGGGAAATAACGTGTTTATGAGTCGATTTCCTGGAACGAGAAAAATAAAATAATTGTTAAATAATGTTGAGAATGTATTCTCAACTGTGGTGCTGAAATGCATTCGCGTGAATGCAAGTGAAAGAGCGAGAATAGGAATGCAAGTGGTGATGCATCAGACAATCTAAAATAAAATGCGCTGTCTGAAGCAGAATGAGGAATTTCTTAAATGGAATGCACTTTAATGGCATTCAAAAGTCACAAAGTAACTTGCCGATCGCGAAAAAGTAACACTTACAAACTCAAATGCGTCCGCGTCAAAAATGGCTGCCACGACACGATAGCGTGGCTACTAAACAGCATTGTGTAACAGTAGCCGCGACGCTTTAACCGATTTTCCAGAATGACGGACGTATTGATATGCGGCGGAGAGATTGAAGCTTGCGGCTCGCGGGCTGTTAATTGTAACAAAAAGAACGAACTTGCCTCGGTTTTCCAAAATTCGAAGCCGCGCGGCCAAATAATCAATGAAAATCAAAACGTCACGTGCGATCGACGATCGATTCGAAAAAGCTGGCGAGACGAAGCCGCGGGCCGCAAGCTTCCTTCCTCTCGTTCCCCACTTGCAGGGATCGAGTTGCGCGGAACAATGATAATTGCCAAAATCGATGATTACGCAATCGCGGACACAAATTTGACAATCGGCGCAACGCAAAAGTTCTCGGAAGAACAACGGCGTACCTGACATACCCTGCGCCTAGGGCACGATCAGGATCGTACATCGATCGGATAGATCCTGAGTCAAAGTACGGAACAAATAATACATTTCTGTCGAAAAATTACAAATTCAGAAATAATTGAATTTAGTAAACATCGGAATTAGCGTGCGAATAATTGGCACCGAAAAGTGCCAGTTTTATCGATTAAAATTTTTTCAGCGATTAAAATTTTTTCTTAGATATATTCTTATTGTGCAGACCAAAAGAAAGTTTTCATACGTTGCGATTTGTTTGTTTTGTTTTACAGTACTTGTTCAAAACGTTAACAAGTGCCAGTAGAGAACAATTGAATATAAATTGGGGGAAGAATAAATTCATTAATAATTAATTTAAATTAATAATAATTAATGCTTTAAAAACTCCATTTATTGAATTTTGTTCTTTACTTGTAAAATAATATTCATAAGTGCCAGAGAGCCGAATACTGAGTGGGTTGGATCAGCCACCCAGGAATTAAACGAGAATTAGACGTAAAGAACTTGATTGAAAAATTTATAATTTGAAAGAGTTTCTTGGGAGCCAGTTATAGTTTCACGGAAAGCTGTCAGTCAGTAAAAATAACCAATCAGGTACATTGAGTTTGAGATAAAAATTAAATCTCATCTGATTAGTTTACGGTCGCCAATAATAGTTCACAGGGCAGTATAACCTACATTTTATGTGTGTGTTTTTTTTTTTAATTTATTATTCCTCAAATTTAAAAGTAGTGTACATTATTATATGCAGTGATATATGTTCGAACATTTGTTTGTACAATAGTAATAAGTATTCAGTGACAGTGCAAGAGTCACGAAAAATCTTCACGAAAGATTGAATAAGTGCGCGATTAGTATAGGTACAAATAAATGTCTTCACAAAAGATATAGCGACCGGCAATAATTTTGCCAGTAGTTCAGGGCCAGTGAGCACCAATTAATTTAGACAGCGCATTAAACAGTGGAAATGCATAATTTTAAAAAGGAAAAATGCCACACGACAGCACTCTACTGAACCAGACGGTTGAAGAAGAATTGCAGGACCTGCCAGTAGAGGAATGGGCCCTACAATTGGAGGAGCCAGAATTAGATCAGGCCCTGGAAAATTTAGAGCTCCAAACCACAGGTAGAAGGCTTACCAAAGTAGACCGTCTGTTTCGAAGAATGATGGGTGATTATACCCAAACAGATTTTCAACAAACGATAAATGACCAGACCTATAGGAATTCACTACTGGCAACGTTTATTGAACAAATGATTCCAGAAATTCAAAACTTCGCAAAAAGAGAAGAAGCGGAATAAATTCTCAGTGAGAATAGCGAAACGGTACATGAAGTGCCGAGAACTACGACGTCAACAACGGTCACAACATCGGTTACGACGACGACGGCCTCTACGGAAGAAACTGGGGCTCAGAGCTCAGAGAATGTAGGAGGCCAGAAATTCACAACGGTGACAGGCAACAGCCCTAGAATGTTACCATTAGAAAGAGTGTCGCCGGATGACCTGATCCAATATACGTTGCCTGATGGAATAGAAACCATAATGTCCCGAAGAGCAGCTGCAGCGTTTGAAATATCAAGGTCGGTACAAGAGCAACAAATCCGCAATATACAGAAGCTGACAGAAAAAACGGATCAACTAACCCAAATGGTGGATGAAATTCTACAATCAACACAGAAAACTCATCCACAGACGCTATTTTCCAGTACCAGAATCCCAGACAGCCCAAGCGCTAGATTACAAGATACTGGACTAGATGAACAGAGGCCAAGGAGATCCAGAGTCAACTTTCAAGACACGTTCAGGCTCAATTATTTTGATTCCAGAAGTGACCCACAGGTGTCAGAAACACCACGGAGGAATCTGGCCCAAACTGGAAGTCACTGTCTCTGGGGGAGGGGGAATGCCCCTAAACCCAGGGAGTTCAGTAACACGATTCGACGCATCCTCAAGATGGGATCAGGGGCCACGTGATGTGGGTAAAATTGTACGCCAGTGGAGGACATCATTCTCTGGAGCCAAAAGTGAGAGGATTGAAGCATTTTTGGCCAGAATAGAGGAATGTCGGGTCCCAGCAAACCTCTGTGATGAAGAAATGCTAAGTGCCTTACCCGAGCTACTGACAGGCTCAGCAAAACGGTGGTACCGAATGTCGAGAACGACTTGGCAATCATCGGAAGATTTCTGCCGCTCAGCACGTCGATGCTATGGATTCAGCGAAATCGACAAGCAGAAGCTTTGGCTGGAAGCAAATTCCAGGACTCACGGCTTGGATGAGCCAGTCAGAGACTACATTGGATGTCTCATGACGATTTTGGATTTATATTTAGACCCAGTGTCGCTGGAACAAAGACTGGTGTTCTTACATAAAAGCATGAAGCTAGGACTTCAATGGAGAGTGCCAATGGCTAGAGTTCGCGCTTTAGAAGATTTTATGGTGGCGGCTGCAGAAGCCGAGAGCGCAGAAGATGCAATGCGCACGTATAAAGAACCACCGCCGCCAGAGGGCACACTTGTGCCGGAAGTCGCCTATAATAGGCCCAAGAAGATGGCTGCTAAGAACCCACCAAGGGTCGCAGCGGTGGAAAATCCGGGGCCAGACAAAATGGATCTGGTGATACAGGAACTGGCCAAACTGCGTGAAGAACTCCGGGAAGTAAAGGAGAAACAGGCGCAGTCACCGAAAGAAAAGGCGCCTGAGCGTCCAAAAAGCCCGAAAAACTCAGTATTGGCGCCAAAAGAAGCAGAGAGAAAAGGCCAGTGCCCCGAAATCAGCGTCCAGTAAGACGGCGTTGCCGAAGACGCAAAGAAGTATCTGGCGACGAAAAACGGGCCCTGCGGAGCCGGAACGGCCTAATTTGACATGTTGGAGATGTAAATTGCCTGGCTACACGAGGACGACGTGTCCACGCTGTGCGGAAAACGGGCCCAGGAGGCAGTAAAAGAGGTCACTGCGTCTCCCAAGGCTCCCACAGATGACCTCAGAGACAACGGAGACAGAAGCCGCTCCAGAATACCGAAGCCTATCCAATGAACGAGAAATCGAACACTCTCGTTGGTGGCTGAATGTCAAAATAGGAAATTTTGACGTTTTGGCATTGTTTGATCCTGGTGCTGCTCGCCCGGCCTTGGGGCCAATAGGAATCCACATTGCAGCTGCATGTGGAGGACGGATCCGCCCATACGGAGGCCCAGGAGTGAGAGTAGCTGATGGTTCATACTCTCCAATCCTGGGACTCATAGATCTTCCATTCCAAGTCAATGGAGTAGAGAAGCAGATCCAAGCAATGATCATGCCAGAGTTGGATATGAAGTGTCTGCTTGGTGCAGACTTCGCCAGAATTTTTGATGCGATTCTGCATCCGAGACAGAATTAGATGTTCCTGGAAGGTTCTCGACAAGGAATTCCGGTCGAGGTAGCAAGTTTGGAGGTGGAGGTTTCCCGAACCTCATCATCGTCAGGCACGGCAAGAGTGTCAGAAGAGGAGACTCATCAGCTGGAAGATCTAATAAGAAGATGTATCCCGGCAGATAGCCCAACGATTGGATGTACGAAATTGGTGGAGCACGAGATGGTGTTGAAATCGACAGTGCCCGTCAAACAAAAATGTTATCCTGTATTCAAACGGATAGAGGAGAAAATGCACTCCCAGGTCGATAAGATGCTCAAAGAAGATATTATCCAGCGATCGACGAGTGGTTGGTCGAGCCCGGTGGTAATGGTTAAGAAATCCAACGGAACGTATCGCTTCTGTGTTGATTACCGCAAGCTAAACGCGGTGACAGAGGCAAATGCGTATCCAATCCTCTAAATGGATGCCATTCACCGAAAGATCCAGAGAGCCAGGTACATCTCCACACTTGACCTCAGCAGCGCTTATCATCAAATTAAGATGAAGGAAGCAGCCCGACCAGTAACTGTGTTTACGGTCCCAGGTAAGGGCCTCTTTCAGTTCAAAAGAATGCGCTATGGACTAACAGGTGGTCCAGCTACGTTTCAGGCCCTGTTAGACTCGCTAATTGGACCAGAATTAGAGCCATTCGCGTATGCCTATCTGGATGACATAATTATTGCCACAGAGACATTTGAAGAGCATTGCGATGGCTTGAGTATGTCTTGCGAAGAATACAAGACGCCGGGTTGACTATCAACCACGAGAAAAGTCACTTCTGCAAAAATGAAGTGAAGTACTTGGGTGTCATCGTAAATGAACAAGGATTCCGAGCGGACCCAGACAAAATTGAGCCAATACTCCAGTACCCAACGCCTCGCAATCTGAAACAACTTCGCAAATTTCTCGGGATGGCATCGTGGTACCGGAAGTTCCTCGCGGATTTCGCCACAATCGTCGAACTGCTGACACGTCTTACCAGGAAAGACGCAAGGTATGACTGATCCACGGAATGCGAGGAGGCATTCGATCAAGTGCGAGCCATGATCGCGACTGCGCCGGTCTTGCAACGCCCGAATTTTGAGCAACAGTTCGTCGGCCAGACTGACGCAAGCGACACCGGTCTCGGAACAGTCCTGACCCAGGAGATTGATGGTCAGGAATGAGTCCTATCCTTCGCTAGTCGTACGATGTCGGCAGCGGAAAGGAATTACTCCACCACGGAACGGGAATGCCTCGCCGTATTGTGGGCCATCCAGAAATTTCATCCATACGTCAAAGGCTATCAGTTTTTAGTCCTGATGGATCATAGTAGTCTGCAGTGGTTACGCAATCTTCGTAACCCGACGGGAAGATTAGCTAGATGGGCCCTGCAGCTACAAAGTTATGACTGCGACATTAAGCATCGTAAAGGCACATTGAATTATGTGCCCGACGTATTATCGAGGATGTACGAGACTGATGGTCCCGGAATACTTGCCGTTCAAGATCCAGATAGTCTGAATGAAGAAGACTTGGACGTGTGGTACAGGAATAAAAGACGCGAAATCGTGAAAAACCCCAGAAAGAAACCTTACTGGAAAGTAGTGGGAGGTTGGATGAGGCCCTAAAGAAAGCTGAGCAGGAGCGTTACGCCGCCGTCGACGACGAGAAAGAGGCCCAGAAAAAGTTGGCCCAGGCGCTGCCGCGCCAGTATTAGAGGCCCCCGACCAGGGACCCGTTACGGATCCGGTTATAACCTGACCGGGGCGGGTTGTCCCCAAAACCTAATAAATGCATAAAAATGATTTACTCTTCGTTCTTCTTTTTCGTATGATTCGGCGATACCACGATCCTTCCGAGAAACGGGAGAGAGATAGAAGGGGGGAATTAACTTAATCATCTGCCGGTCTTATCTCCTACCATCCATCCTGGTACCACCTTTCCAGTGGCGGGATGGAACGGGTCCGTTGAGGTCCGTGGGTAATTAGAGCTGGTACACCATGCGGGTACCCAGCGTCTGGGGGTGGGGTGTAACGGAGATCTCGAGCCCGCACCAGGGACGACGAAATCTCCCTTAACACGGCCATCCTCGGGCCCGAATTAATTGTATATATATTTTGTCATATTAATACATTGTTTGTTTCAGCGCCCGGGCACTGTACGTCGGCACAGTGCGGGCTGAGTAGAAAGAGACAGAGAGAGAACGCCTGAGAGACGGAACCGCGGAAAAGCGTCAGATTGCATTTGGCTTCCGCCCTATTAGCGAGTCGATCAGGGTGTTCGCGAATTTGGCTTGTTTTTGCTCTTGATACGCGTGTGGGTGATTTATGGCCCAGAGCAAGTAATTTGGGATTAGGCGAATCGCAGCTCAACCCCGTTTCCGAAAAGATAACGGAATTCGTGGAGCCCGTTGCTCCGTAGCTTTGCTAGGGGTCCGTTGCCCCGAATTTGTATATTTTGTTATTTATTTTTGTAGTAAATAAATGCGTTTACTTGTGCTTTTTTTAAAAACGGAACGTTCACTTTACCAACTCCTTTGTTTCGTACCGTACACGTTAAAAAACCATAACGACTGTCTCGTGCTCTCCGCTGTAGAGCCAGTCGGTGAACGAGTTTTTCTCCGCGGGTTGCGTGCGCACCCGGACGTCGCGATCCCAACCGGTCGAAGGAGTCGGGAATTCATCCCGGAGCTCTGTTCGGAGCCGAAGTGTCGCTATTGCGACCTAGATGAATAAAAATCGTTACAAGCCTCAAAAAAGTTACGGCAGTTATTCGTGTTTTGGATCTCTCTAACGATACCGTATATAAAAAAAGAGCCTCAGAAAATTGACCGCAGTTAAGCCCTGATTTACGTCAATTTTCACTTTATGGGGGTTATATGGGAATGTTCCATGGGTTTGAAATTTTTTTAAATACCATCATAATTCGTCTTTTGCGACTGTCTAACGATATCATAAAGAAATAAAAGAGCCTCAGAAAAGTTACCGCAGTTAAACGCTTTACGTGATTTTTACATTATGAGGGTCATATGGGAACATTCCATGGTTTTTAAATTTTTTAAAATGCGGTCGTAATACGTCTGTCGCATCTCTCTAACGGTATCATAAATAAAAAAAAGATCCTCGCTAATGTTACTGCAGTTAAGCGGTAAATTTACGTCAATTTCCACCATATGGGAGTAATATGGGAACGTTCCAAGGGTTGAAACATTTTTTAAATACGATTCTAATTCGTCTATTGCATATCTCTAACGATAGCATCAATAAATGAAGAGCATCAGTAAAGTTACGCCATTTAAGCTCTAATTTACGTCAATTTTTATATTATGGGGTCATCTGAGTACATTCCATGGGTTTTAAATATTTTTAAATATGATCCTAATTCGTGTTTTGCATCTCTCTAACGATATCGTAAATAAAAAAACAGCCCCAGTAAAGTTGCGGCAGCTAAGCGCTAATTTACGTGATTTTTGACTTTATGGTGGTCATATTGGAACGTTCCATGAGTTTAACATTCTTTCAAATACGATCGTAATTCGTCTCTTGCATCTATCTAACGATATCATATATAAAAAAAGGGCCTCAGCAAATTTGCGGTATTTAAGCGCTAATTTACGTAAATTTTAACCTTATGGGAGTCGTATGGGAACGTTCCAAGGGTTTGAAATTTTTTTAAATACGATCATAATTCGTTTTTGCATCTCCCTAACGATGTCATATATAAAAAAAGAGCCTCAGAAAATTTACGGCAGTTAAGCGCTAATCTACGCCATTTTTAACCTTGAGGAAGTCATATGGGAACGTTCCATTGGTTTGAAATATTTTTAAATACGATCCTAATTCGTGTTTTGCATCTCTCTAAGGATATCGTAAATAAAAAAACAGTCCCAGTAAAGTTGCGGCAGCTAAGCGCTAATTTACGTGCTTTTTGACCTTATGGTGGTCTTATTGGAACGTTCCATGGGTTTTAAATTTTTTGAAATACGATCATAATTCGTCTTTTGCTACTCTATAACGATATTATAAATAAAAAAATGAGCCGCACTATAGTTACAGCAGTAAAGCGAAAATTTACGTCTATTATAACAGTATGTGAGCCATATGGGAACATTTCAAGTGTATCAAATATGATATATTCGTAGTATGATTATTTTTGTGATAATTTTCAGAGTGAATGCCATGAATAATTCTGGCTTTGTTTACATGCGATGCAAAATTCCAGAAATTTCCATGTCTAAAGAAAAGCTTCTATCGCTAGTATATCTCAAATTCCGTTTTTTTTTAAATTTTGTTTACTTATATAAACGGAAATCTTGACTATTTTTCTACAATATACGTAACGATGAAAGCACGACGCTTTATCAATTTTGTCGATGTAAGAGGTGAATTGATTTGTAGACATTAACAATGTAGTTATTTTAACAAATTCTGTTATGAAGCCCAGTCTGATCTTCACAATCAAGCTTTGAATTTTAAGATAAAATTTTATATCTTTACTAGCTGTTATAACTTGCTTGACGCTGAAGAAAAAAAAACGTTAAAAATCATATTTCGTATGTTTACTTCTGTGCATTCTACTTATAAATGTGGTAATTTAAAAAATGGGCGTTTTACAACTTTTATTTTTTCAGCCTGGACATTTCAGGAAATTTGGCCCATATATGGCACGCAAATGTGAGGTTAAAATAAAAAATAAAATGGAATTTAAAAGACTTCGAGTCTATGAAATTTGTAATCAGTTGTTCAATTTCCTTCAAAACAATGGCTAAAATTGAAAAATCGAAGCAAACTAAATTCAATACTTTGGACGACGTATACGTATCGTGTGGAAGGAAGTAAAAATTTCTTATGATTGTTTGTTACAATGTTACTGCCAATCATTCGCATGAGCCCTGTATATGTAATTTTTATAATTGAAGATTCCTTCATTTTTGAAGTTGCATTCGTCAGTCCAGAGAATGTGATGATGAAAGTTGGGAGCAGCTCTTCTACCAGACGATAATGGTATGGATGTCGACCATCATCTTTAAGTACCGTATATACCACAGCCTGGTCGGCGTTTAATCGCTGTGAAGTTCTCCTTGTACTCGTTGTCGGTGTCTCGTCGAATGTCCTTAAAATATTTTCCTTGGACTCAGAGTTCCAAAAGTGACAGCCCGATCTATTATACGCGCGATCACTGTGCCATACGGAAAACGATATTCGGTAGAATTGCACTCCTGGTACAATCGCGCCGCGGGACCAAATTGTTCAAATGCCAACCCGTAGCAAATTAACATTTTCGCATACTACTGCGGTGTGTATGTCATAATGAATATTAACGTAGTTACAAGACCGCGAGCTTAAACGTCAAATTGTTAAAAAGGTTTGATAACAGGTTAGGAAGAAAAAAACAAACAGCTATCATCCCAGAAATTCGAAAAATACAATCCGTATTTTATATGAAGAACGAACGAAATATAATTTATGTTCAATACCTTAATCATTCTACTGCTGCGCGTAGGCTCAAGGCTTACTCAACAAAATGAACTGCAATCATAATCGATAGTTTATAGTCCCTCTACGTTGTGGACCAAATAAGGTATGTTGCCGGAGAAGATAGATCATCCGTTCTAATTAAACAAAAATATCATAACAATGTCTTTTCGCATTACGGAGACTTCACATCTATACTGGATAGAATAGAAATAATTATATCTATTCCGATCATCGAATCGTTTACGAAGCTGGACGTCAACGTCCAATCTTGATCTACATCCATATCAAGAGTGAAGAATCAAGATTATAGTCAAGTTCCTAATCTGCGCAAACATGTTGATCATTTATCATAAAAGTAATCGATATTTGATACGATACTTAACGCAAAATCTAATGGAACATGAATATCAACTTCCAAAAATAACGTTACCGACAATCATGTTTTTTTGCGATCGGTGTAACAAAACAACAGTTAGAGATGACGTCTCCAAAAGAAACTATATACTTCTGTTTCGGATATCTCGATTGAGAGAAAGGATGAGCGGATTGTAAAGGCGTCTCAGTTGGATATAGGTCGATGAAGTCAGGAAAGGTTGTGGAGAAATCAGATAAACGGTGCACAATTTTCTCCACTGTAAATTGTCCTTTATTTTATCTGGTACAAAATGAAATTCGCCGCGACACTGTATCGACGTGATCCACTAGCGTGGGCGAAAACAGCTTACGTGAATTGATATCAATGATACAAAGAATCCTATTAGAACCGATTGTTTGCTGAGCACTGTCAGAGCTAGACTGTCTCCTGACGGGAGACTCGTGGCGAACGATTCGCCACTTCCAACATTCCGGCCACCTTTCGAACTAGTGATTCGAATCGAAATATCAATCCTTCCCTCTCACAATACAATTACAAATCTATCTTAAGTCTAACTTAAAACTAATTGGTTTTAATCGGTAACTTAATTAGCCTAACAAAAGGACGCTTGAAACACGATGTAGCCGTCTTGACGGTAACCACTCGAACGCGCGAGTCCGCACCCACATGACATTCTAGAACTCGCCCAAGCTCCCACGTTGACGGAGTTAAATTCGCACTCTCTAGCAGAACGATATCACCTTTGACAAGATTGGGTGATGTGGTGTTCCACTTGGTAAGCTGCTGTAGCGTGCACAAATAATAACGAGACCAATGGCGCCAAAACTGTTCAAATACGCGTTGATAGTACTGCCAACGGGACAGTCGCGATTCATCGAACTTCAAGACCCACGGAAGTGGAATGTTTTTCATATCAAAAAATGATCTGGCCTTAGGGCGTCAAGACTCTCCGGATCATCGTACAAGGGAGCGATGGGCCGCAAGTTGAGGCATGCCTCAACTTCACAAAATAACGTAACGAGCTCTTCGATCGTGAGTGTAGATTTGCTGAGAACCTTTCGTAAGTGCGACTTTACGCTTTTAACGTCGGCCTCCCACAGACCACCGAAGTGCGGGGAATGGGGCGATAAAAAGTGCAATTGAATGTGGTGTTCGGAGAGGCGTACTGCCAGGCTTGGATCTCGAATTACATTGCGAAAAGCTTGTTCAAGCTCTCGATCAGCTCCAACAAAATTACGGCGCCATTGTCGCTGTAGAGGTCGCTCCCCGCAGGGGACTTGTGGAAGAGAGCGGAGCGGGTAACTCCATCTGCAAGGAAGAGGGAGGGGTCGAAGTGCCCGAACTCGAAGAGGAGCAATGCTTTTGAAAGATCCGCTTCTCTTAGCAAATTTTTGAGAATTGACGACCTCGAAACCCGATCGTTCGGTTGGTCTGTTACCGTCGAATGTCTGATCGTAAAACGACTCGAGATACCCACCGTACTGGGGAGCTGGGGTGCGGTGTCAAGCCCCTACCAGGTGGGTTCCACACGGGGGAGCGCTTCGGCGTGCCGTGTCCACCTAGTAGTCATCCGCAAATAGAGGTTGAATTCCGGCGGGCCGTGGCAACGCTAAGAAAGGTTCTCTGAACCAACAGAAGCATCAAGGCAGGCAGCTTGTTGGTAATAATTTTGGGAGCTGTATTGTTGTATATTTTTTAGTGTGCACAACCAGCGGTGCTGGCGCTTCACTCAAATTTGGCCCCATTCCCCATGGGGGGGGGGGGGTGTTTTGAACCCGAATGGGAGGTAAGACACCTAAAGTAACTCTTATAGGTGTAGAGGTCGCTACGAATCGAATGTTGACGTTGATACGAATTGTTTCGTTCGACGACGGACTGAATCAACGGAAAGTTGAGACGTTCATCGAACGCTACTTGATTTAGAATGCATATAGCTAGATACGGCGAACAAACCAAGCCGTAAGTGAGTGTGTTGAGCTCAAAAATCTGAATGTGATCTTCGGGATTTTCTCGCCAGAGAATACACTGAAAGCGGCGATCGGAAGGTGTGACCAGAATTTGCCGGAACATTTTCTCAATGTCTGCTGAAAGAACAAATTGGTGTTGTCGCCATCGAAGAACTATTCAAGGAAGATCCGTTTGTAATTTCGGGCCAACATGAAGGCACTCATGTAGGATAACGACCGAAGCGGTATGCTCGACCCGTTGAATAAGACTCTTATTTTGGCGTTGAATTATGAGTGCGTAGAACCGGATGGAAGGGGATGAACGTCCGTGGCAGAGATGCGTCAAAATCTCTTAAACGCGAGACTGGCGACATGTGACCTTGCTTTTGATAATCCTGCATAATTCAAGATAATGACCTTTTGGAGCTGGCTCGCGTTCGAACCTCCTTTTGAGACGGGTAAACGCAGCCAATGCAATTTGGAGAGAATCACCTAAATCATCGGTAGAACGGCGAAATGGCAGCCGAATGGAATAGCGGCCGTCAGGGCAGCGAGTAGTGAATTCTCTGAAGTGCGATTCGCAATCAATCTCATCTTTCAGGAGAGACGGAGAAGGGGGTATCTCCTTGACTTCCCAAAGTGCCCAGTCAAGGTTCACCACATCGGCAGAATGGTGCACGTGAATCCGATGAGTTGATACCGTTCTCGTAGGGATTAGGCCGGATAGAATCCACCCGAATATTGTAAGTTGCGCTAAGAGAAGGCCACCGCGGTCACGCCTAATTCCATTGCGAATAATATCCCAGTAAAAATCCGTGCCAAGCAACAAGTAACATGCGTTAATCGGATAGGGGTTGCGGATCGGCTAATTCCAGATCGCCATGGTAAGTAGCGATTTTCTCGAAAGCATAATGTTTGGGTACATATTCCGTAATTGTTGGCAGAACAAACGCGCTGACCGACAGAGAAATCGCGGAAGGTTTACTGGGCGTTACCGTAAATCTGGTGATGCAGGAAATGTTTCGAGGTCTAGAAGCACCGATTCCGGAAATCGTCGCATGAGTACGAAAACGCGGTAAACCTGCTGACTGTACCAGCGATTCAGAAGCGAACGAAGATTCCGAACCCTGATCAATGAGAGCTCGCATGAGTATGCAACGTCCGTTTGGCCCAACGATTTTAACACGCAGAGTCGCGAGAAGAACACTTTTCGGCGCAAAGTTTGATGCTTGCAAATGTGACAAACTACAGGATGGCTCCGACGCACTTTTAGGGTCGACCGTATTAGAAATCGACAATCTTTTAAATGACGAGTCCGTTTGACGAGCGTTCGTCTTTTCCCCGTTATCCTCACTACGATGTAACAAATTGCGGTGTTTCATACCGCAAGCATTGCAAACTTATTTGCTTGAACAATCATTCACTTTATGTTCTGCCAAACAATTAAAACAGCGGGAGGTTTTACGTATAAAATTGTCGCGTTCATCAACTGCCCATGTCTTAAATTTCAAACAAGAGTAAATTTTATGATTGCCCTTACATACGGGACAATGGGATTTCTTTGACTGTTGGTGTACATGAATGGCTGATGACTTCGACGATTTATTTGGTGTCGACGTAGACGTCATTGGACCTCGCTTGTGAAATTGAGCGATAGCTTCCAAAGCTCGAATTCGAAAATCTAAGAATGTTGAAAAATCTGAATACCTGGAAGGATCGGTTCCCGCACTTGTGTGCATCTCCCATTCATTTCGAGCCGCTTTGTCCAATTTATTTAATAGTAAAAATACAAGCCAATCATCCAACGTATCTATCAGCCGATCTAATGCAGAAAGCGCCGAAATGGCTGACTTTGCTCTATCGCGCATTAACTTTATGTTTCTCAAGACATCGTGTGAAATGTCTGGTAATGAATGCAAAGTATTCAAATCTTCATTATTAGAATTTTATTTACGTTATACCGAGCAATCAAAGACTTCCATACTTCCGGAAATGTTTTCGTCGAACCCGATGCATTTCGTACAAGAACAAGAGCCACGCCGGTGAGGCTAGACTGTAAATAGTGCAAGCGTTCTATGTTAGACAACATTTTATTATCGACGACAAGCGTTTTAAACAGATCATAAAATTGGGGCCATTCAACATAGTTACCGGAAAACATTGGCAGTGAAATGCGCGGCAGCTTTACCATAGAGTCAAATACTTGAAGGTCATCCCTCGGTGTCGACGTGGCGTTCGGTACATCGTCAATCCTATCAAGAAAGTGGTTTCAGCGACTATAAGATTATCTTCAGCAAAATACCTCGCGATGTCGGAATCGTCGCCATCGTCAGCTGGGCGAGAAGTCTCCAACATAGCATGAAACTATTGGCATTTTGCCCAATTGTCTTCCAAAATTCTAACCCGTCCTTTGAGTAATCGATTGGACGGATTGTCAATCGATTTCGTGTGTTCAGTTTCGTTGACGATCGAATGCATGAGCAACTCCTGTTGCTTCAGTTGAATTTTATACTCGACAAAGGAAATGTCCATGACGAATTTGACGACTGGCTAGAAAGTGGGAGGAAGGATTTCGCGATTACAGTTCGATCGACTGTAATGCGAAGACCCGCGGAACGCGGAAAGTCCACTGAGAGAGAGAACTCAAAAGAGAGTGAGATCGCCGGACACCACAGCCGTGGTAGGGCGAGGTAGGAGAGCGCGGACAGGAGAGACGCGATTCACTAGCGTGGGCGAAAACGGCGTACGCGAATTGATATCAATGATACAAAGAATCCTATTAGAACCTATCGTTTGCTGAGCACTGTCAGAGCTAGACTGTCTCCTGACGGGAGAGGCGTGGCGAACGATTCGCCACATCGATGCTGAGAGCGCTCTAATCGCGGGAATAGAATTCGTGCATGTCGGTACTGTGGAGAACTACAATCTCCAACAACTTCAATTTTCCTAAATCAACTGTAGCGAATTTAATTTCTTTAGAGAAATTCATTAAAATGTTCTCAACTACAGGACATCGAAGATATTGAGTCAGGATATGCATTGCTGTTAAAATCTGATCTCTCCATGTTCATTACATCAGATTAAATTTCATTAAGGCAACTGGACATAAAACAGTGCTACAGTGGAGATTGGTTTTTTAAAAAAAATGAAGAAGTAAACTATTTATTCTTGTAATTGACGCAGGAAAATATGGTGGTCGTACAATGAAAGCTCTTATCAACGAAAGTTTACAACAATAATGTTCAAGAAAAATACGCTTTTACCAAGAAGAAATTATGTTAGTTATGAACTTCTATAATAAGAGAACTAATAAGTGTAGTGTTAATTAAATTAAGTGCGATATTAAATTTGTTTCTTATGAGCGAATGATTACAAAAATGGCAGAACGAAGACAAATACCTTCTGGATAGACCTAAGACAACTTTAATTGTGAAATATTTTGATTATATACAAAAAACAAATACGTTTAAAGATCTAAGTTTCAACAATGGTAATCGTTAAGCACATCTTGAACTTTAGCATATTTGAATTGAATTTGATTTCTTATGAATCTTTTCACCCCGAAATCAATTTTAAAGGGAAGGTGTAAGGTTGGTACGTTTTTAAGTTCTCAAAACATTAGTTTTCCCAGAGTTTTATCTTACTCTGCCTTGCACAGCTGATGCTAGTAAAACTAAAAAAGTGAAATATATTCCAACGTTTGACAATCAGAAGATAAGGTTCTTCAACGCCTGGCCGGAAAATACATGTCGGGCGACATCATAGAGTAGCTCGACTAGTCGGCGGCATATACGAAGACACGAATTTCTCGAAGTCATGTAAATTTATGTTCGACTCTTTGTTACGCAGTCCAACCGCGACTAACCTATTTTCTAGCCAAAAGCGTTATCTAGTAGCAAACTTAAAAATATATAATATGTAACACTTCCTGTTGACTGAAAAGAATAAATAATTTCGTACCGAATGACGTCACGTCTTCGCTGTCTTTCTTTTAGTAAAACCAACAATTACCGTTGCAACTGTTATGTAACAGTCAATTAACTATTATATTGATTAGTTATAGAAGCGCAGTTGATATTAACTTATGGTCAATGGACACTTAGATTTCTAGCGATGGATATTAATTTTAGTGATATGTCTTGTTTAATATAGTATTTTGAATTAGACGCTCCTAATTTAGTATTTTATGATTATAGCAATAACTAATTATTATAAATACCATCGAGGTGTTGCGCGATGATTATATCATCCATTTGCGAAATGATTAATACCATTATTGTATATTGTTAATTATCATTGTTACGTTTAGATGTAACTGTAACACTTCCTCGGGCACAATCCCTGCTCCTTTTCTCTATCGTCTAATCTTTATTTGGGACTCTTGTCTCTTGAACACCGGGAGGGAGAAGTCCCATACCTCTGCCCAAGGTCACGATTTAGGAAAAGCAATTTTCCAAGTCAGTCAGAGAGTCGACCATGTAATCTACAGTCAGTCGGATTCGTTTCCATATAGAGTCCATAGTCGAGAGTCGTCAGTCGACTGGACTAAGCACCTATTTTTAAAGCTACTTTCGATGTCTACGCGACGTGCTGATTTTGCACCGGATCTCGGTCAATGTATAAACGGTTCGCATCAGTGGAATAAATATATAGTTTTGTGGAACTGGGTGTGCAATTTTGGAGCAAAAAGTCAGACATTCCGATTTGCGTTCGGTGTTTTCTCATCGAGTCAAACGTAACTTAGGTGTGCAGGGTTTTCACATTTGATTAAGTGTAAATGAAGTTTTTCGTTTTCCACAAGTGAAATGGATGATTCAGTAAACATCGAAGAACTAATCTCCACACAAACTGCTCTGTTTGACAGTTTTCTCCAATTTACCGACCGAGAGCACATGAACAGCTGCCAAATTGAATGTGCATGAACAATACTTTAAAAAGGTGAGGGAAGACTATCGCAGCACACATATCCAAATATGTCAACATGCAACGACACTTGAAAGTCGCCATCCCTATTTTCAAGAACGAAAATATAAAACAGCCGAAATGTTATTCCTGTAAGCAATTGGGGCGATAGAAGAAGCCCTGACGATATTTGCACTGCCGTCGCAGTCACAACCTTTAGAAGATCCTGTACCGAATTTTCATGGATCCACGTTTCGATGTTCATCAGTTGGTCTACCTCGCATCGATCTGCCGAAGTTTTGAGGTACCTTTGACAAGTGACTTTTTCGATTATTTTAATTCAATTATTGTAAACGATAATTCGATTGATAGAATTCGTGAATTATATTATCTGAAATCTTGTGTCTCCGGTGAGGCATTTTCTTTAATTGACCATCTTCCTTCGACTAATGATAATTTTGACGTAGCCTGGGAGGCCTTACAATCTCAGTTTTCTAACAAAGGTATATTATTGAAACACATTTGAAAACATTATTTGATATTCCGGTATTGCAAAAAGAATCAGCTATTGAACTTCTTGATTTATTTTATAAAGTCATTGCGATTGTTGGCGCTCTAATGTCGCTTGATGAACCGATTGATTAATGGTTTGAGAATGGTATGACCATTCTCGTTTATTTAGTATCCACTAAACTCTATCCAGAAACGCGCAAGGGATGGACGCGTGATCTGGTGAGCTTAGCCGACAGGGATTCATGGTGGATGCGCTTGGAATGAACCCTCGCCTATGTGGTTCGATGGAAATCTTGTGTGGGTGGAAAACGCGTCCGAGGAAATCACAACGCTGATGAAACTAGAACGGTTATACCGTCGTCATATTCAGCTGCCTGCAACTCATCCTATTTTATTCGGAGTTACAAGATCTGAAGGCAAAACAACCGATTTCAAACAGAGCTCAGTATATTCGTTGCAACCTTTTTAGATGAAAACGGTTTGATTCGTGTCGGTGGTCATCTCGAGCGTTGCGATATATCCCGGGATTCGAAACACCCAATCCTTTTACGATTCCACCCAGACGTCTAATATGCTCTCGCGATGGCAAGTTTATCGGTAGATTTATGAGCGTTTCTGGAAGCACTTTCCTCGAAAACCGGTCATTATACAGAAACTCTCGCTCATGAAGCTTCCGAATCTACCGCCGTTGAAATATCCGTTAGCGAGAATCAGGAAATATCATCCGGGTAGCGATAATGTCGTACGAGTAGTCACTTCGCGAACGGCTCAGCCCGAGTCCTCCCGACCTGCAACTCAACTCGCATTTTTGCCGATCGACTTAGACTAAGATAGTTTATTTCTTTATAATGTTCTTATGTTTTCATGATTTTATTTCCAAACTCTACCGGATTGCAATCGGAGGCGATTTGTCGCTCGTTGAAAGTCGGGCTCCAATAGAAAAGCAAGTCGCTTTCCGGAAATTATCGAAAGTGCCATCTGGAAAGGAAAACGCCGGCTGCGTACCGCGACACGGCCTCGCGGACACTTGTTGTCTTGAAGCGAACTTAACCGCATCGATTCGCACGGACATTTTCACTTTTCCGCGACGCGACGTTTTGATTTTGCACCGGATCTCGTTCAATGTATAAACGTTTCGCAGCGAACTCACAAAGTCGCGAATTGTATTCAAATCAGTGGAATAAATATATAGTTTTGTGAAACTGGGTATACAATTTTGGAGCAAACCCTCAGACCTCCCGATTTCCATTGTTGAACCTTACCACTGCCGATCCGAACTTTTACAAAATTCCAACTTCCTTGTCGCTCGTACCGCTGCATATCACGGCAAGTAATTTTTATTATTTTCTCCTCAAATACTCGATTGTAGTTAAATTTATTAAGAATACTCTTTTCAGTGCAATAATTTTTTATCTGATTTTCGTTTTTATTCTTATTTTCATCTTAGTAATTTTATTATCTTTTTCGTTTCATTTTTGGCATGATGTTGTCTTATCAATTTTCAGATGCTTGACGTGCAAGATTTGCAATCTATTTTTTGTTTGGTTTCATATGACCACGTACAATACTTTGTGTATTCATGGCAGTAGTCATTTACTTATTCTAACCTTTAAAATCATTTATTTTATGCTTTTATCATTTTTTTTTTTAATTTAAATTCCGTTTCGCAAGTTTCGCAATTCGATCGATACTTCTAACAGACTCCTTCAAACACCGCTATTTAAAAAAAAAAAACAGCGGCATATTGCCGATGCCCGTTTCTTCGATTATATTCTCTGCATTCACCGACAATGCCTTCGTTCAAAACTTAATAACTTTAAAACGTTAGTGTGAAAACATATTTCGTAATATGACCTGTGTTCTAGTTTTTCATCCTCTACCTCGTGGTTTCATAAGTATATCTACACGCTGTATATTAAGTAAAACGATTTATGTCAGAATACAACATATTAATAATGCCAATAATAAATAACAATCTGATTATGATCAGAAAAAAAAAGGAAAAGATTCGACTCAAAAATTTGAATAAAATAATGTTGTTTATCACATAAATTATACGAACTGTAATGCTAGGTACGTGAGAGAAAAAAAAGACGCCTAAACGATCGCATAAAAGAGCATAATAGAATTCGTACATCTCAAACTAAACCCGTTATAACTAAACACATAGAAAATGTCGACTGGAAAAATATACACATTTTAGATAAAGTGTCTATGTTACGACATAGACTTTTTTCTGAAATGTTGTATATTTCCACAGAATGTAATACAATAAATAAAAAAGAAGGCTGCGAAAATCTGCAGGACATATATATTCCCATTATTAACGGTATAATTAAAAATACTACGAATTAATTTATTTCAATACGAATGCGTACAAGCATTCTGCACAGCTTGGACTTGTTTCCATTCCTTATTAGTAATTTATGGGCTGTAGACCGAAATACATCAAATTACATAAGGAAGGATAAGTCACTCGGAATGTTTCTGTTTTACAGATAAAGTTCTTTTCCGTATAGGTGAAGTTGGCGTTAGTGCAGATAGGAGATAGATATTTCGACTACAACTTTTAAACGAAATTTTTATTTAATGAAAATTGTTCTCCAAATAAACATCCCTCAAATAGGTGAGTCTGAAACATACATAGTGTGAATCCTATAAAGCATGGGGAATGTCATTTTCTAATTGCTATTGTTTTTGTTATATCCCTAATTATGCCTATATTCGGCCTTAATTTAAAACTTTTTTCGTTATAAAGGGTTGTATAATTCGATTTTATGTCCCTAATTTACGGCCATAATGTCGCCACCTAAATTCCCTATCCTTTCGAGTTTCCAATTTGACGCATAAATTCGTATTTTATAATCCCCGTATAATGAAAAATGATGTTCGTGACTTGGGCGTAAACAAATTTTGCACCCTCAAGCGATTCCAGACCGCGGGGATCGCTACCGGTGTAAAGTCGTTTTTGCGCCCGAAATTATGAAAATAATGATTTTTCAGATGTATAGTAGATAGAAAATATCTCTTGCACAGAAAATAAATTTTATTAATATAGAATAGAATTCCTTTATCGTCCGGTATCATGCATTTTTGAAAATTAAATTTTGTTAATAAGACAATAATTAAAAAAATCTTTTATGCTGATTCCTTTAGTGAAGCCCGGTTCACGTTCATGGGACATTGTATGTCGCAATAGAAACGCGTTTTGACAAAAAGTGTACGTTAAACGAACGAAAATTTGTTTATGTATTTTGGGAAAAAGAATATTGAAAATAAAAAAAAAATAACTCCACGCTATTTAAAAGAGTGACCTTGAAAATCGAAAATTCATGTACTCTTGTTGCACATTTCGGTGCATTTGACGGTTAATGCGTTAAAAATATACTATTGTTTGCCATCTCTGGTATGATTTGAAAACCAACAAAAGATGTACTGCGTTGATTTATTAAAAGTACTTTTCAATGTACGCTCTTTGTCTAAGACTATATAAGAAATAATTCTCGAAAACCATTGAAATTTTAATCACTATAGTTGGAAAAAAGCCAAAAGCTATTTTGAAAAAATTGTTTCTGGCAACCGGTATTTAAAACGTTTGGATATTTGAAAAAATGAGAAAAGACTCTGGTTTCCCAGTCTGGAATTTCAAATATTTACACAAAACAGTAATCGCCGTGTGCAACATTCTCCACAGAATGCGCTTTTTGCTTTTTTGAATTGAACTAGAGAAATATTTTTTTCCGTTCGATTAACCTATAATTTACAAAATATATGATATTGATGATATATTGATTAAAATATATAATGCAATTATGTCGGTGTGTCGGTTTTTTTTGAAAAAAATAAAAAAACACTTTTTTCTTGAAATAAAATGTGTTTATTTTCTACTTTCGGCCTCTTTTAGGCCATCTTCAGGACTGATTGCTTGCAATCTGTTTACCCGCTATTTTGAATTTTGAAAATCTGATTACAAATTCATTATCAGCAATCCAAAAAAACAGACGGATATTGAAAAAAACAAAAAGTCGATTAATATTTGATATTCTCCACCCGCGATATTGGTCCCGCCATCTTGAATTTCAAAAATATAATCATCAATTCGGAATCAACGACTCAAAAAACATAAAGATACTAAAAGCCACAAAAATCGATGCATATTTAATACTTCTGGTCCGCCATATTGGACCCGCCATTTTGAATTTAACAAAACCAACAACAGATTCGTAACCAGCAACCCCAAAAACTGACGTGTAATGAGTTTTGTTTGACTAGAATTACTTTCGTGTACGACGATGGGTAATTTTGAAAAACGCTGAATTATTTCGGCTTTTCATCCGCCATTTTTTTAATAAGGCGCTAAAAAAATGAAGTATGATAAATTCTTTTAGTGGACACATGGGGTGCTCGTTTCTGTCTTAGATTGATGGATAGATAGATTTATTTTTCTCAAATATGAGGAACTTTATCCCATGGAGAATGAGTTCCGAGAATCGGATACAATTTAACAATCTTATGTCACACAAATTATTTAGTAAGAGTTTTCGGCCCGATATAAAAAAAAACGGAAACATACTATACAGAACTAAACGGTGTGTGTTTTTTTATTATTAAGCACTGGTACAAACATACAATACAGTCTTAAAATTAAGAGTTGAGTATGAAATTTCTTCGCCAGAAGCACGCTTTCGCATAAGCATGGAATTGATTCGCCGTTTGAATATCGTTGCCGCAGAGTAAGTTTATAAATGTTTTCTTTCTCACCAGCGACTCTGATAGAGTCTAGGGAAAAAAGCAGGCACGCACGGATTCCATTATAGGGCATTCCAGAAAGATACGCTATAAATCTTCTAAAAAATTTAGGTTACATAGGGAACAGACAGCGAAGGGATCGTACCTTTATCTGCTGTTAATATTGAGCGTAAATGAACGGTAGCCAGATGAATTTGCAACTTGACTCTTATACAGTCTAGGTAGTTGTGGAGATTTTGATGTATAGTAGGTAGTTAGATTTCTCTTTCTACTGACTATTGTAAATTTTTCTGCTATACTTGGTCTTAAACCTTCCAATACGTCAGCGTTTAAATTGTCCCAAAAGCTAGTTATCTCTAAACTGTCTACTAAAACGGTGTTCTACTGAATTACCCAGTTCGAAGAATCCGCCTGTGAAGGAATGAAAGCCAAATCCTTAAACCTTAAGAGTAAGAATTTCGGCAATCTAGAGTCAACCATTTTGATCACCCTAGTTACCCATTTTAGGGACCTGTTGAAAATCTCAACCGCGACAGGAAAGATCCCGAGTTCCAGTCGAATTATGAAAGATGGCGAATTACTTGGCAGATTAAACATTCTCTTAAAAAAGACGATTTGAACTGACTCTAGATTGCTTAGGCATCTGAGAGCCCATAAAGGCGGGGCGTAGAGAAGTACCGAATTGATTAATGCGTTGTATAATTTCAAAATCGCATCTATAGCATCTGATTTTATTGAGTCTATTAGAAGTACAACCGTAGCTATCGCAGATTCAATTCTGGAGATTACATCCTTACACGGCTGGAGACCTAGACTAGAAGGGGAAAAATCACTCCTAAATAGCGATATCGTTGACTACGTCAACCGGAGTGCCATTAAAAAAAAAAGACTTTAGAAAAAGAGTCAAGGAGACCGCCTCTTCTGAAACACATGCTCTTGGTTTTATCAGTATTGACCGTGAGTACATTCATAGTACAATATTCCTCGAGAGTACAACAAGTTTTCTCTGTAAATCAGCCGGAGAGTATGCAAACATCGTCAAGTCGTCGGCATATCGCAACAATACCAAATCGTAAGAACCAGGTATATCAACACCCCGCAAGCCTCTTTCTCTAAAAAAGGTCGTTACGTCGGAGAGATACAATATAAAAAGAAGGGGACTCAGGATTTCTCCGTGGAGAACTTCTGCAGTTACTTGATATTGAGTAGGTGATGCGTTTGAAGACTGAACTAAAAGAGAGGCCGATTGATACAACGCGCAAAAAACTCGAATAAATTTCGTGCTCACGCCTAAACTGAATAATTTCCTCCAAAGAAGCGCATGCAGAAGAGAGTCGAAAGCCCGTTTAAAATCAACAAACAATCTATAAAGTTTCGATTTTGGACGGCGATGTGAGATTTGAATAGTGGCAAGAAGCGATTGCTCTCTGTGCTCCTGCCACTTCGAAAGCCGGATTATTCCTCAAGCAGCACACTTTCTTGGGTGGCCCAGTCAGTCAGACGCTTGCATAAAATCTGGGAGAAGATTTTAGAAAGAGCATTCGAAATAGCTATTATTCTATAGCTTGCAGGATCTTCCCGTGAATCCTTCTTTTACAACATAAGCAAGGACGCACGGGCCCAATCGGAGGAGAATGCTTCCGAAGACAATATCGCATTAAAAATGTTTAAAAGGTTAGATAGCCAAGGGGAATCTAAAAGCTTGAACAATTCAGCCGGTAACCCGTACGGTCCCACAGCTTTCCTAACCTTGATAGACCTTATACTGTCGGCTAAATCGGCCATAGTAAACTGGGCATCCAACGAGGGAACTACGGTCTCCGGGAAGAGTTCTGGAGTGACATTCATCCAAGAAAATGTCGTTGAAAAGTGCATCCTCCAGGATTCCTCCGAAACAAACGCACAGTATTTTCTGAGGCAGCGCAGAGTGACATCGCGACCCCCCCCCCCCCCCACCCCGACAATTCTTATCCGATTTTAACTTTTTTTTTAAATACTCGGAAAGGTCCCTACTTTAATTGAGGTCTGCTCACTTTTCAATATATTTGTTTGTTTATTAATAATTTATCCCCAAATATATTAAGAAACACAGTCGAAAAAATATCGCTGATGTATACTTGCACCAAACAAAGAAATGTTTAGGCGATTACACCCTATAAGGTTTTTTGGGACACTGAACACGATTCTGTAGGTATTTTCGCGCAATTTGGATCATTCTTGAAAAACTCGTCCGCCATATTGGATCCACCATTTTGAATTTGAAAAGCTGACTTCAGATTCGTATTCAGAGACCGCGAACCCCTCCAAGTAGGAATTTTCGCGAGATTCGGATAATTTTCGAAACACTTGTCCGCCATATTGGATCCGCCATTTTGAATTATGAAAATCTGACTTCAGAATCGTGTTCAATGACTCAAGAAACCTTAGAGGGTGTAATGTTCAAAACATCTCTTTGTTTCTTGTAAGTATACATCAGCGATATTTTTTCGACTATATTTCTTAATATATTTAGGGACGAATTATTAATAAACAACCAGTTTCGATATTGAAAAGTAAGCAAACCTCAATTAAAGTAGGGACATTTTCGAGTATTTAAAAAAAAAAAACGTTAAAATCGGATAAGAATTGTCGGGGGGAATCGCGATGTCACTCTGCGTCGCCTCAGAAAAGACTGTGAAACGGTTCCACGCTGGGTCTCTTATGAAAAGTACGAAGCGTTCTCCAGAAATAGGCCGTTATGTACCGTCCCACATTTATTTGCCATTTCCTAATATAAGCGCGTTTCTTAAAGCGAATTAGACCGAGATAATCATTTTTTGCTGCTTTAAAAAAAACGTACACTGGCAGTACGCCCATTTAGTACAATGAAGACATTTGAGGTCATAAAGTCGTTTAGGAGACCTCCACGCCTGTTTCGAATCTCGTCGTGAGATTTTCTGCAGACCATGAATGCAGAATTGTCGAAAATATTAGGATCATAGTTACTATCTAAGGAGCCTATTCTGTAATTAAAGTCGCCCGCAAACGCAAACATGCTATCGAGAAACTGGGGCTTCAGCGGATCGATTAAAGTGTGCAATTAGGACAGGTCGATGCTAATGTCTCAATTAGGAGGGAAATAAAATGAACAATAATTAAATTAACCGGAAAAGTATTGACGCGATAAAAGATCCAATTAGAAGAAATATCTAAAATTACATAATCAAATTCTTTTTTGATCAACGAGAGAAGGCCTCCACTACAGCGACCAAAACGTTAATCACGAGAAGCTGGGGAGAAGATCATTGAAGAACCAGTTTCGATATCTTTTACACAGTCCGCATTTTCGCACCTAGTTTCCGAGAAATTAAATATACCAAAAGTGGAATAAAGGGAATTGTTTACAATATTATATATATCGCGAGCATTCCAAAGTGCCAATTTTAATGTATTGGACGCGGGCCTAGATTATTGCGGCTTCGATGATGTTGCCGATTTTGAGGAGCAGGATTGTGTCACAGTGGAAGGTAGATATAAATAACGAGATTCTACTAGAAAGATCGACGATTCGGAGATTCTTCTATTAAAAGTTCTTGCGGTGTAGGCGAGCGACGCTGAGTAAACTCCAGCGTTGACTATCAGAATCAACTGATGGATCCGATTAAGACTGACCATGGGATGGTTCATTAACCGGAATCGTAAGGTCTTCGTCCTCATCAGACCATCTATACCTTTTTTTATTGATGGCTATACTGTAAGCCCTACCTGAAAAAGTATAAGCTTACAAAGATACTACTCTGCGTGCCGCCCTGGCCTTGAATGCAATAAGATAATCGGTAAGGTCATGAGAGATGGAAATCTTTGAATTTGAAAGGAACTATTTTTTGCCGATAAAATATCCCTTGACATCCTCGGATACCAGCTTCGCTAATACTGTGGAAGGATATGACATATCTTAAGTCGATACAAATGCGTTTTAACAAAAAATGTTAGTAGAAACAAAAACAATAGTTTTAAAATCGTGATTTGTAATATATTTTTGCAACAAAATATTGGAAATTACAATTTTTTTTAAATTTTCTCACGACTATTCGAAAGAATGATCTTGACACAATAAAATTCATCTACTTTCGATTTTTTCCTTTATATGTTTCATACGAGAAATAAAGGCTGAACTCTAGGTAAAATTACAGTGCATTCGGCGGTTAATAGGATAATATAATATTAAACACTGTTAGATGAAAAGACATGTTTAATACAAATTAGAATTTTGTTAGTATAATTATTAGTCATTTTTTATTTTATAGACCCACGACTAAATCCAAAACAATTTAACTCGTTCGGTGCCGAAGTGAATCGGCGCGACCAAAAACCATTTTAAAAATTAAAATACCCAGAAAATGTTCAAAAATTGAAAAAATAAAATATTGTTGTTAAAATTATAATGATATTAATTTATTATAATTAATTTATAATAATAATTTTCGAAAATTTAAAAAACCTTGATAATAACTATTTATTGTCATAAAAAGCTTTTTTAACAACATTGAAATGATTAAATAATTGAATAATCAACACTATATGTAATAATTTAAAAAAATGAGTTTGTCCACTTCAGAAGACAAAGGCAGCGAATGGGTTAACCCATTAGGGCCCAACTTGACCAAACTTTTACGTTGAATCCAGCCTTAAAATTTCCTATGAAAATGACGTTGGACGTTGATCTAAACTACTATGTAGTCGTCGATACTTTTACTTTAAATTTGTACAGTTGAATTTTTTTTTAGTGATAATCTAAAATGGCGGCTACATCAGTGCGTCATGACGTCACTAAGACAATATCGTGCTAACTCGTTAAAAACGAACTGTTAAAAAATACATAAAAGTAATCTTTCGAATTACCGTCACAAAATTTGGGACTAATATATTTTTTGGGCCCTACTGGACCAAATTCGGCTTTATTTACACAAAATTTATATTTTTTGTACTCGATTATTGTTTATATTATTTATATTTTTTGTAATTGATTAAATACGTAGTTTTAAAATTGACGATAGAGTCTTATATATACGCTGATTAGACGGTCCTTTGTCACTGATGAATCCAACGTCGCAATTATTGTAATTATTGCAAAAGCTGCGATTGTAAATTTTCTGTGAGCTATATTTCAAAAAAGTTCATAACAAATAAGATTGTAAATCCTCAAAAATATTTAAAAAATTAAAAAATTAAAAAAAAATATAACAAAGTAAAGACCAAAAAAATTAAACAAAGAAAATACAAATAACAAATACAAAAAAAAATAAAAAAATTTACAAAAATAGAAAAATGGTTATCGAGAAGCGTCAAACTCCTTGCGGTGATAACCGGGCAACGTTGAATTCATCAGCGGCAAAGGAGGCCTAATGTGACAGCGTATATAAAACTTCATAGTGAATTTTG
The DNA here is from genome assembly GCA_030407085.1 of Trichopria drosophilae. Taxonomy (NCBI): domain Eukaryota; kingdom Metazoa; phylum Arthropoda; class Insecta; order Hymenoptera; family Diapriidae; genus Trichopria; species Trichopria drosophilae. Next base: position 49,146,190 of record CM059585.1, read on the forward strand.
AAAATATGTAAAATTTTCTGCAGACCATGAATCAAGTACAAAAAATATTGCCACCATTTTCAATTATCACTAAAAAAAAATTTCAACTGTACATATTTAAAGTAAAACTATCGATGACCACGATGGAATACTTTCCAGCACCATACGACACCGTTATCAAAGTAAAATCCTCGATTATTAAAGAAATATACACGTGAAAATAGTATTTTTTGGAAAGAATGGTGAAAAATCGGTATCAGTAGTGCTTTTTTCCTAATTCCGACATCGGATTCGAAAAGAGCGAACCCAAAACCTATAGGAAACGAAGTTTAGATCAACTTCCGACTTCATTTCATACAAAATTTTAAGACTGGATTCAACGTAAAAGTTTGGTTAAGTTGGGCATTAATGGGTTAATTCAAAAAGAAATAATAAAATGCAAGTCCAAAAAGCCAAAAGCCAAATGCCGCAGTAGATAGAGCTTGAAAAATTCCAAAACGAATTAATAAAATATTATCGTGTAGAGAATTTCATGCTGAACGATGTTTATTTTGAACGTTTTTTTTATTCGACCAACATATTAGAAGAAAAAAAAATAATTAATGAAAAAATTTATACTTGCAAAATCAATGTTTTTTCATACATACATAACACGATAACTGAGGTGTTTATCGACGAAAAAATTTTACTCACGGAATGCTCAGGATATGTGTCCGAGAACAACGCGATCAATCAATTATTTTAATTTTATTTTAGTCGAGAGTTATTTGTCGATAAGCGTTGCGAATTATTTTTTTTACGTATCACCTTCAAGAGCTTGGGGAGCGGTCGGGTCAAGGTTAACCCGTCGCCCCCTTGTCGCCAGATTTTCGCCACTCCCGTCAACCCTCTCGGCACTACCCGCACTTTCTCTCTCTCACTTTCTATGCGTCGCAAATTTACACCCTTACCTTCTTTCCGAGTCGCCTTCCGCTGGTTAATTCCTTTGCCTCGGCTACCTCCGCTACTCCACCTTGTCGCTACACGAACGCACAAAAAGAACAGAGCACACCACTATCGACACCCGTCGCGATCGTTCCTCGCCCGGATCGTATTCGATCGTGTACTGAATTTTTGGCGAAACTGATGTCAGCAGGTAATCTCGCTAAATTGTCCCCAGTTTCCTCAGTATCCGCCCCAAATTTCAAATTTTCAATTTTGTACATATGTCTTTCCATATTCTTAGTATGCGATAGTACTATCTTTGTTGCTCTAATAGTCCTATCGCATACTACCTCGCTTACTTTGTTGTCTTCGCGGTGTCTCTTTCTAATACATTGCCTGCATACCCCT